>VZRR01009904.1:196046-269793 GCA_013398015.1 Oreocharis arfaki | reverse complement strand
CGGGGCGGGGCCGAGGGGCGGGCGCGGGGCGGTGGGCCCCGCCCCCCCGCCGGCCGTGGGCTGACGGTGACGTCAGAGTGGTGCGGGGGGCTCACGGGCGGCGGCGGAGGGGCGCTATGACGTCACGGCCGCAGAGAGCCAATCCGGCGGCGGGGGCGGCTCGTGCGGGGCTCCCGCCGGCCCGGGGGTCGGGGCCGCCGCGCCCAACAGGTCGAGCCCGCGGCCGCTGCCGGGCGGGCAGAGGAGCCGAGAGCGGCTCCTCGGGCCCTGAGGGCTCTCAGCCCGGGCCATGGGGGCGGGGGGCCCCTGTGAAAAACAATAGGGGACCGTGTAATTAAAGACTGTCATAATGAGATGAGCCGCAGGCCTACATTAAAGGTCCCGGGCAGATGTAGTTGATGTTTCCTGAGTTTTGAAGTAACAGGCTTTGCGACGTGACAGCATTTTTGAATGTAAGCTTTGGCTGCAATTAAGTAGGTAGTATTTTAACTTGGTTGTATAATAAAACTGCAGGTTTTGTGTAATTTACATGCATATGCTGAGTCGGTCCCCACAGTGTCAGGTGTCTGAGGAAGGAATCTCAAAGCACCCTCTTTGGCTCCTTTCCAGTGTAAAGGATGCTCAACAGAGGAAGGAAAGTTCTGTCCATGGTCTTCAGACACTTCATGGCCCGCACGAGGTCCTAACGGGGCAATAGTGAGGTTGCCTTAGTGTAAGTATGGCCGAGAGGAAGAAACCAGTTTGTTTCTTTCCCTCTTTCACATATTCCCTCGTGGTGGAAGATGACCTTTTAATTTTCCCCCCCTCCCTAAGAGTTTGTTCCATCTCTTTGTTAATTAAATGAAAATGTTACATAAATAAAGAGCAGCTTTGCTTTGCAGAGGAGAGGACTCAAGCAACAATTTGCATGGAGTTTATTCAAGATCAAGTATCTCCACTCTGTGGGAAGCAGTTAGCAATTTTAAGAAGCTGGAGTAAAAAGGGTTTCCTGGAGCTTTCCCTCAGCTGTAGAAGACAGCTGGTTGGTTGAAGCCATCAAAACTGGCTATGCCAACCCAACATCCCGTAGCTTCTCCTGGGCAGTGATACCACGTGTGTAGTCATTTACCAAGGCCAATGTCCATGGTCATTTAGCTGAAGCAGTGTGTTGCAACGTCACCTCACCTGATTGAAACTCAGTGTGCAAACAGTCCCCAGAGGTGATGCTGGGATGTAAATAGTCAAGAACAGGAGGGTCAGCTGTGTCCTGGGGTGCATCAGGCACAGCATCACCAGCTGGTCAAAGGGGGTGATTGTCCCACTCTGCTCTGCTCTGGGGTGGCCTCACCTTGAGTCTCGTGTGCTGTTTTGGGCACCACAATATAAAAAGAACATTAAGCTATTTGAGAACATCAAAAGGAGGGCCATGAGGATGTGAAGGGTCTTGAGGGGAAGCCTTATGAGGAGCAACTGAGGTCACTTGAGCTGTTCAGCCTGGAGGAGACTAACGGGAGACCTCACTGCACTTTTCAACATCATCACAAGGGATAGTGGAGGGGCAGGCACTGATCTCTTCACTCTTGTGGCCAGAGGCAGGACTCAAGGAAACGACATGGAGCTGAGTCAGGGGAGGTTTAGGTTGGATATCGGGAAAGAGGTTCTTTACCCAGAGGGTGGTTGGGCACTGGAACAGGCTCCCCAGGGAAGTGGTCACAGCACCAGGCCTGACAGAGTTCAAGAAGTGTTTGGACAATGCTCTCGGACACACACTGTGACTCCTGGGGTGTCCTGTGCAGGGCCAGGAGTTGGGCTCAATGATCCTGGGGCATCCCTCCAACTCAGCATATTTTATGATTCTATGATTCTAGGAGTACAATAATGCAGAGTGTTTCCCAGTGGGATCCTAAATTATTGTCCTTAAGCTCTTACTGGGACAAGACAAAATCTATCACTGAAGTAAACATTGAGGCTATGCCACTGTTCTTTAATCTTATTTCTTTTGTTAGAGTAAGATGTTAGGAATGCTATTTGGTTGTTGTTGGAGAGGTTTTTTCCTCTTTTTTGTTTTAGAGCTCAAATCTTTATTTCCCTGAAGGACCAAACCCCTGTATGATTTGTGTGTGTGTGATTTAAGGCTTTATAGCAGTTTTCAGTAAAGTATGGATACTCACAGCTGTCCTTGCCTATGTGTTTTAACACTTTGGAAAAAAAACCCCAAACCCTATGAAAACCAGCACAACTGTCAGGTGAGTGTGCCTTTCTGAAGGCCCTTTGCCCAGGTTTGTGTTTTGGATGTTTCTGAGGCATCCCTTCCTATTTGTGAGAAGTCAAGCCATCTTAACTGAATAAGGCACAAGTCCCATTTTTTCTCACTTGAGCCAAAATGTCCTGAGCTCACTGAAACACGACCAGCATTAGGTCTTTTCACATCTTTCACACTTTATTTAAAGCACTTTCAGTGTACTTTAAATAAAATTCCTTCCCAACAGGCATACACATTTGTTTCCATGGTTTATTGATGAGAGATGATTGCGCTGAGTGTTACTTTCACAGTCAAAACAGCTTTCTAAATCTGGAAGGTGCTTAAATAATTAAGACTCAATCTGGCTGTTTAAAAATAAAAAATAAGAACTTGAGATGCCAAAAGGGATGGAGCAGGTCATGGGGAGTGTAGCTGGGGAGTGAGCAGCACCCTGTGCAGGAAAGGGATGTGCTGCTGCCTGGACCCACGCTGTGTCCCACAGGCAGGGAAGCGTGCCCCAAGCCCACCAGAGGCTGGCACATACCTTCTGTGCCTCCCTTCACTGTGGAGCTTGCCTTTCTCACTTGGTGGTGGGGTTTTAATGAGGCTCTATATGCCCAGGGTGCCAAGTAACTGGCACTGGAGAGGGAAGACACAACAGCTGATGGAAGAAACTATGAGGCTGGGGGGTGGGATTTTGGTTTTGCCACCTCCAGTGTGAGACTCCCCGACTTGCCAGCTGATCTTCTGGTCTCTCCAAAGTGCTCATGCTATTATCAGTCAGAGAACAAGAGCAAGGTCACAGCATGGGAAATGTCATTTCAGAATTACCCATTTGGGAGAACTATGCAAATGACGCCAAATGTTTTGGCACTAAATGTTTGGCATTTAATATGGGTAGGAGCTGGCCAGTGTCATTCTGGGCTGCAGATGTACCTAGTCCCAGCATCGTCCTCATCTTCTTGGAGCATCTGCAGGTTTTTTGGAAGTGAAGACATTACCATTTACCTCTCCACCGAGCACTGATTAAATTGCTGCTGGTATATTTGCTCAGGGGGGGCTTCAGAGACCTTGTTATCAGAGTGGAATCAATGAGGCTGGAGTTCAGAGAAGTGCAAATTAAACGTTATCCGGGATTTAGACAGAAGGATTGCTAGGGCTGATGTAAAATAAGTTACACCTTGCATATAATTTCTACCTGCATCTCATGACTGTTCTAATCCTACCTTTTGAGAGAGAAGAGGCAGAATCTGAGCACTGTGAAAAGCCAAGTCCTATGTGACCCAGCCTAAGCAGCAGCAGCAGAGGTGACAAAGAGGCCTCAGCAGATAGCGCTATCCTCACTAAGTCAATGGTACACAAAGGGAAGAAGTTAAATAGATACTAGTGTTTGAGAGTATGGGGAGGAAGAGAACAGCTAGAACATTTGAAAGTAGAGTGAAAAGTCAGGGAGCGCTGCAGCACTGAGAGGACGAAAGAGCTTGGAGTAGAGGGCCCACCAGCATGGTGTTTGAAATTAGCCTGGATAAAGGGTTAGAAGTGTGTGTTTTAGGGAAATGAGCCCAAATGGTCTTCTTTTGGAGGGTGAATTACCAAACCTGTCTTCTTTTTTAAAAAAAGTTGTTAGAAATCCTAGCTATGCCTATTTAGTAGCAGCTCATCATACACACTGTAATGAATAGGTCCTTGTTTTGATTAGAAACAAATTAATCCAGTTTTTCCAGAAGTAAATTAACAAATTGATTAGAATAAATAACCATCATTTGCCACTCAGTCATCTTAACGGGATTTTTCAGTTCTGTCTGAGTTTGCCTTGGCATCCATCCAAACTGACTGTGGCAGCTCCATGTTCTTTATCAGCACAATAAATGGGATGCGATTACTGCTCCTAGATCAAACACTGGACTAAAGAATCAGGCTTGAAACTGCAGCATCTATTTCTTCTGAATATGGTGTTTTCTTCTGTTGTGCAGACCAAAAATGCTTCATGCTGTCTGTACAACTTTGTCTAACTTTTAAGTACTTGATCTTTGTAGAAAAAGCTTCCAAGCAAGGCTTTCTTCACAATTTTGTTTTTTCAGGTCTCATAAGCAAGTGACTGGATGAAGCCGCTGTTTTGAGATTCCAACACAGAACTGGTGTGAACGTGCTCGCTCTCTGTTCTGACGTATGATCACGTTACAATCTGGTCTTAACTTTTGAGGGTGCTTTTTGAAAAATTCTCACAGGCTAGAGTGGAAGTAAATTCTTGGTCCTATGTTTTTAATCCATTTTCATGCATTTTACGTTAGCAGCTGGGATTATTCTGCATTTCCTCTTCCTCTTACATCTCCCTGCAGCATGCGGTGCTGTAGGCAAATAATTAAATAGGAGTGAAGACCTGCACCAACTCACCAAATTTTCAGTGTATTTTAAGAGCCAGATTTACCCCAAATAGTGTCCCACAAGACCAAAATATTTTGTTTCTTGTCAAGTTGGTCAAATAATTATGGAATTTTCTGTCGCTGGTGTTAGTATGTTCTTCTTTCTCACCATGCTGCTCATAATCTCAGAGAGAAAATGTGATTAAAGTCTACCCTGGTCAATGCTGCTAAAGCTTTCATTACCCTGAGTTCAGAAAAGAATGAGTCCCAAGAATCTTGCCACTACATATCAGCTAGTTTGCTCCTATGGCACTGCTGGGGCTGCTAATAGGAGATGCAGAAAGAATAACAAAGTGTTTCTGATGATCAAGTAGTTCCAAAATGGGCATGAAGAAAGTGGTCACTTAACCCAGAGTTATGCAGAAGTTAGCTGAGCTAACATGTGTGGGTAGGGCCATCTGTCCTCCTCAGTCTGCCTCATGTTTCTCAGGGTCCACAGGAGAAGTGGCAATCAGTACTGGCTTGTTCATAGCCCTGTACTGAAACCACACCTCTCCCTCTGGGGCAGATCCGGGCTCTGGCAGGGCATGACCCACCTTAGCCCATCCAGGGCTTTGCCGGTGGCTTCAGTGTGCCGGGGAGGGCACGGCATGGAGGGTCACCTTGGTGTGCCTCTGTCCCACTGCTCTGCTCCGACCCCATAGAGCCCTGCGAGCCTGGCCCTGCTCTCTCCTTCCCTGCCTACTTTTGGGTATTCCCCTCACAATCTGGGCACATCTACAGTTAAGAGTAGAAGCTCTTCAAGGGGAAAGTATGTCGTCACTTCATACAGCAAGCAGCTTCTGCTGGAGGAGAGTGGTTTTATGAGAGCTAATGCTAATCACAGTAGTGTGAACAAAGTATAAACCGCATTATTTTGCATTAGTAATTGGATGCCTTGCTCCTTGCCTGTTCCTTCTATGGTGCCTTTTTGTTGACTTACTGTATGGATTACAACATCTAATCCTTCAAAACAATGTGTGCTCTTCCAAAGAATCATAAATCCATCATTGTCCATTGCAGCCTGTCAACAATTTTCTTCCTAATCTCAGAACTAGTGGGACTGGGATTTGGAGCTGTCTTGTTACTCAGTGTAAGAGAGCTGGTAAGAGTGCAATACTGTATTTCCATGAAGAGTATTAGGCGTTCTGATTTGGAGAAGCAGTTAAGGGCAGCATTTGCAATCGCTCGTCATGTGCCGTGCTGCCTATCCCTTTCTCTTTAATCACAACCAGTGAAAACTGTTTGAGATAATCCTGTTGTTGAGAGAAGACACTGTCTTACTGCTTAGAGCAGAGAGTAAATCATGTTTTAAAAAAAGAGATGAGGGAAAGTATTTTTGTAAATGCTCTGGTTTGAAAACATTTACATGAATCTGAATGGTTGTCATTCCGTGTTGGAATTTTTAAAGTATTAAATCCATTCAAACTGCTTTGTTGGTGGACCTCGTGGTGCCAACTCCTGATAGTCAGGATAGTTATTAAGTCATCACTGTAGTCATGTTTTTGAGGAGGCTGTTTCCCTACAGAGCACTCTGATCCTGATTGAAGTCCTTTCCTCTTTCAGCCTTAAGTGTCCATAGAAAATCTACTGAGCATTTTGAGAAAACCATTATACCTGGATATTTGTCCTGAGTCAAAACTATTGTATAAAATCTTAATAGTATGTTTTATTGCAGGATCACTGTCTGTGCAGACCAGCCTGCAGCCTGCCTTCCTGGCTAGAGGATACTAAAGCCTCAGCACACAACTCTGAGCCCTCCCCTGCCCATCTTCCCAGGAGAACCTGCAGATCCCATGTGCTGTCTCTGCTGCTTGCTCAGCCCATGTGCTGTGGCAAGAGTAACGTTTTTGCCTGATATAAAGTGTTGAGATATCCTTTCCTGCTTTTAAGGATTATCCAGCTCTCGCCTGGGAAGGTAGAACCTGCCTTTGCCCTGTGGTCTTTGCAGTCTTCTTGGGACCTCCACTCACGTGGCCTTGGAAGAAGGAAGGCTGGGAATGTATTTTGCAGGCAATTGGGAAAAAAAATTGCCAAGATAAAAATGAAACATACAAAATAACTGTCATTTTAGGGTTTTTCCCGTTCTCACTGACTGTCTTCAGAGAGCCCTTTGGAGATGTGCAGCTGAAGAGTGAGCCATTTAAAGCAGTGGCTGCTGTTGATGTTTCTAGCCCTGCTGCTGACCTCTGGAGAATTGTGAGGGGGCCCTGGGTGGGCTCTTCAGCTGTAAGCTACCAGCAGCACCTTGCCAGCTATTGGGAATAATCTTTGGTGAGTGATATAGCAACCAATCCAGGTCAGGATTTGTGTAGGAGGTATTTTAAAAACTTACCTTATAAACCTACCTCTTGTCAGGTGAAAAGTGTTTTGGCTTTCCCTGGGAAGGGTGAGTGGTTTTTATTCTCCTAGGAATGCAGTTTTCTCCCAGCTGTGAACAATACAAGATCTAGATGGATAATGCAGTAAAAAATGGTGGATATTCCTCTCTTCCTCCCTCACTCTTGTCTTATTTTGAGCACTCACACTGTAAACTCAGGGCAGGGACTCTTTCCCACTGTGTGCGTGCATAGTATACTTCAAATATTTAGATGAGAGAAGGGTACAGAAATGTCGCATCCCCTGGAGTAATTTTGATAATGACCCAAGGGAAAGACTGGGTACCCTCCTGGTTGCTATCCAGAGCGGCCTTATGGGCTCATCATGAGGTTGTAAGTAAGGAAAAGTCTTAGAGATAACTGAATCCATTCCCTCACCCTTAGGGAGAGTGAGATTTTCTTCAGTATGTCCAAAGATACTGAACTATCCCTGCTGTGCAAGGTCGGCAGCCAAAAAGAACACCCCCCAGCCCCACAGATCACCACGTCCCAAGTGTGTAGGTGGAGACTGTGCCTGCCAGCCAAAGCCATGTTAAAGTCCACAGGAGGTCATGATGGGGTCCTGGGAAAGAAGAGTTCTTTCTTTGAGCAGAGTCTGCAGTCTCTGGGGGCCAGTCTTCAAAGAAACAAGCCTGATTTACACTTTTGAAAATAAATTATATTTAAAACAATACTCTGGTCAGTCTCATCAATTTCTTCTTGAGCGCCTTGCCTTCCTCACAACTCTTTTTAAACAAAGGGTCTACTTACTTTGGCCTAAAAATAGTATTTAAAATACTTGGGTTTCCTTCCAAA
The DNA here is from genome assembly GCA_013398015.1 of Oreocharis arfaki. NCBI lineage: Eukaryota > Metazoa > Chordata > Aves > Passeriformes > Paramythiidae > Oreocharis > Oreocharis arfaki. Next base: position 261,997 of record VZRR01009904.1, on the reverse strand, counting down.
ATTTTTTTTTTATGCTGCTGAGGTGACATTTCTCCAGACTTGTCTTTAACTTACAAATATATTTGAGCTTACAGTCCCGTCTTTTAGTTTTATGTTTTTTTCATTAGGCCTTACACCTATTCTGATGACACCTAACATTTCTCCTCTGCCTCTGGAACATAATTTTGTCTATAGTCTTCTTTCCAACTTCCTGCTTTCATAATTTATTGCATTATTAGCATTTTCAAGCTGCAGTCTGGTAAAACCTGTGTATTTGTCTGCTGTAATTTTTGTTTCCAATCCTTTGACACAAAGTTTCATTTCAGTACTTGAGCAGCAATATATGACTAACAATTATTAGGGTTTCTTGTGTTTATTGGTTTTTTTGAAAAGGAGGATGGCATGATTACACTATTGTCAGAATCTAGGTGGTGATCTTTCACATCCATATCCATCCTACTTAGCTTCATGGTGCTGATGATGTGATGTGGGTCATGTTGACTGCTTCCCTGAGCAAAAGGTTAATGCATCCACACCTCTAAGCAGCCACTTCTATGAAACTACTGGAATGATGAGATCTAGTCGTTGTTTTTTGTCTGTCCTTATTTCTCCCGCCTGACTCCATTTTAAATGAGGCAAGTTCTGGTTTTTGAGTCCTGCTACATTTTTGTCTCCTACATTTAAGGTTTATCTTTTCAGTGATTTCTGTGGAAAAATATTCTGTTTCTGAACTTGATCTCAGTTTCTGCTTTGGCTGTATCACTGTCTAATAGCTGTACTGTTATGATTTGATAACTTTAAATACCAAATTTATATCTAATCAAATTTAGAGGCATTCTGTATTCTTGTAATTGTGTTTTTCTCATTTAAAAGGAAGCTCTTTAGTATGGTTGGACTAAAGGTTATTTTTATTTTATTGTTGGAGTAATTTTATTCACTGAATTTTTCTAAAATTGAAAGTTGCTGTGGCTCATTCTCTGCTGCCTTCAGCCTCTGTGTGGGAACGGCTGCAGGGGATGTCCCTGGGCCCTTTCATCTCCAGGATGGCTTCTCTGTGCCAGGACAAAACAGCTGGAACTCAGAAATGTCAAGTTACTGTTCTTTAATGAATTACCACATCAACCCACAGAATTAAGATGTTTGTGCTCTTACTTTCTGTTGGGAATGAGAAAAGAAGTGCATCAGTCTAAACCATCACAGATCATATGTACCATGCTATGCTTTTGCTGGGGACCGAGAGCTTTTAGCACCTGCTCCTGCACAGGCACTTGGTCAGCTGCAGGCGTCCGAGCCCTTACATACATTTTAACAAGAACTAAAGTAGTTCACTGGATACTGAGGACACTTACTGCTGCTACCAGCTCTCCTTGGCACCAGCAGCTTTTCTAGGCATGAATATGAGAGTGCCTCCGTTCTCATAATTATACTATCACTACCAGCATGCTATAATTAGGCAAGTTAAAAATTGTCTGAGCTGAAATGCACTAAACTCCAGATGCAGTTATCACTGAGAAAAACCACTTTGAAGCTTTAGCTCCAGATAGGTGATATCCTGACACCCTCCTCACCTTTCACTTGAATGGAGCTTTTTGCATGGGCTTAACACACATGGATGGTCTTTGTAAACAGCTCTTCTTGTCTTTTTCTTATATACCAGGAGAAGCATTAGAGGCTCAGTGGAGTGTATTTTTTTACATAATTCCTTTATGCAGCATGCCAGCCAGGGGGGTTGTTATTTTATTACAGTAGTTTCTCGTTAACTATGCGCATTTCCTGGGTAGGGGCTGCATAGAGCATCCTCTGAAACTTGGAAAGAATAATCAGTTCACTCCTTTATTCTATGTGAGGTGTCTGTGCTCCTTGTTTCCTACCTCTTGCAGATAGTGGGTGTGAGCTCTGCACAGCATGGACAAGATGTTCTATCTTTGAACTGCTGCCAAATTCTATGAACTGTCAGCTTTGATGTATCTTGGTTTCTTCAACCTACTTTTACGAGGAAAAAAAGCATCACTGAGGCTATTTGCTTTTTTGCTATAACCGCTCCTCATATCATTTTGACAAGGTAGTTGCCTTGTTATATCCCTTGTATGGATCATTGATCGTGTCACTTTTTATAATCATTGCTTTTGTTCCAACCCTGCAGTGAGAGCACTGTCAGCAGAGAAAAGGTAGCTCAGAGCTCAGACTTCTGCCCTTCTCATGAATGCAGTAGCAGGAGATTCATCATCAGAGGTTCTCATCAGAAATCCCCATTCTTCACATAGTTTTGGAGTCTTGGCAGACTTTCTGCTTCCACCCACACAGTAAAGACTTGTCTAATAAGGCCAACAGCGTGAAGCCCATTAAGATCAGAATGGCAGAATAACTGAGTCCAACTCGTCCTTTTGATAGTGAAGAGTTGTCTCCTTTAAAGGAAGGCAGAAAATTGTGTTTCGGCTCATAAAGCTGGCTGATTTCTGACACTGAAGCAGCAATGTGTGTTGGCCCTGTGAGTGCCTGGGTGCCGAGGTGGGCTGAGGCAGCGCGTCTCTTTCTTGGCTGTGTTTGCACTGTGCCTGCTGCAGAGAGGTTCTGCCCCATCCACAAGGAGCTACTGTGGGATGTGACCTGTGGGCAAGACTACTAACCACCCCTCCTGCTTCCAACACATAGCTTTGTTATACTTGGAGCCTGTGTTTTATTTCAAGGTGCTTGCCGTTCCCCTGCCCTTTCCTCAACCCTAGCCTCTGCCAGACTGACTTAAAAGCTGCAGTCATCTGATTTCTTCTGGAACATTGCTCTGACAAGGAGGCTTAGCGTTCCCAGCGCTGGGACTTTAAAGGATGACTATCCCCAGGGGTGGCAGGATGGGCCACACAGGCACTGAAGGGCTTTGAAGTCCACTCTGTGTGTGTTAGCACCACAGGTTAGTGCCTCTGTTTAAGACATTTATCCGTGTTTCTTACTGCATCATTGTACTCTACAGTATGTAGAATTGATTTGACATGCATCAGCAGGGGAAGCTTACACATCCCAAATGAATGATGTGCAACGTTGGCTTTATAAAATACTCATCCCTAATTGATGCTTGCAGCACAACATCACACACATAACTGCCCACATGCAGAACTGTGCCAGCAACCTGCCCGGGTAGGGTGCAACAAACGTGTTCATCTGTTGACTAGATCCTGTTTTAGCTTAAACAGGGGGTAAAGGCTTCTAAGAAAATGAAGCTTGGCTATTTAAACTCACGTTTTGGCTAATGTACCGTATGTGTATAATTTTCATTCCCAGTAAACCCCAGAATGCATCAAGCAGACCATATGTCAGTAAGATGGCTTTCCCTTGAAAGCTGACAACTTTCATGGGCATGCTGGTAACTGAAAGACTAAGAAGGGGCTGGAATAATTGACTGTAGGGTTATTGCTGTGGGCTAAGTAAAACCCTGGAACAGGTTGGTCAAAGAGCTGGTAGATGCTTCATCCCTGGAAACATTCAAGGTCAGGTTGGACAGAGCTCTGAGCAACCTGATTTAGTTGAAGACTTCGCTGCTTACTGCAGGGGGGTTGGACTAGAAGACTTTTAGAGGTCAAATGCAAGTGCAAGGGAGGGAATGGGGTTGAGGCCTGGGAGCTGGGGGAAGAATGGACCACCCCTTCCAGCCTGAGTAAACACTTGTGCTGGATTAAGGGGTCAATGAACTACAGTGTCATTTGTCTCTGCAGACGCAGGTATGGGTGCTTTCCACAATCTGTTCCTGCTGATTGCCTTCTTTTCTAGAAAGGTGCCTTGGATTAGACCTCTCATTTCCACCTCTAATTTCAAACAGACTTTTGAAAATACTGTCTTCTTTTTCTGCTTGAATTGCCTGCAATATCTCAAAACCAGACACTTAATACATTTTCTGATTTTATTCTTTTGTATTCTTTTCTTCCCACACCAAAAGTTTATTTCCCTACATTAGCTCTTCTTGTTTTGACCGAATGTTCAAGGAGGAAGAAAACCATGCTGTCAGATCTCATACAAGTAGAACTGAAAGAAAGTAGCTCTACAACAGCAGGTATTGACTAGACCTCTCTTGGTTCAATCATTTTTTTCTATTTGTCAGTGAAGCCTTAGACAGAATTAGTGCCATGACTGGCCCCTGCAAACTGCAGCATGCCCAGAGGTGGTGGGACATGGTGGCTCTACTTCCCAGAGTCTCAGGAATGTTCCTGAGGCTTGTTAGGATGCACAGCGTACGGGACCCCAGAGTCACACAGCTATAAAAAACCACCACCTACACAAAAGCTGTCCCATCCTATGTGCTTGGGAAATTCACAGGTAGTTGCTGAAGGGTCACAGAACCACCTCTATGAGTACTGTGATATAAAGGAAATATTTCAGTTAAAAGAGTAAAATCTTTCTTAAGCTTCTTTAGAAACATGTATTTATAAGAGAGAGAAACTAACATAATTAAGGTGTGATGGGTTTCTTTTTTTTTTTTTTGAAAAGAACAGGGCAAAGAGGGAAAAATCTGGTTTACATTTTTACAGAACCAGGACCCAGCTTCTTCTTAAACTCAATTTGTCATTGATTTTAACAGCAGAAGAAATGAACCTCACATTGATTTAGACAACAACTAAAAATTGGATTTTGTGTGGCAAACTGTTTTTGGATCATGACTAATTACATCACTTTGGGTAAAAGCTATTTTAAAAACCCACAGTTATCATATTTCCTTTTAAATGCTGTTTTATCTGAAAAAATCCCCATCTCTTATGATGGGAAAAAAAGCAAATTCTGTACTCAGTTCAGTTTTATCTGCCAGACAACATTCTGCGTTCTGTAAAAACTGTAAGCAGAGGAGCGAACTTGCGGATACTAGGAATGCAGGCTGGGAGCAGGGCCGCCCTGGCTCTGTGTGTCAGTGCTGGCCAGCGCAATCGTGCTGCAGGAGCAGCGCTCCCGCCGCCGCATCCAAGGTGACTCAGGTGCCGGCTTTGGCCCAGCCCCTGCCGGGAAGCTCGTGTTTTGTTTCCCGCAGTCAGTCCTGCCTCTCGTCCTCTTGCCTCAGGATGTGCTGCTGTGGGCCACTCCCTGAGGTACTTCAAGGCATGTTTTTTTTGCTGGTGAGGCCAAGAGGCTTTGGCTAAAGGCGTGAACGGGTTTGGCTTGGCTTGATCCGTGCTCCCTCCTCTTCTGGGAGTGCCTGGGGAGGTGCCCGAGGGGCAGCTTGAGGTGCTGATAACATCCCAGCAGATCTCCAGGGACTAATTATTTATGTCATGCCCTCTTCACATTGCTTTAGCCTTAGCTGAGGTGCAAATGTGCCCTGCCCTGCCCCAGGGCAAGTGGCCCGGGCCACAGCAAGCATCTCTCTGGGGTGCATGAGATGGCAAGGCAGCACAGGGCTCCCAGAACCGACAGGAGGGGTGAAGTCCTGAGCATGGTTTTGAGAAGGAAAATAAGGACTGTAGAGGAAGTGTCTTATGAGACTTCTGCTGCAAATCTTCTGGACCTTAAGGGAGAAAATTAGTTGGCATTATTCGGAGCCCTCTCCCTGAGCACAGCATTTGTACAGTAGGTATCATTAAAAAACTTTGGTTGGTGAGAGACCTACAAGTCTCTTTTTATGTTCAGATGGTTCAGATTTTTGTTAAAATTTGAATTTAATTATTTAAATTCTAGCAAACTGTGGTGGTTGGTAAATAAAAGACAANGACTTCTGCTGCAAATCTTCTGGACCTTAAGGGAGAAAATTAGTTGGCATTATTCGGAGCCCTCTCCCTGAGCACAGCATTTGTACAGTAGGTATCATTAAAAAACTTTGGTTGGTGAGAGACCTACAAGTCTCTTTTTATGTTCAGATGGTTCAGATTTTTGTTAAAATTTGAATTTAATTATTTAAATTCTAGCAAACAGTGACGGATGTGGCTGTCATAATGCCACACCTGGCGCAGCATCTCAACCTGTACCACTATGGAGACTTGTGCTTACCTGTCAGGAAGGGTAGTGGGCTCGGGCTGAATGGACATGAGCTGAACAGAAGTTTGGGACCCAAATTGCTTCCAACCTCATCCAGTACCTTATCTGTTGGTCTTACCCATTTGCAGGTCAGTTTTTTGTTAGTAGCAGGAACGTCCACTTGGAATTTTCTCCCCCCGACTGTCCACTGGCTGATGTCTCTTCCAGTCTGTCCGTCTGTGCTCTTCTAACTGTGACTATTGACTGCACCCATACAGCCTAGCACGGGGATGTTTGGGCTGTGTTCACTGGAGGAATACAGAAGTCTCTTTCCTCACACTCTATGTGCATGGTCACATTATTGTCTTAAATCCTGTGGTTAGGACCAAAGTTCCTCCATCAGACCACGTTTCATCCCTCAGATAAATCCAGATCAGAAAAGCATTCACCCGTTGCATATGCTATTTTTTTCAATACCATTATTACTGGCATCTGTCTTCAGGTACTTTCAGAACATCCTCTTTTTCTTCTAATAATATGTACTTCCTTCCTATACCTCCCTCCTTTTTACATTATACAGTATCACCAAAATCACAAATATTTATGGTGTTGGTTGTTCAGTTTAGTTAGCTGAGAAAAAGAATCAAAAAAGAAGGTCAGAAAGTAAAACTGAAAGCTGGTGGAACACTGGTGAGAAAACAAGATGAAGTTATGCTAAGGGCAGAGCTGAGGAGCAGAAAGAAATCAGGTGATTTTCTGAAGATATGGTAATGAGGAAATACTGCCTGAAAAAAAGATTCATTTTGAAGACATTTTGAAGAGCCTAAATAAACTGTAGAACTATAAAGAATACATCCATTCATATACGAATCTGTTGTAACATTCACTTTTTTGAAATACCAGTGTCAAACCTCAGAACCATATCTTATTTTAAAACAGCAACAGAAGCTGTAAGCTTCACTTCCTTGCAAACATCTGCTAGCACCAGCAGTCCAGCCAGCTGAAGGTAAACTATCTCCCTGGCTTTGCCATGTACCCAAATCCTCCTCCTGCCAAAAAAAGGCAGAAAAGCAGAAGGGAAAGATGCCAGTGCCTGTCACCACTTCTGCTCAGCCCTTCAGCTGGTCATTGTGCAAAGGGCAAATGGTAGGAGAGCTGCTCAGCGTGGTGGGAAACACAGCACTCTGTGCTCCAAGCCCAGCAGCAGCTCATCAGATAGCCCTCATCATTACTGATCTCTGGTGCCTTTTTTGTACAGTGCTAATCATCATCTTAGCTGTTTTCCAGCCCACATGATTGCCTTCTGCCTGTTGAAATTATCTTCAACAGTTTGAACTGGATTTGGTATGTTTCTGCATGTCCTGGGAGTGCTAGGGAGATGTGTCTGCACCATGTTGTTACTGCAGCTCCTGACTGAAGCCATGTAGGTGATGCTCTCGTTCTCTATCTCTGCCACTTTTTCATGTCTTAGAGCAAGGGGCTTAATAATTTTGCAGGGTTTCAGATCACACAACTGGAAATTGCTTTCAAGGTCTAAAATATGGCCCTAGACTTATTAAGAGCTATGTGCTTCCAGACAAGAAAGACCCTGCATATAAGTGCTGCCTAGTACTTAAGGAAGCATATGTCCAGGCAATTGAACAGAAGTGCCTTGACATCTTCCCAGGTGACAGCTGGCTTCCACTGCCTGTTTGCTGTCAGCCCACAGGATGATCATGTGAAACCTGTTGGCTGCAGGGGTGGAAATAATGAGTCTTCTTTCACAACTGCCCTAGGCCGAGAACGGCAGAGCAGAACTCATCAATGTTGCCGGCAAGGCTGGGCAGCTGCCTGTGGCAGCAAGACAGGGGAGCTGCGTGCTGCCTGCCTTGGCTGCACTTACTCCCAGAATCCTGGCACCTGGCAGCTCTGGACCCACTTTGCCTCTTCACCTCTCCCCAGAACCATAAGCAGAGTCTCTACACACTTGAATTTTGCTTATTCTGCTGAGAAATTTGGAGCCGCTGTCATATGCCCAATTACCAAACTTCAACTGACAAACGTAACTCATTAATCACAGTAATTTATCCTCAGCATACCACTGCAAGAAAACGGATCAAATTATTCTCCCAGCTCTGTTTGGGCAGTTGCACAACTTCCAGGAGCTTAAGTGAGGGGTGGATCTGGCCCCTAATCTCTCGGGAGAGTCACAGTTGCTGCTCAGAGTACCTCCTCCCAAATCCTCTGAGCTCTTGGGCAGTTTTCCTGTTGCAAATTGCCTTGAAAGTAAAAAAAAATAGAGTAATCTGTTGAGGCAAGCTTGGCTGAATGTTTCATTGTTCCTTTGTTTCTAAACATGTGAAAGCTGATTTACTTCTGCTGCTATCCAGTTAGAGAGGAACAACTGCTTTAAAAAAGCACCACTTGGGAAACACAAGGGAAAACAATTGGAATTTGGACATGAATGGCCATAAGCCCGAAGAGAGCCATGTCTGACAATGAAGAAAAACTAAACAGATTTATTCTTGCTATATATAAAGCAAACTATGTTTTTAAATCCATAAGAACAGATGCCCTTTGTTTTCAATGCAAGTTCAAAAACAGTGGCATTGGTAGCAGGGGGAAACAGTTTTAATGCTTTACTGGGGGAAAATGGCATCAGCACTTCCCATCTTTGTCAGTGAACTATTCCCCAGCCATGGCAAACAGCCAGGCATGGCTGGGACATGCTTGCACTCCTCCTGAAAGCCATGTTTTCCCCTTTTCCCTCCGAGCTGTAGAGTTCAGCGCTTGCTCCGAGGTCACTGAGCAAGCCTGTTAGACTAGCTCAAGGTATTATTAACATTGAAATATTCCTGAGCTGCTCTTGTGACTTTTTTTACAGTACCACCAAAGATGTGCTAGTGCAATATTTATTTCTAGGCAGCAACTGAAGAAGCCAAACATATGATGATAAGTACAAACGTATTGTCATCCACAGAGGGCTATACTGAAAGCACAAGAATGAGCTCTAGTATCTGCACAATCCCATGCTTGATTTCTTACTCTTTCTTCCAGGACCCACAAGAAATTTAGCTTGTAGAAAGAGGTGATTTTGGTTTTGCTATGAAAACAGGACAAAAGAATAGTTTTCACATCAAATCTTAAATTGTGTGCTAATCTTAACTACCAGAAGATTAGAATAATTTAAGAGAAACCACTTAAAGCACTTTGTGACACTTTTGTGTCCTCTGGTACTGGGAAGAGGCTTTAAAATGCTGCACTACAGGCTATTTTACCTTGCCAGAAAGATGTGTGTAAGTACACGTGTCAGCAGAGAAATAACCACATTCTTCTCTTGCAGTAATTTGAAATTTTATGCCATTCCTTACACCTCCTGCAAAATGGACCATTAAGGACAAGGCCTAAATGCAGCAAAGTCACCTATTGTATCTTCTAGATTCTGCAAAAGGATGAAGCTTTTATCAAAATCACCTTTTTGTGATTGTTGTATTGCTTTCCCTATTCTAGTAATTGCACAATTCAAATGCAACATTCAAAGGGGATAAAGGGGACAGGACTGGATGGCAGGCATGCTGTACTCTTGATCCGTCTTGCTCTTTTAAAAATGTCGAACAAATTTTTTCCCAAAATATATTCAATGTATTTGCAAAGGACTTTAAGGATATTGCCTTCATACATTTAAACAAACTCAGAGTGCAGATGTAGGTTATACATCACCTGTGAGTGACAATCAGCCAAGAAAAACAAAAGATAATCTGTTTACCCATTCCAGTTGCAAAACCCTCCTGCTGGATGACTCTCTGCTGTCACTTACTGTCTGTGTAATGCCAAGGTAACCTCAGTGCTGTAACTCTGCACCTACAGCAACACAGGTGAGGGAGCCCACATCTGGCAGCCTACCTCGTGTTGGTTTAAAATGCTCTGGACATCCCCTTCTGTCAGGCAGTGGTTTGCACAGCTCTGCATAGTCTTCATAAGTAACACATCTCTGCTCTGAGGTGTGATATCTTTTAAACAAACGCCATATGAGGTTGAAGTTGAGGAGTGAAATATGAGGTCAGTAGCATTGGAAATATGTCTTGCACTGGAAATCTGTGAAGGATGAGGGGATGTGAATTTGTGCTTAGAAGATCAGGAGGGTTTCTCCGAGTGCTGTGCATGGTCTATGAAAAGGGCACCAAGCTAGAAGATGAGAGCAAGCATCAGCAGAGCTAAGGATATGAGGATATTGTTCATCACAAATTGGAGATATGAGGAGATGTGCATGCTCTGTTCTGAGTCAGCTAAAACCAAATTGTTGATGTGACTACCTATCTGTCATCTGTCACAGGTAACAACCCCATAAAACATTCATGGATACAATCAGGCTTTATGGTACAACTTTGAGGAAGCATAACACCTATTGAAACTCCTTTGGTGCTGTGTTTTCCAAGGATCCTGGGTATGTCCCGAAACATCAGAGCAGAGCAGGGAGTAGCAGGGAATCAGGAAGGAGGGGTATCCTTCCTGGCAATATCTGCCTTCCAAACATCAGGACATGCTCTTTACATCCTGCCTGAACTTTCTGCGGTATTTAGAGCCCCAGAAAACTTCTACTTGAAGAAGATCCCTTACTGCTTTTAGTCTTAAGCCATTTTAGTATGAGATATTCAGAGCAGACCTATGATGCTCCATCACACATAGCAGTGTTCTGGCTGCTTAATCTCAAAAAGCATCATCACCCTCTGCAGCAACCACAATACATTCTCTGATCTTTTCCTCTTCTGTGTTTGTGTGTGTCTCTGCCACAACTCAATCATTGTCCATTGGGCTACCTTAGAAACCTGCCTGAAGCTGAGTGGTCATTCATTTTGGACAAGTGGATATACCAACTTGGGTTATGTAGTTGTGGGTGTCTTGTATAGATCATTGGATTGGAAAGAAGTAATACCTGAGGTCTTCTTCAGGCAAGTGGAAGAAGCCTTGCTTGGTCAAGTGATTTGGAATAGTCAACATGGATTTATGAAAGGGAAATAGTGCTTATCCAAACTCCTAGCCTTCTGTAATGAGGAGAGTGGCTTGGTGGATGAGTGGATGTTCTTTCTCCTGGCATTAGCCAGGGTTTCAAAACTGTCACCTGTAACATCCTCATAGACAAGCAGAGAAGTATGGGCATGATAAGTGGACAATGAGGTGGACTGACAACTGTGTGAACTGACAGGCTTAAAGGGTTGTGATCAGTGGCACAAAGTCCATCCGGAGGTCTGATACTAGGGGTGTACTCAAAGGCTGATACTGAGATGGCTATTACTTAACATCTTCATTAATAACTTGGGTGATGGGTGATGAGACAAGCTCAGCAAGTTTGTTGATGGTTGAAAACTGTGAGGAGTGGCTGATACCATTCAGAGGGACTTGAACAGCCTGGGGAAAGGGGCAGAGAGGAGTCTCATTAAGCTCAGTAAAGAAAAATACAAAGTCCTACATCTGGGGAGGAATAACTCCATGCTCCTGTACAGACCAGGGGCCAACCAGCTGGAGAACAACATGGCAGAAAACAGCCTTGAGTGTCCTGGTTGACAAGCTGACCATGAGCCAGCAGTTCTCCCTCATGGCAAAAAAGGCTAATTGTACCCTGGGCTGCATTAGGCAGTGTCGCCAGCACGTTGAGGGAAGTGACACTTCTCTGCTCAGCCCTGGTGAGACCACTGGCATACTGTGCCAGTGCTGGGCTCTCCTGGACAAGAAAGGTATGACCTCAATGGATTGGGTCCCATGAAGTGTCTGAGAGTTGATTAAAGGATAGGAGCCACTGTCACTTGAGGAAAGGCAGAGAGAGCTGGCACTGTTTGGACTGAAGAAGAGAAAGCTCAGGGGGAATCTTTTTATTGGACATAAATATGTGATGGGATGATATGAAGAAGGCAGAGCCTTTTCTCAGAGGTGTCTACTGACAAGATGATGGGATGATATGAAGAAGGCAGAGCCTCTTCTCAGAGGTGCCTGCTGACAAGATAAGAGGCAATGGGCACGTACTCAGGCACAGGAAATTCTATCTGAAATAAGAAAACACTTTTTTACTGTGAGGATGGCCAAACACTGGCACAGGTTGCCCAGAGAGACTGTGGAGTCTCCATCTCTGGAGATATTCAAAAGCCATGAGGACATGGTCCTGGGTGGCCTGTTCTAGGTGACTCTGCCTTAAGAAAGGTGGCAGGGGGTAGACTAAATGATCTCCAGAGCTCCCTTCCAACCTCAGCTGTTATGCGCTTCTGTTCCCTAATTTCCAAATTGATATGCACTTGAACTGCACTTTCCGTTATCAGGAAAGTAAATCAGTTTCTGTATGCATTACAGGTAACAGGCAGTGATATTAGTCCCTCTCCATGCACGAGAATGTCTGTTTCCTATTTCAGACACAAAGTGAGGATGTAGCTTTTAGATGTTTTAGAAAAAGTTGGACATGAAGACAGTGTGTAAAAAGAACATTTGCTATATGAGACTCAAATGCTGATTGATTTATGCAAGGTTGAATCATAAATTTTTGAGGCTATGCCATTGCCTGGGGCTGCAGTGCTTGACCAGCCCCCTCATCTGTGAAGGGCTCCTTTGGTCCTGTACAGTACATGATGTGCTGTCAAGTACTGCTGGGTGTAACCACAAAGGCATAACATTCCTCTAGCTCTGTAGAGAGTCAGGTGACAAAACCAAGAAAATATTTGGGTACATGAAAGGTAAGGTGTCATTATGTCTAATTTATAGATATAACCTGTTTTTGCCCATGGAAGTTGGTGGGAGGCACATAAGCTACATCTGGACTAGTAGATGAAACAGTCAAGGGGGCTGACTCACCTGCCAGCTTAACTTGTATCCATGTGCTGGCTTTGGCTAGGGTAATTTTCTTTACAGTGGCTGGTGTGGGGCTGTGTTTTGGATTTGTGCTGAACACAGGGTTGATAATATAGAGATGTTTTTGTTATTGCTGAGCAGGGCTTGCATAGAGCCAAGGCCTTTTCTGCTTTTCATATTGCCACGCTGGCGAGGAGGTTGGGGGGGCATGGGAGGTTGGGAGGAGACACCGCTGGGACAGGTGACCCAAACTGACCAAAGGGATATTCCAGACCATGTGGCATCATGCTCAGTATATAAAGTGGGGGGAAGAAGGAAGAAGAGGGGGCATTTGGAGTGATGGCGTTTATCTTCCCCAGTCACCATTATGCATGATGGGGCCCTGCTTTCCTGGAGATGGCTGGACACCTGCCATGGGTAGCAGTGAATTAATTCCTTGTTTTGTTTTGCTTGCATGTGTGGCTTTTGCTTTTTCCGTTAAACTATCTTTATCCAAACCCACAAATTTTCTAGCTTTTACTCTTCTGATTCTCCCCCTGATCCCACTGATGGGAGAGTGAGTGAGCAGCTGTGTGGAGCTTGGCTGCTGACTAGAGTTAGACCATGACATCATACAGCTAAATTCCACCTGCCTCTGAATAGTGTGGCTGCATCCTGCCTGCCTGTGTGAGGCCATCATGGGCCATGCCTGCAGAGTGCAGGGGAGCTTGAGCTAGGACCATACAGGGAATAAGATAACCATATATTTTTTGTGCAAAGATATGACCAGATAGGCCATTTATGCTTTCCTTGGACTGTATCTGGGCCCCAAATATTTTCTGCCTGATGGTTAGGGGTAGGTATCCATTCCATGATCCCAAGTAACAAGTAATTCCATTAAAGTGTCTAGTTAACATTAACAGGCTGTTAGAACAGTGTTGTCCAAGATGTGGCCTGTACCTATAAATCAGGTTATAAGACGTCATTGGGAAAGTAATTGGGGCATGAGAAAGAGCAACAAGAGGTAGATTAATACATTACTTGAGTAGTTGGGGAGACGATGTGAATCACTAGAACAGGAGCATGGAGCAGAACAGCTGAAAATGCTGCTGTATAAGTCAGTAGGAAACACTGGGGCTTTCTTTACATCCTGCATAGCCAAGGCTGCTAGAGAGGTAGCCCTGTGAGAGGCCTGAGTCATCTCAGGAGAGGCACCTGCGTGTTCTGTGTGACTGCTGAGAGGGCTGGGCAGGCTTCACCCTGCTGTCATGGAGCACAGTAACATGGCTGCAGCTGGTCTAGTTGTCTACTGTGCAATGCTGCTGTTTGGAGGGCTCACCCAGAAAGCTGAAGACTTTAATTCAGTTGCATGCTTTTCTACTAGCAGCTGTCCCACAGGAGGAGCCCCCAGGCATGGAAAAGGCTCTCAGTGGCATAGGGCACATCCCCATGACTGGGAGTTTACCTGTGAGGGGACCTCTTCTAAGTAGCCCATTTTCTGCTCTACTCCAGTAGTGACTGCTTGAATTCCAATCCAGCTCCCAATGCCTGCCTGGTAGGCTGAAGTCTGTCATTTCTCTATGCCCGCTTCCCAATTAACATTGAATTTTGAAAGAACATAAGTTGGTCAGACCAGAAAGCCAATGTTTTCTCCCTGGCAGATGTGGATGCTTAGGGAAAGAACAAAAGGAACAGCTGGTAATGATCCTTCCCTGACTTATTTACCCCATTCCAGCATGCCATGGTTTGTGGATTTCCTTGGACAGAGATGGCACCCAGGCAATGGTAACCAGAACACTGAATATTAAGCAAGATAATAACAATAATATTAATGGCAATGATGATGATGCCACTATCTAAGTACTAGCCACATTTTTTCCATTAATTTGGCTGATCACTTGGAAAACCCTTTAATATTTTCACTTCATCTTGCAATGATCAGTTCCACAATTTACTTAGATGATTCAACCATGTTTACCCCCCAGACACTATTTTCCAGGAGAACAATTTCTAACTTACTTTGTCTACCTCATTAGGAAATACCTTCTATTTTTTTTCTGAAAACTCCCCTTTGGCCTTGGCCATCTCTTGCTCTATGTGTTTTGAGATTAGGCAGGAAGAACACTCACACAGCACGACATTATACAGAGGTTTACAAATATGCACTGTGTTGTTCTCTGTGGTAGTCAAGTCCAGTAAAAAGGATGGAGAATTTCCATCCTTTCCTCTCTCTCCACCAGAGACTCTTTTAAAACTATGTTAAGGAATTGGTTTCAGTACTCTGTGTGGAGATTGTGTGTATATAAACCCTCAGAGGCAGCAGCACATCTCAATTGGGTCTGACTGAGACAGAGTTCAGTTGTCCTTAGCAGCCCTCACCGTGCTGTGCTTTGCATTGGTAGCTGGAAAGGTGTTGCTAACACACCAGTGTTTTGGCTACTGCTGAGCAGCGCTGTCCCTGTAACATCCTTTCCCTCCAGTCAGGGGGCTGGGAGTGGGTAAGATCCTGGGAGGGGATGCAATGAGGCCAGCTGACCCAAATTAACCAAAGGGATATTCCATACCATATGATGTCAGCTCAGATATAAAAGCTAAGGAAGGGAGGAGGAATGGGTGGGGTGCATTTGTTATTCTACAATGTTTGCCTTCTGGAGCTCCATGTGCTGAAGTCCTGCTTCCCAGAGAGGGTCTGAATATTGCTCGCTGATAGGAAGTAGAGATTGATTTTTCTCTTTGCTTATGCATGTGCAAACTTCCAGGTTTCTTTTTATTTGCTTTAGTAAACTGCCTTATCTCAATGTACGAGTTGTTTTCCCTGTTTTCTCTCCCCTGTTCCGCTGGGAAGGGGAGTCATAGAGTGGCCTGGTGAGCACCGAGCACCCAGCAAAGGTCAACCCACTAGAGTCCTTTTTTTTGGTGACCAAACGTCAGGCAAGATAAAGGCAGTTATTTATTGCATGCTATAGTAAATAGCAAATAGTAGTTATCAAGTAGCAAGCTCCTGTGCAGGACATTGAGTTTGTCAGCTGCATTGCTTATCTCTTTATTTTGCTGAGTTTGGTAATATGCTAACACAAACAATGGCTCTGTGCTTTGCCCTTACACTGATGAGTGTGGTGTGGGGGTGAGCTATCTTCTGTGGGTGATGAAGGAATACACCTCCTTCTCCCTGCCTGAGATTGATGTGAATGCTTCTGTAATGCAGTCTCCCGTGGTCTTTGCTCATCCTTATGCAAGCTACTTAATACTTTTAATAACACTAGCTTAATTAATTATTATTAATTAATAATACTGTAAATAATACTAATTAGTACCACTGGTACACTATGGAGTTCATGGAATCCGGCATCATCCTGGTGTAAGACAAAACAATCTTTAGGTGAGGTGCTATTGAAACCTGCCCTGAGGCATCCAGTTCCTGGGTTCAGGGAAGGATTTGGGCTTTTAGGGTGATTATCACCTCCCATTACCTAGGACTTTACACCTGAACAGGTAATAAACGCTGACAAACTGACCTGTCAACTGATAGAAAGGTGCCTTGACCACCCCAGTGAAAACCAGCAGCTTCTTGCCCTGCACTGGAGCCTGGCATGTGCCAATTGAGCCACTGCACAGTACTCTCAGAGGTCTGTAGTTGAGGCAGGAAGCCAAACTGCATTCGAGGACACTATGGCTGAGAGAGGGACTCAAACTACAGCGACTGCAGTAATTACTCCAGTAGTGAAAACAAAAAATGGACAAGGTGAGTTACAGGTCCATACCACCAATCAGTAAGGGAGGAAGAAGAAGAAGCAGAAGAAGCAGAAGAAGGGGAAGTTACAATAGGAAAGGAGGGTTTAGATCAAGCAGCAGCTTCCTTCAACAAAGAAATCAAATGGAGTGAGGCAAATCAAACAGGAAACCAAAGTTACTCACTCCCTGACCTCACCAGAACTTCCAGACTTTTGAAAAGATCACAGCTGTGAGCCAGGTGAGCGGATTTCTGCCTGGCTGCTTCAGTGCTGGGATAGTGGTGCCAATAGTCAGCAGTTAGAAGGTCATGAAGCCCAAGAGCTGGGATCCCTTGCTAAAGATCAGGAAATTGAAAGAGGGACTGGAAAAGAAGGGGCAATTCGCAGTCTCTGGAGACAGCGTCTCTCAAGCATGAGGGCAAGATATCCACTTAAGGAAGGTCTTGTGAACTCCCCAGGGAAGTGGACCGCTGCAGATAAAGGTATCCAGTACCTGAGAGAATTATCAGTGCTGGAAATTGTCTATAGTGATCTAGAAAGTGACAGGGTCCCTGAAGATTCAGAGGATACCCTTTGCACAATGGCCATGTGGAGGAAGGTGGATCAAAGCACCCTGCCTCATATTCCAGCAGCTTTGGTAGCATTGTATTACTCACAAACAGATGCACCAACCATAGAGATGGTGTCCTCCTGGCTCTGAAATGTAGAAGAAACTCTGGATACTTCCTCATCCCTATGAGCCCACAGCCCAGCTTTTAGGGGCAGCCCAGGAGATCAATCCTCTCCTGCCCCAGCAGAGGGAAGGGAAGCCCCAAGCGCAGGCCGCATGGCGAGCAACAGACTCTCGCGGCCTGAATGAAGTCACGCCGCCTCTGCGTGGGGCCCTACCAGGCATATTGGAACTTCAATATGAGCTGGAGTCAAAGGCAGCCAACTGAGACTCTGTAACTCCCATCCATTAACTAATTCATCGACTGGAGAGCCAAGGAGTGATCGGCAGGGCCTGCTCACCCTTTAACAGCCCCATGTGCCTGGTGAGAAAATCTAATGGGGAATGGAGGCTGAGAGGACTATTGTGGCCTGAATAAAGCCATGCTGCCTCTGAGCGCTGCTGTAACAGACATGCTGGAGCTTCAATGTGAGGCGGACTCAAAGGCAGCCAAATGGTGCCACAATTGATATCTCTGATGCATTTTTCTCAATCCTTCTGGCAGCAGAGTGCAGGCCACAATTTGCTTTCACTTGGAGGGGTGTCCAGGTCACCTGGAACCGACTGTCTTGACCACCTAACAAGAAGGAATCAAGCTTTTCTAGGCCTTGTGGGGTTCTGGAGAATGCATATTCCAGGTTATGGTTGGCTGGTGACCCCCCTCTATCACGTGACCTGGAAGAAGAAGCATTTTGAGTGGGGCCCTGAGCAACAACAGGCCTTTGAACAGATCAAACAGGAAATAGCTCGTGCAGCAGCTCCTGGGTCTGTTTGGACAGGACCAGCCTTGCAAAATATATCCTACACTGCAGCTGGAGAGCAGGGTCTCACCTGGATCCTCTGGCAAAGGACCTCAGGAGAAACACAAGGCTGACCATTAGGGTTTTGGAGCCAGAGTTATCGAGGATCAGAAGCCCACTATGCTCCAGCTGAAAAAAGGATATCAGCAGCCTATGAGGGGGGTTGAGCTGCCTCAGAAGCTGTTGGGACAGAAGTGTGTCTCCTCTTGGCACCACGATTGCCCATCCTGCACTGGATGTTTAAAGGAAACATGCCCTCAACACATCACACAACCAGTGCTACATGGAGTAAGTGGGTAGCACTGATTACACAACAAGCTCAAATGGGAAAACTCAATTTCCCAGAAGTCCTAGAAGAGATTATGGACTGGCTAGAAGCCAGAGATTTTGGAGCATTGCTTGAGAAGGTGACTGGTGCCCAAGAAGCACCACCATATAACTTCCACTTTCTGAGAAGTGCCTTAGCCACAAGGGTCTCATAATAACTTCGAAGCTAAGCCCTTCTTGAAAAACAGAAAGTGACCATTATTGCAATTGGTGGATAGCCTCTTGCTTTCATTTCATACTGAGTCCCTCTGGGACTTGGGCATTGATGGTTTGGTCAGTGACTGGACCTACACAGGTGTCTTAGTGCTCCCCTCTGTCGGGAGAGGTGTGTGCTGAGATGCCTGGGAAACTTGGGAGGTCAAATATGGGAGGAGTCTGGAGCTCAGACCCTTGTAGAGGGCAATAAATGAGCAAGGGTCTGATGCCTCAACCCATCTTGGAAAAAAATGTCACCATAAATGGACTTTTATCACTCTTGATCTAGACAAAACCTTGCTGTAAGTGTGCAAAAGCCTGAGTTCATGTTAGGATGAGTGGCATAAGCAATGTAAAGCTTCACCTGCTGTCCCATGGCTCACAGCCATTAGCACAGTGAGTGTTTGTCATGTTGGACCCAGCTGCGTCCCAGCCTCACCCTCTCTTCAGCACCAAGTCCTCACATTTCGACTGAGGCCATTCCTGTTTTACCTCAGTAATGCTTCATTCTTTTTTAGTTTCTATCTGCCACAGAGAAGGAAGCAGAGGGAGGATGGAACCCCCAGCTTTTCTTGGGAAGAAGGAATTGCTAGGCTTTCTTAGCCTAGAAGAGGGTTGCCAGCTGCATGTCCAAAACCGGTTCCACAGAAGCCAGACACAGAGAAGTTCCTGCCTGCCTCTCTGTGTGCCAAAGCTAATGAGGTAAGAATATGAAAGCATTCCTTGGCAATCACTTGATGGAAGGAGTGGCTCAAAATTAGAGAAGTTTTTTTTAAAGGTTTTTTTAAAGATAAAATTCTGCAAACACAAAAAGGCCTTCCATCCCAAATTACGTGCCAGACTTATCTTGCTTGGACCATCAGGTTTCACAGGCATTGCCAAACTCTCCCTGCTATCTACATCTTCTCTGACTTTTTCCTCTTATTCCCACTCTTAAGTTGCCTCCGGACTGTCACCTCACTTTATTTAGATGGGTTAACCCTTTGGTGGGTTATTGTCAGCTTCTCACTCCTAAATGTCCTCCTGGTCTCCATTTCAGCTGTCTATTCTCCTGTCTCTGAATAAAAGCAGAAATTCCTTTGTCTGTCTCCTTGCAGACAATTTATAGCTCAAACTCTAGGCCAGACCTGCCTTCTGCTGCCCGCACTGAAATCTGAGCTGCCAGATAAACTGAACTTGGACAAACTGGAGCTCCTTAGCACCTCCCTCATTTCCGTATTCCTTTCTTTCTTTTTGTTAACCATGGACAAAAAGAGCCACACACAGACTTGTAGCTTGTGTGCTCAGTCCTCATGCCTAGGCTGCCTAAGCCTTGCAGAGTCTTCCTTCACCATGTTAAGTAATGAGGCATTTTAAGAGGACTATTGTGTGGGTCATGCCCATGCTCAGGTTCCCAGGTTTTTTGTCTCTTTCACCACCTGCGTTGTGGAAGCAGGCACAGCCTCCCACTTTGCCTCCTATGGGTGTAGAGCTGCTGACATGGAGCTGCAGAGGGGCGGGCAGGCAGGATAAAACCAGGAGGCAGAGCTTACTCAGGAGCAAAAGGAGGAGTTGGTCAGACAAGAGACTCAACCACGGAGATGTGCTAACTGGGGAGAGGAGAGGGCAGGAAGGGGGTGGTCCTGAAGGAGAAGGTAAGGCTGGCAGAGAGGGAAGTAACGATGAAGCTAGCCTTTTTCCCTGGAAAACATCTTTGCAGTTCGTCTTGACTAGGTTTAGCTTTGCTTCTTGGAGCAGGCAGAGCTCCTGGCAACACTAGGACAGAGAAGCTGGGATATGCTGGGTACATGTGATTCAGATTTTTTTCCCATTCCTATCCCCACGGAAGTCATCAGGGAAGTTACAAAACTGGGAACTTGGCGTTATGTCAGTATTTCCTGCCCCACTGAAAGAGTTTTTGAAAGTAGTTGCTAAACCGCAGTTCCTGTTGTAGGGCCTGTCATAGCTGCTGATCTCCAGCTGGAGCTATACCACGAAGATGCAGCACTAGTGTTCAGTGATTTCAGCACTGTCTGTAATGTCCTCTTGGAGGCGCATGGACTTGGGCGTGTGACACCTTGTTGCAGGGCTGGGTGTTGCTTAGCTGCTGCAGCTTTCCCTGGGAGCGCAGCGGGGGCTCCTTGGGACAAGGCAGGGATTCTCTGCCCTCCTGCAGTCCATCTCGGACGTCCCGCACTGCTGCTCCGGCTGCCAGCCTGCAACTTCAGTGATGGCAAAGGAGGCNCCGCCCATGTACCACCCCTGTGCCCTGAAACCATTTGCCCATGTGCTCTCTCCGCCCCCCTGGCGCCCAGGTGAACTGAGGCTCCAGGCCGTGTGACCCTCCGTGTCTCTGTCTCTCTCTGGGAGCGGGCTGCCAACAGCTCCTCTCCTCTGCCTTTGGGGGCCAGCCCGTGTGCTGGCCCCAGGCTTTGGGGAGGCAGCATGGCATAAAGACCTTTGCAGTGCCATGAGGAGAGCCTTCTCACCTCCTTTGCCATCACTGAAGTTGCAGGCTGGCAGCCGGAGCAGCGGTGCGGGGTGTCCGAGATGGACTGCAGGAGGGCAGAGAATCCCTGCCTTGTCCCAAGAAGCCCCCGCTGCGCTCCCAGGGAAAGCTGCAGCAGCTAAGCAACACCACTGTACTGCAACAGTGGTGTCCCATGACATGCCCAGAGGTGTTTTTTCATGACAGGTATTGGAGAATCTCCAATCTGGCTGATTTTGAGCCAGTGAACTCCACCAGTAAAAGTTGTTTACAAGGAAGTAGCTAGGACAGACCGAGTTTATACATGCTCTATATTTGTTGATGACAAAAGATAGGAAATGGGTGCGCAAGGCTGTCACTATGTCGTCTCTCTCAAACTCTAGGCTAAGCCGAGGAAAAATTGTAAAGACAGTGCAGTTTGATGATAAAATTTATCAGCATGCTTTACGTTTTAATTGTAATTAGAGCATCAGACTCACCACCTCACATCATCCTGTGGGCACTTCTAGACCCGCATTGTGCCTTTAGTTGCCGTATGTCAGCTGTGAGGTGTTGTAGCATGTCCTTGCAACAGAAAACGTGCTTGGCACCAAGGTTTTGACACACTACAAAACTCTGTTGGCTGTATCGGGATGAAAGGAGATAGCCCCCCCTCTCCCCCCCCATCCCCCTTTCAGGATGAAAGCGGAGCTGGAAACAGTTGACCGTTTTGCTGATGTCCTGACAACTGGTGTGCCTGGCAGATGATCCCCTCTGGACAGCATGGTCCTGGAGGAAGTGTTCCTCTTCCCTGGAGGGCAGCTTGCTGTGCTGCATCTCGAAAACTAATACAGAGCTTTGTACAAACAGGAGTACAGAAGGCACTCAGTGAGAAACACAGCAGCCTGCAGAGATTTTCCCTGGACACTCTTGTTGCACAGTTGCAATTCTCTAAGTTTCCTTTCTGTTCTGTGGACTTCGATTTTCCGAGGTAGGATGAGATATGTTTTGTCCTAGCACTGTGTTGGGGTTCAGGGCAAGCATCACACTTTATCAGTTAAAGGCAAGGCCAAACATGCCACATTTCTGGAAGCCAGAATCACAGCGGGAGGGACTGAAGTGGGGTGCCTGGCTACCTTCTCCCTTCCTAACCATGCCACCTCTCTGAGTCCCTGTGGCCTGAGTGGGAATGGTCATACACTGATGACACCACATGTGCTGTGATGAGTGGGAAGTGGAAAGTCAGAATGAATTTCCAGGGACGTGTGGGCACTCCCTTCTGGAGCTCTGCTTTTCATAGGCACCTCTGGAAATGGCTGCATCTCTCCCCCACAAGAAGCTGTGGGATGTGTGCCAGTTGGGCTGCACTGGAAGTAAAGGGAAAAAGACAAAAATCTGAAATATGTTGTTTTGTGCCATTCTCTGAGGAGGCCTGGACAGATTTTTTTAAAACAGTGAATGGAGTTTGTTGTCTAGAAATGATTATTCTAAGACCAAGAGCAAACTGCATTTGAAAGGGGAATTCACCTCTTCACCCTTCATGGTTGTTCAGGATGTGTCGTGTCCGGAAGCACTGGGATGTTACATGTCTTAATTCGGACCACGGCAGTTTTGCTGTCAGCAATTGTGTGGCTAAACCAAACGCTGGAATGGGACAAGCTGGTCTGGACTGCCCTTTAAACACACACAGGGGTCTGCCCTGCTTGTAGGGCACCTACAGAGCACATCTGCCTGGAGGGCTCCCAGCTGGGGTGTTCCCAGGCAGCCCCACCACTGGCTTCAGCTGCCCTGTGCCCCTTCCCAGTGGGAATGCAGCAGGGATGGAGTGGAATCACTGCTGCTCTGCTGTGTGACCCCAACAGCAGGAGTTCACGGGCTAAACCCATGAGTAGCAACTTGGGCATAAATCCACAGAGAATTTGGACCTGGAATACTGCTGTGGCTCTAGCTCCTTTTCCCCTTTATTCTGCCGAGAACAGCTGTTTTCTCTCCCAGATCACTGCAATGCCTCTTACCTTAGGAGGACACCTAGGGCTGGCCTTGGGCTTAGCAATGCGCTTCATCCGATCTCATCCTCGTGCCTTGAGCACACCCCAATGAGGACCCTGCCTGGTTTTCTGCTCTCTGTGCCAAGATTATTTCATTTTGCTGGCAATAGTCACACTGCCGAAGCCCAGGGATCACATCGGAGTGTATATTGAGTTGCTCTGGTTCACCCTGCCAGGATGAGAAATCACAGGCAGAAGTGGTTTGTGCTCAGTGGTCCAGTTTGTGTCTGAGACAGAGTACAACAGCCACATCTCCTGCTCTCCACAGTCTGGGGGGTCTGGAGAGCTGGCTGCCAGCTTGGCCTGCCTCCACTAACATCCCATGCCATCCTCTGTCCTACTGCTCTTTAAAATCAGATGCCTGTAGCTGATGCCAGTGGGATGAGTAACACACAGAAACACTGCAGAGTGGGATGAAAGGTAGGAAATGTGGGTGATGCCAAGCCTAGCTTCCCCTCAGCAGAGAGGTATTTTTTTTGCTGGAAGGCTTTCCTGTTTTTTATTAGGCAGCTGTGTGACGGTCTCTAGGCAAGGAGTCCCAGTCCCTTACAGTGCCAAGAAAAACACTCCAAGTTCTTGGCCTCTGAATGCCCATGTTGTGAGTAAGCTGGCAAGGATTAGATGTCCAGCTCTGCCTGTGCATGCACGGATGGGGACAGACAGGAAGGAATATAGTCCAAGCTAGAAAATGGTTGAAGGGAAAGAAGAAACCTAACTGAAAAATGCTGGAGAACTTGAGGTCGTCTTGGCACAGATGCTTCCCCAGCACAAATCAAAGGGTAGGGAGAAAATGGAACCTCTCAGGATGGTAATAGGCTTCTTTCCTTCATTCTTTCCACCTCCCCAGCCACCTCTTCTGAACATGACCTGCCAGAGCAACACACAGCAACTCCTCACACTGCCACACAGACTGGCACTGACAGTAAGGCACTCCGTAAGATCTTTCATCAAAATCTGTACCATCATCCTGTACCATCAGATAAAGATCTGCTTACTTTTGATCTAATTGCATTTAATAGGAGCTTGGACTTTTTCCAGACTAAGAACTATTGTTGTTGCTTAAATATTTTATAAACCAGCAATTTTCTGGCCAGAACATAAACTCTTAGAAGTCAATGATGAGGAGTCATCATGCACCAACACTTTTTTTTGAGCACAACATGGGTCTGCATATTTCCTTAACTTTCCTTCACTGGGAAGTGAAGGAAAATTTACTTTTTACCTTCTCACTGTCAGCATGATTTTAGTTTTCCCTTTGTGTCATGTCACAGGAGTGTAACTTTGGAGTAACTTTGACATACATAACTAAATTCAATGGCTAAATTAACGCTGCTTTCTAAGATTGAGAAAAGAGTTTACAGCCACTGCTTGCTTAACATAAGCCATAGTATCCTGCCCAGTTGTTCAATTCATAGCCAGCATTTACAGTTATGCTTTTCTTCTGGAAAGACTTTGTTCAAAGGGAGACTCGATGCTGCCACTCCCATCTCTAAGCCCTTGGAGCAGGGATGGCAGGGTGAGCGGTGCAGGCAGCAGGACTCCCCATAGCTGCAGGGTGCTCTGTGGGGCTGCTGCCAGCACCTGGAATCTGCCAGTGGCTCTGGCCAGGTATCGTGCTAGTGGAGACCTCATTATTTCTGTTCAGAACAGTGGTATCTCAGCAAGAAGGACCCACACCCAAAAGTGGAGTCTGGCTCTGCAGTGCTGCCTGCAGCTCTGCAGGCTTCAGAGCTACCCACCTTACAGCCTTTACACTCCCCTAGTTTACACAACCTAGTTGGGAGGGTGTAAATAAAATCAGGTATATTTTCAGGAAACAATCTCCGGTATAATTTGCCAATATGGTTGGAATAAATGTTTGATAAAGTCCTACCAGAAACCAGGTGGGCTTCTCTTTGGAAATGTGCTCACACTGGGGCAGTCATGCCTGAGCAGCGCTCTTTCCACCTGGCAAAGCAATGGGAGCAGACAATGTCTGGGACCCACAGCTACGCAAGCTGTAGGAACTTGGCATTTACTGCTCCCACTGCTGTACAGAGTGAATCCTCATACTTGAGAGGGAATGGGCAGAAAGCGCTGTAGCCTGCAAAGCCTTCCTGACTTTACCTGTCTAGGAGAATCCTACAAGGAGTTTCCCATTTCTAAGGGAATCTTATTCCAGGGAAGACTGTATTGGGTTTGCATGGCCAGGTTTGGGTATTGGGGGGGCTATAGGGGTGGCTTCTGTGAGAAGCTGCTGGGAGCTTCCCCCATGGGCAACAGAGTCAATGCCAGATGGCTCCAAGATGGACCAGCTGCTGGCCCAGGCTGAGGGCATCAGCAACACTTCTGAGATAGTATATTTAGGAAGCAGGGAAAAAACTGCACAGCAGCACTCAGCTGGAAGAGGGGAGTGAGCATATGTGTGAGAAACAACTCTGCAGACACCAAGGTCAGAGAACAAGGAGGGAGAGGAGGTGTTGCAGGTGACAGAGCTAAGATTCACCTGCAGCACATGGTGCAGCCCATGGTGAGGTAGCTGTGCCCCTGCAGCCTGTGAAGCACCATGGGGATGCAGAGATCCACCCACAGCTCCTAGAAGAACCCCCAGCGACGCAGATGGATGTCCAAAGGAGGCTGTCATTCCATGGGAAATCCACAATGGCACAGGCTCCTGGCAGGACCCGTGGCCCTGTGGAGAGAGGAACCCCGGCCAGAGCAGGTTTGCAGCACTCCCAGAAAGGCAAGCTGCTTGCAGAGCTCTGTGCACACACGAAAGGAGACACATTTTAAGGATGTAGGCCATAATAAAAGCATGGCTATAATCCAGAAATAAAGACACTTCAACATAAGTAGTCTGACTCAAGAGAAAACTGGCATCAGAGTTCATAGCATCAAGACCTCTGGAGATCACAACGGGATCTCCTAACTGAAAACTGAGTGGAAGGCACAAAGTATGTTACTGGGGATGAACTGGGGCCAGCACAATGATCACTGAAAGTGCCACGACTGATGCACAGTTAGTCTTTGGGCAAAGAATCAATCACAATTCACCTCATGTGCCTGATGCTTCTTCCCCTCCCTTTGCTCACATGATTGTTGGAAAGGTCATTATTTCCATGAAAGCCCTTCATTTGCAGGACCAAAAGTCCTGAATTCATAGCCTAGAGGAGTTTCTCATGCTCTCTGCAAAAGGGCAGCCAGGGCTTGAGGCTTGGACTAGGGTTTGCTTCTCTACCTCAGAGTGGGCACAGATAGA
Organism: Oreocharis arfaki; assembly: GCA_013398015.1. Lineage (NCBI taxonomy): Eukaryota > Metazoa > Chordata > Aves > Passeriformes > Paramythiidae > Oreocharis > Oreocharis arfaki. The sequence continues at coordinate 235,810 of VZRR01009904.1, read as the reverse complement.
GGTGGCTAGAAGTTGTATTCAAAACTAGCGGCAAAGCTTGCCCCCTCTCTCTGCAGCAACTGGTTTGCCCTGTGAAAGCCTTCACAACACTGTAAAAAGAGGCTGGATCACATACCTCAACTCTTCACCTAGTGACTGCAAGATGCTTAGACACTGCAACCATGCATGTCTCAAAAAACAGCAGCAGCAGCTCTGTGTTTGATCTCACTCATCCCTTCTGGAAACAAGCACACAAGAAATCAAGAGGGGAACTTCCAGCCACAACTTTTAGGGCATCATGACACAATGCTCTCTCACTTACAGGACACACAGTCTGCCAGAAGGGTGATTTAATGTCAGCTGAAAGGGAATAAGGACATGTATTGATGCAGTGCCAGCAGGAAAGCATTCCAACTATTTTTAGGGATCTTCAAAGCACAGCAGCTCATGCTGTGCAATCAGACAGATGCTACTTTGGCAATAGCAAGGACTTCTTTGCTGTAAGAGGGGCAGACCATTTGTCTGAGTCCTGAAAAGCTCCACTGTGAACAAAGTGAGTCTGGGTGAGTTGTACTTGCCAGGTATGCAACTCCTCCTTTTTTGAATCTGAAAACGTGGGTTCAAGTCATGCAAGTGACCAACACATACTGCAAATTTTATTTTTATTTCCTTATTACAGAAACTAAATTAGCATATGCCTACACCTTAATTAAAACAAATTCACCACTGCAGAAAAAGAGCATTCTTTTTATTCTCTAAAGCACACCCGTGAACACAGAACAAAGTGTAATTCAGTACATAAAAGCTTCTTCTTAGTGCACCTCTCACTGCAGTTTCTCCATTAGTTCTTTTTAAAAAAATCATTACATCTTAGGTATTTATATATGCTTGCATTAAGCTTTGCATCTTCTACCCCAATGCAATTCACTTCTAGAAATCAGTTAAGAAGCTAAATCAAAAAGGCCCCTTAAGTTTGCTTTATTTACAGATGCAATGGCTGAATTTAAATACTTTACAGTCACTCCCAGCACCAGCTTCCAATTCAAAGGATTAGTGCATTACAAAATCTCTCTTTAAACTGTTTTCTAGAGGAGATTAGGTTGTCCATAACTACAGCTATGTAGTTAACCCCAGCCACCTACATAAATTACCTTATAGGAAATCAACATGCTGACAAAAATATTTATAATTAACAAAATGACAAAATGAGAATCTCAATCTTTAGGAAGAATGGATAGAAGTTCGGTTTAGTGCTGCAGTCACTGTCAACTATGGGAACACCAGCAATGTGGGAGAAGAGCAGTCAAGCAGGACGAAGTCCAGAGCAGGTGTCTCTGGTTCCTTTGTGAAGAGAGCTGTTATGTCCAGCTCTCATTTCCTCCTTTCTTTTGACACATCTCCCATTACTACTTTTTAGTGAAATCATCAGGCAGATTTCTGAACTGAGACAGCATACAGCTTATTTCAGAGGGGAAGAAAATAACTGTGCATCTGCAGGCAGGCTGACTTGCATTATCTGAATAAAGACAGATCTGTTCCTCTGAGATTTACAGTTTACAAGTGGATGCAGGTCTTGTGGCAACTGAGAAACTACTGTAAGATTAACAACTGGGATGCACATATATTTGTCTGTTCTTACATACTTTCAAAACCCAAATGGAAGGAAGAAGTATCTGTGATTCAGGTAGATCCAGAAGGATTTTTTTTTTCTTACACAATAAGGTAAATTACTTAGCACATTCCAGGTTAAAAAAAATTACAGTAAACATTCAGTAACTGGAATGCATATAATATACAAGTACAATTACATTTACAAAGCTGTTCAGGACAATTTTTCTTTCTATATGAAGCATAAAAAAGTTACAAGCTAATTCACAATAACTTTAGTTACAATGTTATTAAAATACATTGATGTTAATCATAAAAATATTTTACTATTTACATGTATATTGTATAAACCTTAATAATAAGAATATGCCTATTTTAGGATGCCTTAAATGAGTATTTAGGCAGATTGGCCCATTTTATAGTGCAGTATCCCTGTTTTGGTCTTCACACCATGAAACTGTACCAGATTCACAGTATCTTTGCTAGTGCTTTGCTAAAAGGCTTAAACTTTTTATTATTTAAGAAGCATTCATTCATTCATTACAAAGAGTCAGTTTTGTTCCCACTTTGTTTCTTATTAAATCCTACCCCCAACAGTTCAGGACACTCTGCCTGGCCTTGTGCGATTTGGTTGCATTTCCACATAAGGCTGTAATTAATTTCATCAGTTATCACACTGTCTTGCTTGTAGTCCGGATGCTGTGCGATAAATTCCCTCATCCATCGAGCAACCGTCATTAATTCTCCTGTGGGCAAGAGAAAGTTAAATTTCACAGTTTATACATCTAATTTAGCAGTACAACACCTAGAGTTCTGTGCACTATATACACAATTAACGAGTAGCCCATGCTTTCATGAGAAACACATTCCTATACTTTTTGGTTTTCAAATATGGCTAAACTGCAGGCACAATTAAGCTGACATATCCCTGATAGTCTAAAAAACACTTATCGGGTGCCATTTTCAAACTTTCAGACGTTCCAATGACATAATGCAGAGAGAAGCAGCAATTGGAACAGGTGCTACCAACAGATTGTATAGCAAAATGTCTTAAACATTTCATTTAACAGAGAATCTGGATGAGATGAATCAACAGACACCTCTGCACTACTACATTTATATAAAATAATTCTGTAGTTGATCCATCCAACTGAGCTGCTAGTCTCGATCAGTTAACCTTGGCTTACTATTCTTTCTCTCTCTGGCAGCTACTCTAGCAAAACATAGGCTGGTTCCAAATAATACCAACTTCTGGATTGTACACAAACAAACTTCTGCTTCACTACACAGTTCTTGGGTTGGTCAGCAGGTACCTAAGGGTCCCCAGCACCTCTATACAAGGTCACTGAATGACACACAGCACTTGCAGGAGACTGGTATCCCTGTGAAGCAGCAGCTGGGGGCTGGCTGGACACCAGTGTCCAGGCTGCTGAATCTTGCTCCTGAACGCAGCATGTGCAAGCAAACCTTAACTATTACAAGTTTAAGGTAACTCTGACACTAAGACATTAAGATGGGCTGATGGGATGCTCAAAGAGCCTAGAAAAACTTTCATGGCTAGCTACCAGAACATCAGCTTCATTGTGAGAGTGGAAAGAGTCCAGGGCTTCCACTACAGAAGTCTTTGGTTTATGAATATTATAAAAGGCAAGAGGAATCAAGTTAGAGAAAACATGAAGGCACGCACAAATAAAAAGTACAAAGAATCCAACATTTTATTAAAAATATCCTAGCAGTGGTTTTGAACAGATGTACATAAGACAAATGAGAAAAATTGCAAAAAGTACAGGAAAGAAAAGCAGAATAAAAAAGTTTACTAGAAATCAAAATGTGCTTCAAAAACCAGGAGTAATGTTTTAAAGGAATGAGGCCAGAGTTTACACTTCTACGTAAGATGGCAGAAAAAAAATTACCCAAGGGGCTTTATTTGTTGAAGGCAATAAAAACAACATGAAAACTTTCTGACACCAACGAGAAGCAGGGGTCCTGCAAGAAAACCCGTGGAGTCAGGAGATGAGCCGAGCAAAGTTTAAGAAGAGACTCATGTTTGAAGTGCAAGCCGTGCAGGCGTCAGTGCTGGAGGAGCAGGGAGCCGCCCAGCACACACCAACACAGACACCTAGCGGCCAGGCAGCCCAGGCACTCTCCATCCTCGTCCTGCTGTACCCTGCACGCCTTCACTGGGAGCACAGCCTGCAGCTCTCAAATGTACCTACTGGGACAGGCACCACGACTGACAAAAGGTGTGAGACACCTTCCAGGCAAGGAGAGACAAGACAAAGCCAATTGCAAGTTCAGGAGCAACAAAATACTGGTGGAGTCTGCACAATTATGAATGCTGATGACAAGTGAGTAGACAAACATGATCCTGCAACACAGAACTAGAAGGCGTATGATGGAGTAACTGTGAAGAGCATTTAAACATGAAAACCTACAGAATTAATTTTTTCAAAAAGCATATAATAGAGCTGTGTAATTTTTTATTGTATGACTTTAGGGGGACCAAAAGTGTAATTGCTTCAAGAAAGGTAAGGCTAAGATGATGGAAATCACATTTCTGAATGCTCATCAAGCTCTATGATTACTGCACTGCAGGCAGCCAGAAGAGTACACCAGGACAAGGACCGCTTGATGCTGCTTCCTCCTTACTGCCTTCATTAATACTTGGTGGTGGTCAGCAGCTGCTGTCTGCTTAGCAAATCTGTAGTCTCACTGAATGGTGGCAGTCACATACCAGCTAGACAGAGACCAGGAGAGTAATGCCTTGCTGTGCTGCAGGAGAGGATGTGACTGAAGCTCAAATGAATGATGTTGGGGCAAGGTTACAGCCACAGAAGCTAAGGAGTCAGTGGTCTTAACTCTTGAGTGCCGTGTTCACCATTTGAGAAATCTGAAAAAGAGCCACTCTTTGTGGATATGACCCATGCTAAACAGATCAGGAACATCTGATTTAATATCAACAGTAAACTGGAATAATCCAGAGCTCACAACCAAGAAATATCATGGCACAGTAATACAATACCTAATGCTTTTTTATTCTGCGAATTCTAGTTCTTAAGAAGCCTCATTTAAAAGTCATTGCTTAAGTTCATAAGAGCTGAACTATAAACCCTAGACTCTTATCTGCCTACTCTCACAGCTTTTAGGTCTATGTAAATACAGGAGCTGAATTTTGCAATGACTGCAACTTTGCACCAGGTAGCAAAGTTTTTCTTTGGCAGGGAACACCTGCAGCTGGGGTTCGACCCAGGTCACTAGGCCTTAGGAAAAAGACTATGCTAGACTTATGAGATCCTTGTTTTTTCAACAGCATTTCTATAAAGAAGAAAAAACAACAGCAGACAAGGGAATATTTAAAAACATGACACCATTCTGAAGAATGGCTAAAGCAGTGAATTACCAGACAAGACAAAATCCCGATTTCCACCTCAGCTTTAGAAAGGCCTTTACCTAGAAGCTTCTACAGCAATTTTCAAGAATTAAAAAGGAATGCAACACTTTAGTTTAAAACTGAGGGAAGGGAAGAACAAAATCCCTTGACTTATGAGACTAAAATTAACCATCTAACTAAATTTACATCAATGCAGGAATACAGGGGATTTACACAGAAAAAGTTAAAAAGCTGCTGCAGACCAAGCTAGGCACACAGTTCTGAATTAAGTTTAGCTTGCATCTTCTACTCATTATACTGCTGCATTTTAAGAAGAAACATAAACAGTCATTATACACCTATCCTGAAAAACATTGCAACGTGGGAAAGGCAGTGGAAGAGGCTGCTCTGCTCTGCCGTGAAGGAGTTCTGCTACATAGGGAAGGACTTCCTTACCAGTAAGCTAAAGCCTAGGTCCCGTGGTCTAGTAGACTTGAGTTTAGACTTATGAATGCTTTGGAGTCACACCAGTAATACCAGGCAAGCTATCAGACCCAGCCTCAAGTACTCTCACAACGCTCAAGTAACAGGGCAAAGTGGACTAGTGTATATTTAAACTACTACAAAGTAGCCACTACAGTAGCAAAAACAGCAGTAAATGGTAAAAGCAGCAGTAAATGGTGTTGAAAAGCATAATCAAGGACTGGGTATATACTACCCTCTAAACCATGATTGTTACTCTACCAGTTATTCCTGATTTAAGTTCTAAAATGGATCACTAAACATTAAAAATCAAAAATAGACAGGGCAAGATTTAAGCCAGAGAATGCACTCCAGTCCTTTGCTCTGATGATTGAACAGCTAACAAGACATCCACAGCTGCCATCAGTTTTATGCAACCGAAAGCAGAAAAATGCCAAGAAAGTCAATGTCCAAAAATGCCAAACATACCAGAGGCTCTCTTTTTTATCAGCTTCAGATAGTTTAGGATGGTGCATCTTGTGTCCACATCCACTTCCATGTTTTCAAGATAGGAATTCAAAACTGGGATCAAACCAGGAAAGACTCCTTCCTGCGTAAGAGAACAGAATCAGCGTAAAACAAACTCAGTCTGGTTTCTGGGAGGGTAGAAGAGAATGTGTTCCAGGTAGAAGAGGCTACGACCTTCCCATTGATAATTGTATCAATGCTCATTAAGGTGTACTCTTCTGTGTCGCTGCCTGTCCCGTTCTGTGCAGAGCCACATCCATCCAAAACAGCATTTCCACCTTCATGTGTGACAAACGGAAAGAAAAAATGGTTAAAAGGCAAGAGATGCACTAAACATCCACAACAGTGTTAGTCAGATTACTTGATGTGATACCTTTGCATATATCTTTTCTGAAGTAAAACATTCCCTGTCGGACAGCATCTCTTTTCTGGGCCACCTTCATGTTTTCATCCACCTGCCAAAAAAAGTATTTCAGAGACCTATGACATTTTAGAAAAGAAGGATCCTACCAAACTGTTGCATTTGGATTTCATAAGTTGAAACATCTACTGCATTTCTTACTATTTCATCACACAAGGTCAAGCTGTGAAGGTAAGACTTTTTTATTCTTAAGTGTCCAGGACAAACGCATGAATAGATGATATTTTATGAAGCTGGGTCTCCAGCAGAATAGGTAATGCTATCATGTTAGAACATACTATGCTAATTTAAGTTTGGATGAAAACACAGGAACATTTATGATTAACAGGTTGCATCCCTTCTGGCAGACTTCTTTGCATATTTAGATACAATTTAAATAAGTACGGAAGAAGAAAATTTCAATTTCCCTAGCCATAGTTTGCTGCTTTTATTAACAAAATCATCACTGTCTTTAGAAGAATTATCACTGTATTAAACAAACTTTCAGAAACAGCATTCAAGTAACTTTGTATGGGAACTGTATCTATTCCATTCCCAAACATCTCTTAGATATTTAAACTTACATTGCTAGCAAAGAAGTTCTAAATTTCAGGCTTCTCAAAAGTCCTGAAAACTACAAAGTACATATGCTCTGCAAATGACATAAGGATTGCTCTGTCTTTCTGGATGGAAGATTTTGTCCAAGTTCTTCGGTTGGTGTGTTCTCAGGGAATTAACATCATACAGCTTTCGGGCATTAGCTTTACCATACTGTCTTCAGAAAAAGAGATACGATTTGCTGAATTCTTTGTCCGACCTTTAATTAAAGGCTATGCAAAATCTTCACTTCTTACCTTTCAAAGCTTTGTTCTCAATTCATTTTATATTATGAAACCTATTTACACAACAGGCTGTTTTGAAAGTTTGAAAGAACTCCAGTCCCAGCTGACGAGCGTTCAACCGCATTCAATCAGCCAGCCAAGATTAGTGTGAGATTAGCTCCATAACCCCCTATTATTTTACTTGAAAGAGGCAGGCTTACCAATGGTTGTGCAATTCTGTGTTGCATTACCTGCCAAATTGCTTGGCAAGCTCAAGCAATTTTAAGCCCCCCAGCCCTACGATTCTGTTCAGGTTCTTTCAGCACTTGATCTCTTATTCACTCTTAACTGGTAGTTAAAAATTTTGTGCTTTTGAGACACTCAAATAACAATGTAATTATGTAATCCAAGTGCTAAATTGCTGATTTATGACGTCTGAACTCCCTGACATCTCCTTTTAGAAGTCCTACCAAATGTATGGTATGGTAATGGTAAATTTACAACTTCAGTATTTTTCTCAATTTTAATTCAAAAACTCTACAAAAAGTCCCAGGATACTATGGCTATGCTGGATTTTCCAGCATAGTGTCAAAAGCCTGCTGCCCTACAAGATCTTTTCTAAAGTTACCTATAACATTGCAAGAATAACTATCTAAAAAGACATTTTTTGGTCAAGTGCCTCAGAAAGAGGACACGCAAGGACAATTTCACACAAAACAGTTCAGCCATGGTGAGGGCAAGATTAAGGAAAAAGTGTATTTTGCACGGCTGCTCTGTCTAAAGACAAGTCACAGCTGTGACCAGAATCAGCAGTATTTGTTTCCACTCAAATACTGTGTAACACTAAGCATGCTGAACTCCTCCTTTCCCTCTCCACCAGGTACAAACAAAACACAGAATAAGAGCATGAGACACAGGAAACATTCACGCTAAGATAAGTCTAAAGTTTTTATTTTGACCTCCACAGGTTTTTTTCCCCTGCATGTAAAATGGGGGAAACATGCCTTTTCCCAGCCTCCAAACAGCCTTGTGACAATGGTATTTCACAACATTTCTGCAGACACTGCTAGGCATCACAGAAATTCCTACAGCATTTGTCTGTGTTTAATTCCATGAGACAGCAGTAAAATACTTGTTTAATAATGTAGAGTTGAAATTAATTCAGAGAACTGGTACAGATGAAAACTGACTGAAAGACAAAAATGACTGTTCTGTAAGTGCACAAATTATTTCCTAGCTTGCAGGAGATAAAAATCAGACTTGATGCAAATCCATTACATTTAGCTCTAACAGATCTGACCTTTCATACCTACCTTGGACAAAGGAATGAGGAAATCCAGTTTATATGACAGAATCACTCTGGTTAGCAATACCACAAACACAACATATGCAGAGTTTTCAAAGTCTGTTAACTGGACCTAGACACGAAAGGATTAGAGATTCAATTACTGTGTGGGAACACTCTCATGCAAGCAGTCAAACAGCAAGGACGGTCTAGAGCAGTTTGACTGGGATGTTCCTGTTGGTACTTGTGTTCACAGACACGGCGCTCGCCGAGGGGGGAAGCACACGCGCAGTCACCAGCAGTGACTTCCAGCGCACAATGCACGCACACGCTTCAACAACCTCAACCCTGCAATTTGATGCCAGAGCACACTTGTGTTTCTAAAGACTATCTAATAACCTGCATCTTCAGGCTCTTTGTCTAATTACAGAAGTATAGTAGCTTTTAAATTTCCACTCTAAAAGGATTAAATTCAGAGAGCTTAGAAACAGACAGCTATAGAATAAAAGCACTTCTGAAAAAAACAATACTGTGACAGTGGAATTGTTCAGTAGCAGGAAATGTACTGGAAAAATACAGTCTCTAGAAGCTAAAAGCGGCTTTGTTTACTGCTGCTTTAATAGAAGCCTAATTCCTCTCCCCATCACCCCAAATCCATTAGCATGCATTGCTGTGCTGCAGTGGATTCTCCTGTCAGTTACATTCCCACAGTCCATGTCTGATTAAATACTGCTGTCCACTTCACTTGCATCTAGCAAATCAAAGGGGAGAAAACACAGCACCAGTAAGAGGAGTTTGATACTGGATGGCAGAATGCCTGGTACTTTTCCACTTAAAAGGAAATGTGCTCTTGTACATATTGATGTCTTCCTCACCTCCATAGGTCTGAATTCAACTCTCCATCCAATATCTGAATTTGGAGGTGGTGGCTTAAACCTCATTGTCTGCCAGTTTGTTGACTGAATATTCTGCAAAGCACATGAAATAATCTGTCACAATCAAGATACACATCTTTCTATAATATAATCAAAGAAAAATAAGCAGATAACTGACATGCAGCTGACTATTTTTTCACGAGGGACTGGCACATCCCAAACTAAAAAGGCCTAATATTACCATAGCTATTACCTCATAAAGCAGTAAAAGAGAGACTTCTACATAAATAAAATACAAACCAGTTTTTAGGAAGCCTTAAAAACTGACAGTTCCCCTTAACATTTATATATATAGCTAAAATTAGGGCTCTTCATACATTTATTTGGTTAAAAGTATAAGCCATGACCTTCTAAATAAAAGATAAAAGGAATAAATAAATGTGCTTGTAACTGCAGTCATATGCTAAAGAACTAGCTGAAGCGAAAAATGAATGAAAACATTCTTAGCTAATACAACCATCCTCCAATTAAGTAGTATTATAAAAATAAGCAATCATATGTTTATTAAATTCCTCTAAATCAAACGTAACCTCAAAATGGTCGGATTCATTTGCATCATCTAGATGTATTTTCTCCTCAAACAAAGTCAATGGGTCTCGAATGAACAAGTGTGCAATATGCTGTGCCAAAAGGTGGTCAATACCTACAAAATGAAAATTCAAACAAACAATTCACACATACCAAAACAGGTTCTAGGAAATTGTTCTTTTTACAAGACTGAAAATATCTAACACTGCAAAGCTACCTCAACCCACCACATCCTGTTAAAGTTTAAATGATGACTTCAGGAAGGAAGGAAATGATTAGAAAGAGAAAAAAACCCAAAAATAAACAGGTTCTTGTTTGGAAATGGCAGCTGATTATTGGTGTGGCTGCCATTCTTCCTGTTTTCCGATGCATTCTGTGCCACGTTTCCTAAAGCAGTTCTGCTCTCTCCATAAAAATAAAACATTAATTCCAGCTTGGTTCCAGAAACTCAGTTTGATAAACTCAGTTTGATGCATTAGGGACAGTTTCCTTTACAAATGAATCCTTTTTAAAAAACTCTCAAGACCACTCTACACAGACACTTCCTGAGTAGAAGTCACTCCGAGGGCTGCACAATGCTTGTAACAAACAAGAACAAAACCATAAAATATCCCCACACACTGCAAACATAATTCTTAACCTGCTCATAATGAAGCAAACACTTACCTTCCTTTATTAGGTGCTCGTAGATATCTTTGTCTATTGTCAAATCAATGTCATTGTATTTCTCACCACATTCAGATAGATAACTGTCTATGGAATCATATCTGGATTTACTGATTCTATAATGGTTGTTCTTCAGTGGCTATATAATTTAAGAATACAATATTTTAACAGCTTGTTAACAATGTTACCTAAGTTTTGCTCACTAATGACACTTATGCTGAGAATTATAATCCTATTTAAAAAAACCTACAGCCTCAATTAAAATTATTAAATCACAAGTCTTAAATAGGCTCAATATAAAGTGATTCTGGAATTACAACTATTTTGTTTGCAGATGTATGTATCTGAGCAAAAAAATTGGTCATCACACATTGATTAGAATTCCCTAGAAGTGGAAACGTTTTCCTGACATAATATACCATTACCCCAAGCATCTGGAAAGCATTAAACACATACCAACAGTTTCACTATGCGCACACTGTTAGAGCTGCCCTTAAAATAGGTAATTCAAGAATTAGTTCAAGTAAATTTGAAAAATTATTTATTTTATGTAATTTTTAAGTGCCTTGAATGGAAATTCCTGCTTAGAGAAACTCTTCAAGTTCTGACACCTGTCTCTCTTCATATAGTTCTAGTTTATACTACTCAGCAGCACCTGCTATTTAATCTAGTGCAATTTTTGCCTTTTGGGCTCAAGCACAAATTGGAAAGTTTCACCACAGGGGGCCCTTTTCAGCCAGCTGTGGAAGACTGGGATTCCACACCTAATTAAAAATACGTATTTGTTAATACAAACTGTCCAACCAAGGTGAGTGTTTACACCATCTCTCCTGTATTTACCACGAAGACCATCCCATTCCCTCATTAGTGATTCTGATGGGCACAAGCAAAATTTGATACTATAGGAGATTTAACTTTTTTGCCTGAAAAAACCCAGACACCTACTACGTAACACGACTAACCTCTAGCCCTCTCTCCTCCCGCGTTCGATCGTCTACGGAAGCAGAGATCACTCCCCAGCGACAGTCAATGTCAGACACGTAGCCTCTGTAGAACGGAGATGCAGCACTCAACGCCATCTAAAATGAAACAGCCTGATATTAAAACAAAGGACAGGCCAAGGAACCAAAAGCAAAATACAACCCCACTGGAAAAAGAACATGCTGGTCCAGAAGGAACTGAAGTATATATACTTCAGTTTAACGTACAGCCAAAGCCTGCAATAACCAGAAATATCTCAACTGCTACCTCCAAGAAACACCTGGGTGAAGGGTTACCATTCCTGAAGTGGCATCTGACACTCTCCAAATGTTTTACCTCTACAGATCAGCATTTAAGGAACACATAAATTATACTGGCAGAAGCATTTTTGAGACAAATCAGCAAGTATTCTGCTCGCACACTTCCAAAGTTCACCTGGCAATCATTTTATTTTGTTTATTTTTGTTTGGCCAAGCACCTTAGTAGCACAGCTGGAACATACCTCACTTGGGGCAGGATCTACTCATCATCCAGACCAGACAGATACTTTATTTTTGTAACTCCTGTTACAAACAGCTGTTTATGACAACATGCTTATAAAAGGGACAGAGTTAAACAACTTAAGCTGAAACCTTCTGTAACACCACACCAGAGCTGAAAAATTAAAAATTGTTTTAAGGAGCAAGCTTGCCTTGTTTTCATGAAAAACCGCCCAAATCTATTTCTAAAACTATTTAACAAGAGTCTCACGCATACAGGAGTGAGAGCAGAGGAGAAGAAATAGACATAAGGGCCAAGAAGGAACAGATATCATCTGTTTTGTAGTGTTATGCGCACATTAAATAGTTAACACGTGGCAACCTAGAAAGCGTCTTCTCCCAGAGTACCCAATTTGTGAGCTTGCAATTTGGGTATTATTTTTTTTAACATATAGTGGTTTTTGCCACTAAGGAAGAGTTCATCTGACAGATGTCCATTACTTACCACAATGGGACAAATCGTAGCTAGCTGATCATAGAGATACCTTGCTTCAGAAATGCTGCAAGCCTGAAATGTTACCTGTTGGAAGATGTACAATTGCTATCACAATTTCTATAATCATACAACAAGCACAGTGTTCCTAGATTTAAAATCAAGTATATAATAAAATTATTTATATACTAAAAATTTTAAGGTTTTTTGTTTGGTGAGTTGGTTTTGTGTGGATTTTCCCCCTAAGTCTTGGACACATTTAAATGCTATCAGTAGCATTTATATTACAAGCTTCTTTCCATGCCATTTCCACATTCATTAAAAGATTTCAGACCATAATGCTTCCATGGTGAGGCTAAATATACAAACACTTGCTAGAATCAAAGAAAACTGAGTTAACATCTAGAATACACATGGGTGAGTAATACACCTTCAGGAAATAAGCCAGGAACCTACTTACTTAGAACAACAGTCAAACTCTATTGTAGATATAACATTTGTTTTATGTGACGCTAATCCTGTTTTAAAGAACATTTCAAGATGCCTTTGATCCTTAAAAACCGTGGGGAAAAAAAAAAAGATATCCGTGTGTCTACTGTAACTTTCATTTAAAAAAAAAGTCCAGCTTTTTCTGTATTAGAAGCCCAAACCCAGCAAAAAAAAAAAAATAGAAAAGAAATATTATTTGCAGAAGGCATTAATGCTATGGAAGCCCTACCACAGATAGGCCACTGGAAGAGGCAACTGCTTTGTAATATTTTTGTGAAATTTACTCAGAGCAGCATCAAACAGAAGACATATTTCTAGTAGCAGATCTTACCCTCTAGACTTTGCAAACTAAGACTTTATGAATTTAAATAATGCAGAGAGGGATCAGTCTCAAACTCCCTTTGTCTTGGCAGTTTATGTATTCACAGATCAGAGGAAAACTTAGATGGGAATGAACCTCTGTACGACTATCACAACATCAAACAACAGGCTTCAGCTCTAAACCAACGTCGCTGCTTGCTGTCCTGAATGCCAGTTGTACACAGGCTTTCCTCTTCCAAGGATAATAATAATAAGTCCCACAAAACACAAATGTTATTCTCAGCTTGCCACTAAACCAAATTGCACCTCAAGTAAGACTGTAAAAAAAAAAAAACAACCAACAAATCCCTCCAAAACTCCTGAATTCACCGGTGCCTCAGTGATGGATTTTTTTGGGGGGGTGTTGACAATGGTGGTATAGGGGAAATATGGGATGTTCGTGTTTGTTTTGTCTTTTTAAATCTTCAGCCAATATTCATTAAAATATCCCAAATTAGGACACAGTTCTGCTGTGGAGAAAATATTCCTTCTGTGTCTCACCTTCAAGTGGCTTGGTTTTTTTTTTCAGAAAAAAACCCAATCAAACAAACAAAAACCCAGTTGTTGAAAAGACAAGATTATATAATTATCCTGCAAAGAAGCAGCTAAGTATGATTTCTCATCACTAATTTTGGACATTCAGCACTAGGGAGCTAGCCCTGAAGTGGGGGTGGGTTGACAGGACACCCCTACACTCTTTTCCCAGACAGTGATATTTGCCTCCTCTTCCCTTTTATGTTTAATCCAAACCACATTAAATCTGAGATTCAATGTGTTTTCTAGGCAAATGTCCCATTACAGAGGAAAAGGGCACGGCTGTCTTCTCCAGGAGGGCTACAGGCACTGCCAGTGCAGGCCATCCTAGCCCAAGCTCATCAGGACATTATTTTTAACTCTGGAAATGCATCAAACCAAGTTGTAGCTTGATGTGCAGTAAGAAAAAAGGAACAAAAACCAACCAACCAAACCAACAAGACCACCACCCAAACACGAAAGGAAGTATATATACTACAAACTACCTTACAAAAATAGGTGGACAATACATGTTCTCTTCTAGTCAGCTATCAGGAATTATCAGTTGATACAGAAGCAGCTACCAGCCTCATTTTCATTCTCCTTCTGATGATAACAGGACTACTGAATTTGAATTTGGCCACTAATTACTAGAATGTAATAATAAAATGTAACAGCAACGTAATAGTAAAATAGTACTCCTTTAAAAAGGAATTTAAAAATGTTTTTAAAGTTCATACAATGACTGAATTAAGGCCGGATTTCTTTTATTGGTCCTAAAATAAGAGAGAGATGGTATAAAACAAACCATGCCAAACTAACACCTTGTAAAACCACAGAGTATTATGTACACTTTACTATCTCATCAGATTCTCCCAATTTGCCCTCGTGACAAGAAGCCATATGTAGCAGCTGTCAAGAACTTTTATTTATACAGCTTTTGTAGTTTCTCATGCTCAAAGGGAGTGCTTTTTACGACATTTTCTGCCCCTGCTTATGAAACAAGAAGAGCCTGGAGAATTTCCTTTAATCCCATAGACTAGCAAAATCCTAGCTCTGCTTCTAAGACTGTGGTGGCAACAGGCACATTTTATCAAGAGTCAAATACATCATGATTATCTAAGGTGTTAGTCAGTGCCCAGCATCAAAGAAACATTTAAAACAAACAGAAAATGAAAGGATTAAAGCACTCTTAATATTCAGCACCTGGATTTAAAGGGAAGATATTGTAAGACAGGAATAACTCAGGCAAATAATTAGAACCAATAAAAAGTCAGCATGTTCAAATGGGAGAAAACAAAAAAATATCTCCCAGCATACAGTTAGAAAAGACAACTACCCTCATGGATTTAGTAGGTGTGTGGTAAAATCAGTAAGAAGACAACTCTTTAGCAGATAGCTAAAAATATTTAAGAATGAGAAACTTTATACAAGAGCTCATGATGTTTGTAAATGAAATAAAATTATACAAAACCAGAAAGCTACTTATTTTAAAAAATATTCCCACAACCTCTTGCTTTTGCTGTTCTAAGGGTGCAGAAGAAGGAAAACACACAAAATCAGTAACTACAAAACCTCTCCCATTCCTACAAGACAGTTTCCATCTCCAGCGTCCTTTGGTCATGACTGAAAGATGACCAGAGTGGAAGATGACCTTTCACACTTGAAAAGTGCTGGAGTTTCAGGACCAGGTGCTTGATCAAATGTGGTTTTACCAGTTCAAGAAACTCTCTCAGCATGTCATCCAATTACATTTGAATATTAGCAGAAAATAAACATACTGTAAGCAAATAAACCTGATGTGTTGGATTGACCCTGGCTGGATGTCAGATATCCACCAAAGCCACTTTATTACTCCCCTCCTTCACTGGACAGGGAAGAGAAAATATGACAGAAGGCTCAAGGATCAATGTAAGGCCAGGGAGAGATCACAGAATCAATTGTTGGAAAAGACTCTGAGATCATGAAGTGCAGCCTATGACTGAACCCCACCTTGTCAACTAGACCACGGCACCGAGTGCCACATCCAGTATTTCCTTAAACACCTCCAGGTCCAGTGATCCCAACAACTCCCTGGGCAGCCCATTCCAAAAACTAATCAGCCCTTCTGTGAAGCATTTCTTCTTGACATCCAAACTGAAGCTTCCCTTGGGGCGGCTCGAAGCCATTTCCCGTTATCCTGGTGCTGGTTGCCTGGGAGAAGAGGCCGACCCCCACCACGCAGCAACCTCCTTTCAGGCAGTTGTAGAGAGGGATAAGGTCTCCCCTGAGCCTCCTTCTCTCCAGGTCAAACACCCCCAACTCCCTTACTGCTCCTCACAGACCCTTGTGCTCCAGACTGCTCCACTGCCCTTCTCTGGACACAGAGAAGTCAATCAATGTCTTTCTCATAGTGAGGGGCCCAGACGTGGACACAGCACTCAAGGTGTGGCACCACCAGTGCTGAGTACAGAGGGACAATCACTGCCCTGGTCCTGCTGGCCACTCTGTTACTGATACAGGCCAGGATGCCACTGGCCCTCCTAGCCACACGCTGGCTCATGAGCAGCTGGATGCCAACCAGCACCCTGAGGTCCTTTCCCACCCAGCAGCTTTCCAGCCACTCTGCCTCCACACTGTAGTGCTGCATGGGCTTGTGGTGGCCCAAGTGCAGGACCTGGCCCTTGGTCTTATTGAACCACATATAATTGGCCTTGGCCCATTGATCCAGGCTGCACAGGTCCCTCTGTNCCACCAGTGCTGAGTACAGAGGGACAATCACTGCCCTGGTCCTGCTGGCCACTCTGTTACTGATACAGGCCAGGATGCCACTGGCCCTCCTAGCCACACGCTGGCTCATGAGCAGCTGGATGTCAACCAGCACCCTGAGGTCCTTTCCCACCCAGCAGCTTTCCAGCCACTCTGCCTCCACACTGTAGTGCTGCATGGGCTTGTGGTGGCCCAAGTGCAGGACCTGGCCCTTGGTCTTATTGAACCACATATAATTGGCCTTGGCCCATTGATCCAGGCTGCACAGGTCCCTCTGTAGTCTTCCTACCCTCCAGCAGATCAACACTGACCCAACTTGGTGGGTTGGAGATCACTCACCAGTTACTGTCACAGGCAAAACAGGCTTCACTTGGGGAAATTAACTGACTTTATTACGAGTCAAATCAGAGCAGAATAATGAGAAGTAAAAACTAAATCTTAAAATCTACTTCACTCTCGAATTCTCTGCTTCCTCCCCTCCCAGCCATGCAAGAGAATGACGAATGGGGGCTGTGGTCAGTTCATCACACATTGTCTCTGCTGCTCCTTCCCCCTCAAGGGGAGGACTCATCACACTCTTGCTTCAGCGTGGGGTCCCTCCCCTGGGACAGTCCTCCAATGAACATGTTCACTGCTCCAACATGAGTCTCTGTCCTGGCAACAGCTGGGATAATTAATTTTGTTCCTAGTGGCTGGGTATAGTGCTGTGTTTTGGATTCACTACGAGAAAAATGTTGGTAACACACTGATGTTTTAGTTCTTGCTAAGCAGGGCTTACTCTACATTAAGGACTTCTCAGTTTCCCATGCTCTGCCAGTGAGCAGGTGCACAAGAAGCCAGGAGGGAGCACAGCTGGGACATGAATTGGCCAAAGGGATATCCCATTCCATACCATATGGCATCACGCTCAGTACATAAACTGGGGGAGTTGGTTGGGAGGCACCAAATGCTGCTCGGGGACAGGCTGAGCATTTGTCAGCAGGTTGTGGGCAACTGTACTGCTGAGCACCACTTTCTTCTTGAGTTTTATTCCCCCCTCTCTTATTTTCATTACCATTATTATTATATTTTATTTTATTTCAATCATTAATCTGTTTTTATCTCAACCCACAAGTTTCACCTTTTTCCAATTTGCCTCCTCATCCCACCAGAGGCAAGGGGGTGGACATGTGTGTGAGGGAGTGATGGCATGGTACTTATTCGCTGTCTGGGTTTAAATCACAACAGCCCTTCCCATGGGCTACGTTTAACTAACTGCTCCAGCTGGGGTCCCTTCCACAGGGTTCAGTCTTTCAGGAACTGAGTGCTCCAGCATGGGTACTTCATGGGGTCACAGGTCCTGCCTCCTTCATGCATCCACCTGCTTTGGTGTGGGGTCCTCCATGCGCTGCAGGTGGATCTCTGCTCCAATGTCAACCTCCTACCTCACCATGATCTTCACTGCAGGCTCCAGGGGAATCTCTGCTCTGCCACCTTGAACACCTCCTCCTCCTGCTTCTTCAGTGACCTTGGTGCCTGCAGAGCTGTTGCTCTTACATATTCTCACTCCCATCTTTGCCTGCAGTGCCGTTGTGCAGTTCTTCCCCTCCCTCTTAATGTATTTATCTCAGAGGTGCGACCACTGTCACTGGCAGGCTCAACCTTGGCCAGCAGTGGATCTGTCTTGGAGCCAGCTGGCACTGGCTCTGTTGGACATGGGAGACGCTTCCAGCACCTTCTCACAGCAGTCACCCCTTCAGCCTCTCTGCTAACAAAATCTGGCCAGAAAACCCCAATATACTTGGATTTGAAGACTAGAATACTAGACATACCATTTGCTCTTTTATCTCCCCTTTTGCCACACTGATATAAAATGCATCAGTTGAATTATGACAGTGGAAGTAGACATAAGACAAGCCTTAAAAAGGGAAGCATTTAGAGAAGACAATGTGCAGTAACATCTTGAAAGCAGATGTACTTTACCTGCAGACAACAGTTTCCCATTCCAAAACCCATAGCATCCATATATATGTAGTCTGGCTTAGCTGCCTTTGCTGCTTCTCCATCATCATTAGGAAACGTTTCAATAAAAGGTGATGGCGTGTTCTTATCTTTAAATACTGTGTGGAAAATACAGGCACTCAGTAACTTAGAGCATGAGACTAAACACTTATTTTGAAAAAGAACAAAGATAACACTGAATTTACTCACTTGGTACATTTATCACAACCTTCTCTCCTCGTCGGTGTCTAANCCAGCCACTCTGCCTCCACACTGTAGTGCTGCATGGGCTTGTGGTGGCCCAAGTGCAGGACCTGGCCCTTGGTCTTATTGAACCACATATAATTGGCCTTGGCCCATTGATCCAGGCTGCGCAGGTCCCTCTGTAGTCTTCCTACCCTCCAGCAGATCAACACTGACCCAACTTGGTGGGTTGGAGATCACTCACCAGTTACTGTCACAGGCAAAACAGGCTTCACTTGGGGAAATTAACTGACTTTATTACGAGTCAAATCAGAGCAGAATAATGAGAAGTAAAAACTAAATCTTAAAATCTACTTCACTCTCGAATTCTCTGCTTCCTCCCCTCCCAGCCATGCAAGAGAATGACGAATGGGGGCTGTGGTCAGTTCATCACACATTGTCTCTGCTGCTCCTTCCCCCTCAAGGGGAGGACTCATCACACTCTTGCTTCAGCGTGGGGTCCCTCCCCTGGGACAGTCCTCCAATGAACATGTTCACTGCTCCAACATGAGTCTCTGTCCTGGCATCAGCTGGGATAATTAATTTTGTTCCTAGTGGCTGGGTATAGTGCTGTGTTTTGGATTCACTACGAGAAAAATGTTGGTAACACACTGATGTTTTAGTTCTTGCTAAGCAGGGCTTACTCTACATTAAGGACTTCTCAGTTTCCCATGCTCTGCCAGTGAGCAGGTGCACAAGAAGCCAGGAGGGAGCACAGCTGGGACATGAATTGGCCAAAGGGATATCCCATCCCATACCATATGGCATCACGCTCAGTACATAAACTGGGGGAGTTGGTTGGGAGGCACCAAATGCTGCTCGGGGACAGGCTGAGCATTTGTCAGCAGGTTGTGGGCAACTGTACTGCTGAGCACCACTTTCTTCTTGAGTTTTATTCCCCCCTCTCTTATTTTCATTACCATTATTATTATATTTTATTTTATTTCAATCATTAATCTGTTTTTATCTCAACCCACAAGTTTCACCTTTTTCCAATTTGCCTCCTCATCCCACCAGAGGCAAGGGGGTGGACATGTGTGTGAGGGAGTGATGGCATGGTACTTATTCGCTGTCTGGGTTTAAATCACAACAGCCCTTCCCATGGGCTACGTTTAACTAACTGCTCCAGCTGGGGTCCCTTCCACAGGGTTCAGTCTTTCAGGAACTGAGTGCTCCAGCATGGGTACTTCATGGGGTCACAGGTCCTGCCTCCTTCATGCATCCACCTGCTTTGGTGTGGGGTCCTCCATGCGCTGCAGGTGGATCTCTGCTCCAATGTCAACCTCCTACCTCACCATGATCTTCACTGCAGGCTCCAGGGGAATCTCTGCTCTGCCACCTTGAACACCTCCTCCTCCTGCTTCTTCAGTGACCTTGGTGCCTGCAGAGCTGTTGCTCTTACATATTCTCACTCCCATCTTTGCCTGCAGTGCCGTTGTGCAGTTCTTCCCCTCCCTCTTAATGTATTTATCTCAGAGGTGCGACCACTGTCACTGGCAGGCTCAACCTTGGCCAGCAGTGGATCTGTCTTGGAGCCAGCTGGCACTGGCTCTGTTGGACATGGGAGACGCTTCCAGCACCTTCTCACAGCAGTCACCCCTTCAGCCTCTCTGCTAACAAAATCTGGCCAGAAAACCCCAATATACTTGGATTTGAAGACTAGAATACTAGACATACCATTTGCTCTTTTATCTCCCCTTTTGCCACACTGATATAAAATGCATCAGTTGAATTATGACAGTGGAAGTAGACATAAGACAAGCCTTAAAAAGGGAAGCATTTAGAGAAGACAATGTGCAGTAACATCTTGAAAGCAGATGTACTTTACCTGCAGACAACAGTTTCCCATTCCAAAACCCATAGCATCCATATATATGTAGTCTGGCTTAGCTGCCTTTGCTGCTTCTCCATCATCATTAGGAAACGTTTCAATAAAAGGTGATGGCGTGTTCTTATCTTTAAATACTGTGTGGAAAATACAGGCACTCAGTAACTTAGAGCATGAGACTAAACACTTATTTTGAAAAAGAACAAAGATAACACTGAATTTACTCACTTGGTACATTTATCACAACCTTCTCTCCTCGTCGGTGTCTAATGTTTCTAGTCAGTGTACTACAACAAAAGAAAAAGTTTTTTGAATTATATGAAATTTTCTCTTTATTCAAATATTTTTGCAACTACTTTCTCAACAATTTTTAGGGTTTCAGAATGTCAACTTTCTATTTATTTTGAGCATTTTCCTTCAGGAGGCGTCTTTTCCTAGTTTTAAGATAGACTGTAATAGATACAACACTGAATTCTTCTTCAGTAAAGTCAGTCTTATTTTGATGGATTTCACAGTCAGTACTATGCTGATAAGATAGACAGAAGTAAAAGGCTACGGACCTGAAGAATACATGTTGGACATGGGAGACGTGCTTTTTAGTTTTTATCACTTTTTAGTTTTCAAACAGAATGATTTTCATTGTCCAAAGTCTCACCTTAAAGTGAGAAGCACATGGTCCATTTCAGAGTAACTAGGCCAAGCTACTGAGTACAGAGATGTCACTGTGATACACCTAAGCAAGAGCTGGATTAACTGTGATGGAAGCATTTAAGCACAAGATTTCAAACTGGAAACCATTTTGCAGTACCAAAATCAACACCTTTTGCCCCATAATAGCGTGAACTATTATATAAAGTTCCTTGAACTTAACAGTTGATTTTCTTGAGACACCTTGAAAAGAAAATACATGTCATCACAACCACTTCTGTCCAACTCCTTGTGATATCTGCAGCAACTAGCTACTATTCCAGTAATGTAAAGAATTTGCAAGTATGCCTACGATATTCAAGCACAGACAAAATATTCAACTTTTCAAACTTCACAAAAATATTCTTACCTAAATCTAGGATGTTTATTGATGGCTTCATCTGGAAAAAAGAGGGATTTTGAAGCTCCTCCTTCTACCGGTGTTGGCTTATATTCCGGCAGTGTAAACCCAGGACACCCTAACCTATGTAACACAACAATGAGATACAAGCTGTAATGAGAACAGACTGTGATTTTAGAATGGTCAGATGATCAGAGATTAGTATTCTAGTAGACAACCAGCCAACAACCAGCTTCTGCAGTGGTTAACACAGCCTTTTTTTAAAAGAAACCCCACTAGAGATAGCAAACACGGACATTTTCAGTGGCTGAAGCAGGAAACTTCAGTACTATGTGGGGTACATACACATTTTAGTGTGTTAGTGCTTGTTATTGATACTGACATGCAGCTACATTCTGTCCTTTAAAGTTTATCTACAGGATATGGTTTAACTGCCAAAGTAGTTTATCCAGCTCCTCTTAAGGAGCTACCTCTTTTAAAATATATACTTAACCAACTCCGTAAGAATTAGAGGTAGTTTCAAGTGGTACACATATCCTAAGTCTTATAACACTTCTAGAACTCTGAAAACCCCTTTGAGAGGAATGTCATAAACAAAGAAAAATTGCAGCTATTAGGTGTAAAATGCTGAGAGATCTGCAGGCTAATCAGAATACATCCCTCCCCTTTGAGAAACTCCATTTTAAGTTTCAGAGTCACCTGGAACAAGAGTAAGCTTTCAGTACAGCTGAGACAAAGGAACATTCGACAAGGTTGAGGAAAAGTAGCAGATCAGTTTCTCCATGTTGCACAGTAAAAAGGGGAAAGATTGTGTTATCTTGAGAGGCTCTAGTATTTGGATGGTTAAAAAAAGTTAGCTGATTACAAACTACTCAAAATATCAGGAAACAGGTTTCCGAGAATATTATTTATGCTCAACATGTGTTTCAATATTGTTCCTTCTTCCTGATTTCAGTGTGTAAGTTGTCCTACAACTTGCAAACCCAGCTTCAACACTTACCTAAGTGCTACACTGTAAACTGCATCCCTCCAGTCCTCAAGAAAGAAAACAACTTTCTGGTCCAATAGTGAGGGCTCACAAATTTAGGAACTAGGGACAACTCATTTAGTATCTAAGCTAGAATTTTTTAATATTCAAGCATTTTCAAATCATTCCTTTTTAAATGAGTTATTTTAATTTGAATAAGCTTACTTCTTTACCTTTCTTCTGTCTGCACTCTAACAAGTTTTTTTGTCTTTTCAAATGCACAGATTTTATTATATACACTTGTACATGCACAGATGCACACAGGCATATGTACATGCTACTGCAGAGACAATGTGGCAAAAAACTTCATGAAAAAAAAAACAAACCATGAAACCTCAGAAATATATGTTAGCAAGTCTCCAGTCACACCAACAGGGACTTGAATGGCAAGACAGCAAAAGGCAGAAATAATAAACTAAATTAGGGTAGCCTAGGGAGGGCAATCTCTGAGGGATGAAAGTATGTTTGGAATGACCCCTAAGTAATAAACAAACTACATTTCATTATTTACTGGCTTTCACTGAAGTACAATGTACTGCTCCTACAGTGATGTAAAAAGTATTTATCTGTATCTACAAAGCGATGAAGAATTCCTCTCCCTTTATTCCCTGCAAGACTGGGTCCAAAATGCTTGTATGTAAAATTTATTAAATGACATAACGTACTGCTAAGGTTGCAGGGGGAAAAAACCCAATTCTATAATACACTGAGACCTACTTAACCACTGGACTTCACTAAGCTCTTATTACATCTTGTATAACTAACAAAGTAAATTTTGTCAACAGAATGTTCTTAAAACAGCATTCATGGGGCATTATGCAGACATTTTGGCACCTTTGCTGCTAAGGCATATTTTTTATTGTTCCTCCTCTCAGCAAGAATTTTGGGCTATTGCATTCTGTATTACACAAGAGACTAGCTAGTAAGGCCAGTTGCTTCTCTTCTACTGCAGAGCAACTTTTGTACCATTATAAGCATAACTATCTTCATTCACTTCACTGATCAGGCTAGTCAGAATGAAAGTAACACATGTCTGCCAAGAATAATATATGAAATCAATGTCACAAAATACAGTTTCTCCTAGATAATGAAGTTCATCTTGAATTTAATTTCTTCAAGAATGTCTTTACAACAATAAAAAGGATGAAATCTATTCTTTGTAAGGCTATTAACCCAGGAGAGATGCTCTCCTTTCTAGATTCAGTAGAGTATTGTATAACAGAAGTAGTAAGTCCAAGTAGCCCGAATTACCAGAAGCTTGCATGTACTTTAGTGAAAAAGTAGTATTAAAAGTAGATCAGGTTAGCCATGTTTTGCAAAACTGCTACTTATAAAGATCAACGTTTACAAAATAGGTAGAGAAACCTTTCTATATAATTTCATGTATTAACTCAAAAAGGTAGACTACTCTACACTTAGCACTTTATGTTACAAATAATCAGTATTCTCTCCTAATATAAAATCATCACAGGTTAGAAGCAACCTAAAAATATAAAAGATACTTATTTGCTTGTCTCGTGGCAATAAAAATTTTAGGAAACATGAGTGGAAAAATCAAGCTAACGTATTTTAATCAAATCACATTTTTCTCCATTTCATCAAACAGTCTAGCTATATGCAATAAGGAGAACAAGAAACATGGCATTATACTTCAACAACCATCTCACCTTGGAAATGATGTCACTGTGCAAACAGCCTCATTTTCTTTGAGTACAGAAGCAGCCTCTTGCCGTCTTTTCCTCATGTTGTCTTGCACAGTGTTGAATCCAGACATGGTTCCCCCGTATGGCTGTCCAGGCGTCCCTTCAATCATGTAACTTCCATATTCTGGTCTCCAGAGCGTTGGGTGACTATAATAAAAGAAGAGCCACATTTAAATAGTTGTGCAACTTCAGAAAACATTAATTATTTGTGAGAATTTCAGAAATTAATACCACTTGCAAGAAAAATCTCCTACATTTGAATATTTGACAAAGGAACACAATGTACCTCAACATCAGGAAGTGGTGAAAAGAAGGCAAGGTGCAGTTTGGCAGCAATAGTGCTGCTGTGTAGTACAACAAGCAGGATTTGCCTACACCAAATTGCAGTCACCCTTAGCATCTGTCTTGAGCTTTGTTTCTTGGGGTTCTAACTGGAACCAGAAAATACAGATCACTGCTGCTTTTCCACAGGAGAGGATAGGGAAAAACATCCCTGCCATTCTTACACCTACATTTCTAGTTCTTCCAAAAATGGGAGAGTGCTCCTACAGACAACAGGCTTCCCCTATACAGCCCTCACTTGCTCCTGTAGTCAAGAAATACGGGAGCAAGTGCACATGCAGGTATACTTTATGGGACACGGATTATTGTGTACACATGGGCACAAAGAGCAAGACAAAACAAGTACCCAAACTGCAACTTCTGTGGGCTCACCATTACATCTTCCTTTATTTCAAAGCGTAATACAAAAAGTGCATGGATTGCCTGCAAGTGTGCTCAAAGTCTTTCACTTCCTGAACCCCAGATTTATCTGAAAATATCAGTATCTGTGGTTTACAGTTTTACCAATAGCAGACTTGAATGTTAAGCCAGGTTAACAAAATTTTGCACAGTACCATAACAGGAGGATAAAAAAAAAAACTGGAAACAGCTACTCACTTGGGGTTTACCTTCTCCCCCTTGTCTTGCAGTGTTTGAAGAACTTCTTCACCACAGAGCAGCAAGCGCACTTTCTTATTTTCATGGTCAAATTTTACCAACATATATTCCACCTTGTAAATAATAAAAACAAAACAAACAATTACATAGTAAAGTTTTGTTCAGACACAAACACATTGGCACACAATTTTAAGCATCAAGTGAAGAAAAAAAGGTATGTCACACTGAACTTCATGTAAGTTTAAAAAACATCACTAACTATGAATGCAGTAAGCAATACTGGTAAAGATGGCTGCAGGCTTATTCATCTTGAATGAAGAATTGAAATTCCTTGAAATTTCTCTCCCTCCATTTCTAATTGGAGACACTTCACAAAAAAAAAAAATCCTGAATTTGTATTTGCCTTCACATTATTTTTAGACAAGAAAAAATCAAAACACCATGCAAGCTATATGCAACCCACAAACATTTCACTGTCATCCCATCAGTTACAGTCTCTGCTGCTGACAAAAAAAAAAAAAAACCCAGAAAAACAAAACCACCAAAAGTCATTCTACAAGACATCCATTTACACCCATCACTTGCTGGAGCAATTAAAGACTAGCACTGTGTCACATTTACACCACAGAAAGCCCACAGCTCTCGGTGACAGCATCGCTCCTGTCATTATGACACTCCAGCTCTTGGCATAGTACAGNTTCACTGTAACCCCATCAGTTACATCCTCTGCTGCTGACAAAAAAAAAAAAAAACCCAGACAAACAAAACCACCAAAAGTCATTCTACAAGACATCCATTTACACCCATCACTTGCTGGAGCAATTAAAGACTAGCACTGTGTCACATTTACACCACAGAAAGCCCACAGCTCTCGGTGACAGCATCGCTCCTGTCATTATGACACTCCAGCTCTTGGCATAGTACAGTGGTTTTCACCTCTGCTTGATTCAGCTTTGCTGCCACATTTTCTTCCCCTTCTGCCCAGCACCATACCTCGCCCCCAGAGCTCTGCCTCCTCGCCCCTGTCCCTACCCCAGGCTGCAACCCACACTGGATCCAACAAGCCACTCGTGACAGCAATGCTGCATCCCAGCACTAGAGAACATGTTCCTCCAATAGACATTATGTGAAAGCAGCCAAACCTGGAACACCCTCATCTCAAACTTCCTGATCTCCATGCACGCTTGCTGTCAAAGCTCCCATAAAGACTTTTAGAGTGCTACCCAGCACAGCAACCTAACAGCTGCTTGGACCTTGTAGCCCTTCAATACATAGGGATATGCTCTATCTGCTAATACCTCTAGGTCAGAGGATGCTTAGCAATGTTCTGGGAAGTGTAAAAGACAAACCAGCCCCCAGGTGTGATGTGCTGCCTACCATGTAAAACCAGAAGTCACACATGGAAATGCATTGCCAGAGTAGTGTCTTTCAAACCCCATCTGGACCAGTGGTGACAGGCAACGCCTTTTGTTGGAGGCTCTAGAACCACTGCCTCCAAGACTTCCAAAATCATCTAGTTCAAACATCAACTTATAGTTAAAAATTCAGGTTGCAATTTCACAGCTAGAATTGTCAGAGGTGCACTGTGCTCCACAGTTTCATTTTCCAACACTGCCTAGAGCCACATCCCTCTGTATTTAATGAACGTGACTCCAGTCCCAGGAGTTCAGACTCAAGCAAGATGCTCATGTTAAAGTTGCAGCATACCAACTGATGGCAATTTCTATTTTGTACAGAAGATTGATGAAAATAGGAAAGCAGCTTGCCAAAACACAGGGAACTCATCCCATGTTTTACAGCACACTGTAAGTAGATTTGTGGTCTTCATGTTCTTCGGTTGCTTGAGTGTCCATGGAAGAGTTATTGCTTACTACTGTGACAAAAAATACAATCGTCTGTTGGGATTTGTGATTAAATCACAAGCAGTATTATCCAAGAACTGTCTGTAATTCTACTGAATCTGATCAGAGACAAACTCTGGAGGGACTAATCTAGCAAGTATACACATTTGCTGTATGTTTTCTAAGATCAAATTTTAATCTCCTAGAGAAGAAATAACGCTTTCTAGTTTCTGTGCAGATCACACTTTCTTGCATAGTATATTTTGTCAATTGTGTGTATTATGACACAATAACCTACTTGAGATAACTAGAGACTATAGTAACCAGAACACAGTTGAGCACTGATTTTATTATTACCCAGCACCAGTCTCTCCAGTGTCACTTGACCCTATTATTGGAAAGAAAAAGAGACTTCCAGTTTCCTACCGTGTTCAACGTCATCTCCTGCTTTGTAAAGGTATCATTCTCACTAGGAGCTGGCCTAATCTAGAGGGGGTATGTGAGTCCACAGGTGTGAGTCATACAGATGGATACAGAATGGGCATCAAGCTGGACACATGCCTGGCCTCCCCCCACATTGCCTGTGGGAGTGGGCAGCAGAAGAGGGAGCACAGGAACCGCAGCTACTGTTGAAAGATCCCAAAGTTGAACATTTGTTCACCTTTACATGAGTATGCTACTGGGATTAGCCTCCTGTCCTAGAAATCCCTCTCCAAATGTAGCTGTAATGAGCTGGTGGGGAGAACACTATACTCACTGTACTTCTCTACAACCCAAATTATTGGAAGTTTCAAAAAAAAAAAAAAAAGAAGCCAAAAGTGTAAAGAAACACTAAGCCAAGAAGGCGAACCCAAAGAAGTCAAAGTGGGTCACATTTCACGTACAGTAGTGAATATATTGCATTTATACATTCTAGCTTTAGAAACAACTATTACTTTTGCCTCCAGAAACACTGACTAAATCTTCAAAGCTGTCTTAACACATGGATGATCTGCCATTAATTTTAATGAGAAAAGAAAAAACTTCAGACAGCTGCCAACAGTTCCAAGTAACCCACAGAGTATCTTGACTACAGAGGGACTGACTGAATGGGCATCCTTAAAGAATGTAATTTAGGCTCATCAAAAGATTTAGCCTACAGCTGCAGAAAGAAACAAATTCAGAGTTCACACATTTTTACATTCAACTTCAGGTCATCATTCACAGACTTCTCACATGTTTTTTATCCACAACAAAGTTCAGAGAAATGCAGCCAAGCTGAGAGAATCAGCATGCCTGGCAGAGATACCAGTCCAAAGGCCAAATATGAGGGGCGTCACCCAACATCCATAACTCATTATTTCGCTGAGCTCTTTAAAGTTCACTTTTCTCTGTAATTTTAACTAGGCTCCTTAGAAAGACGCAAAATACACATCAGATCAAACTACTGATGCAGATGGCTGACCAGCAGCCTTGCTTAGAGCCAGCGAGGACAATGCACCCTGTCATGGTAAGGAAGATGGCCACTTTGGACCAAAGCTTCCAGTCAGTGCTCTAATCGTGCAGCAAACCCTACACACCTGTCTTTTGGCTGGCACATGCTGCAAGGCTGCTGAGGACAAGACGTGGCCTCCCAGCTCCTCCCTGCAGACAAACATGTTCTGTGCAACCTCCGTGGACTAATCTCTCCAACCACCCCTGGTCTGCTTGGCTCACAGGAGTTCTGTGGTACCTTACCAGGCAAAGGAACAAAAGTTTGGCCAGCAAGGTTGCAAAGCGAAAGCCGAAAATCCAACACCCCCCCTCCCCTCCACCGCACCGCCCCAGAGCAACCCTCAAACAAATTATTGGTCCCAGTTAAATGCATTAAAAAAGCAAACACATTCTTACTTAAAGCAAATACTTGGAGTATAACAGAACTACCCATGAGCCAACACAAGGAACAACTCTTCTTTAGAGGCTTCCTTCCTCTTAATTACTCGTATGTAATTAATGTAATTGCATCTACAGAGTACCTCCATGCCAGCTCCACCCCAGTCCATTGCCCAATCTTCTCAAGAAGCATTATGCTCCATTAGTTTGCTAGCAGAACAGCACCCAGAACGGTGTTACTTCACCTACTATCACCTTTTCTCACAGTTGGCTACCAAGAAAATTTTAGGCTTTTGAAAATTCTTTGATATTGCCTCTGTAAATACAAGTGAGACCTTGAAGTCTCTCAACTGTGGAGAACCACAACCAGTCTCCATTCATTAAGTCAAACAGTTGTGCTTGACTTGTCTGGCGGCAAAACAAAAGATGACAGCTCTCTGGAAGTGGGTAAGCGTGTCTGAAATTGTGTTCGAATGCCTATGTTATTTGACCATAATTACACATATTATTTCTGCATAAAGTATGCTTCTTAAAAATGAAGGTGTATCAGTGAAACAATCCATTAGTACTTATTCTAAGGAACAAAGAGGACCGAAGTTGCCACCCACGCCATACTGTTGGCCCAAATGCGGGCTTCTTGCCCATGGTGCAGTGCCGATGTACACATCAAGACGAGGTATTTCTATTTAATCATAGAATTGTCAAGGCTGGAAGAGACCTTCAGGACCAGGTAGTCCAACTGTCAACCCATCACTGCCACCGTAACCCCTAAATCACTAAACCATGTCACGGAGCAAGATGCAGATGCCTCTTCAACACCTCCAGGGATGGTGACTGCCACCTCCTTGGGTAACCTATCCTGATGCCTGAACACCCTAATGGTGAAAATTTTTTTCTAATGTCTAATCTGAAACACCCATGTTTCAGCTTAAGGCTGAATATTTCTTTATTCTAATTTGTGCAAAGCAAGGAGCTAGGTGATAACTCACAAAAGGCTGCTAGCTCCCCTATCATCAAAGCTTTATACCATTTATACATTTTAGCAATTGACTACAAATTATATAGTTCTCTTATTAATTCTGCCTTCTGTTGGTTAAATGATTCTCTTGCTTCTCATGCTAATTAGTCCACATGCTCAGTACTTCTCTTGAGTTGGTGGGTTTCTTGAGTCAGTGGACCATGGTGGTGGGAATCTCTCCCTGCCGGAATTCCCTTTTACCCAGCTGGAACTGATCTCAGCACAGTTGCTGAGTTGGCTTTTTTAGTTTCTTACTTATCTTGGGAGTTCTGCCAAATGTCCTTGTGGCCCGCAAATTCTGTGTCCTTTGTGCCCACAATCAGTAGTACGCCCTTCTCCCAAGCTTTGCTAACCTCTCCCCATAGACCTAAGATCACTGAAGCGTGGCAAGCCCTGAACCTTAACGTGGCAATTCTACCAACAAGTAATTTATCTTTCTAATGCCTGGATATCAACATCATATCATCGTCCAAATACTTGCCTTGGTTGTGGTCTGCTTGCCAAAATGAAAACCTGTCCTTGCACACTCAATTTAACACCATCACGCTAACTACACTGGGAACAAAACCTATCTAATACTTAGGAGCAAAGCCTCTGCTGTAGCATTAAATGTTAAAATCCTTTTAACATTCAAAGTATTTGCCACGAGGTACTTCTGCCTATGAAAACATTGGTAAGCACAGAGTCTGGACTTCAGTAAGCTCAGAAGTAAGGTGTCAAGGTTATATAATAGAAGAAAATAGTTCGGAAGAATGATTTGAAGAGAAGCTTTTTTTAAGAGAAAAGCAGTGAAGAAAGCATTGCTTCATGCTTTCTGTGTATGAAAAACAGTACCTGCATTAGCCTTGTACCCCACTCCTGAGCATCCATCTCACACGTGGATGCCCTATCCCTGGAAGTGTTCAAGGCCAGTTTGGATAGGACTTTGAGCAACCTGGTGTAATGGAAGATGTCCTTGCCCATGGCATGGAGTTCGACATGATAATCTTCAAAGGTCCCTTACAACACAAACCATTCTGTGATTCTAAATAAACCAGATCATAGGTGACTCATGGACCACTGCTATTTCTCAAGGACAATCTTAATGACAGCTTCTTTCTCCTTCCACTGGACAGCTACTGTCACATGTACCCAGAACAACTGTTAGCAGTCTCCCCACATGAACCTTCCTTCAGGCTTGGAGCTTTAAGAGAAATTGAAAATTTTTCCTGAACATCCAGTGAGGTCTCATGGCTATTGTTTACTGTTAACAAAAGCCACTACCAACATTAAAGTATTTTCATGCAGTTTGCCTCGTATACTTATGTATGTGGTAGAAAATACCCCTTTCACTAGTTATTAAGATCACTTATGGAAAAAACAGGCGTTCTTCCATATATTTATTCATCAGTTAATGCATCATTAAAAACCATTATCATTAAATGACAGTCTAGAGAAGAACAAAGTTTTAATAATCTGACTGCTCATTAAAGAACCTCTGCCACAAGTTTTCAGTGTCAGATGGAAAAAGCAGATTATATTCTGTAGGTACAAATACTTCTGATGAGTGTAAAGCATAATACCCAAGGTGGGTTTTTTTGATGCAGTTATCTTCTCACCACTGCTTTGATAAAAGATGGAGCCACAGAACCAAACAGATGGTAACGTACCTTTAATGAAAGGTTTACTGTCTTACAATAAGTCTAACCCCCGAGGGAACAAATTTCAGAGGAAAACCAGTCTGGAAGTGCCACAGAGGTTGGTGACCCTCCTTCTAGCCAGAAAGCCCCCAAACTGCGGACTGGCATGAGGCAGGGCATCTCCACACTCATGAGATTACCATGGATGTTCTCTGCCACAGAAATAATTTCAAAAATCTGCAACAGGAGAACCAAGATTAAAACGTAATTCCCAAAATGCTTAATTTTGATTAAGCAGATTGGAAGTGGCAATCCAATGAAAAAAGCACCACTGCCAACTCTAAACAAAACCAATTCACAGAAGGCATGTCCCAGAAACAAAACACAACTCATGTTTTACATTACATTGACAATAATCAAAAAACCCTAAGAACTTCTATGCCACATTAAGCATTATCATAGACATAGAAAGCAAAGTAGATGCAGAGGCTCTCATCTCAGTCAATACAGCCAGCCCCAACTAAGTGCTCTTGCTTGTTCCCCCCTCCCACGTGACAACATCAGTGCTGAAGTTTTTTATATGCATGACACAACGTGACTAGAGAACCTTCTGCACACACCACAAACCAGGAAGCTGGGTTATTGAAAATTAAAAATGAGAAGTTATAACCATTTGCATAATTCTAAAAAAATAAGATGTGGTGCACTACAGAAAGAAGTATCATCTTTGACTTCTGTACAATGTAACACCTGAGGTAAGGACTCTTAAAAAGACTAGGATCATGTTAACTTTCGATTTCTGCAGCAAAGGCAACTTTATTTATTCACCTGTGAAACAAAATGCTCCAAGCTTCTAATTCGCCTTTTTTATCAAAAAGAAAAAAAAAACAAAAAACACCTAAACAACCGAATATACAACATCAAAAACAAAATCTTTCTTGTACTCATCCTTCTGAGTCACCCTTTCTCATACGGTTAACTAAAATAAGGCATCTGCACAGCAAGAAGAGGTCCTGAGGGAAAAGAGGAATTACAATAGAAAATATCCTATGATAAAACTACAGCAATCTACTTGATATCCACAGAAGGACATATACTGTGAACAGAATATTTTCTTACCAGAAATATACAAACAGTAGGTCATTTAAGCTTCTCTCATTAAACTCAGAGATTGGGAAGGAGGAAATCAATGTTTACCATGAGGGCGGGTCAATATTTACAACCAACTGCAGCGTGCTTTGGAAAAAAAAACCTCCTAAAAAACCCCCTAAAAACCGTCACACCAAAACAGCCATAAAAAAACCCAAGCAACCACCCAACCACACACACAAAAAAACCTAAATAAAAAGCCAAAAAAATTCCACACAACAGAAAACCCCAAGATCTCCAAACTGGCTTTCATTAATTACAAAATTAAATTTTCAAAGAGCATCTCAGTATAAACTACAGTGGGTCTTGCACAGTGCATCTGGCAGTAAAGCTCTCAGGTAGGTCACTGGTGCTGCACTACAACCTCTACACATCACCCAGCCACTGGAAGAGCTGAGCAGAGGGAGATGAAACAAAATTATCAGCCATCATGGGGTTAACACACTGTGCATGTTTTGAGAGCTAGAGGGTTTAGTTTAGATATTCCCTGATGCCAGGATTAGAACCAGGCAGAAAAGTAGTTTCATGGCAGTCAAAGTATCCAGAGAAGAAATAAACATGAAGGCTCTTCAAGGGCACTTATCTTGCTCAAGTCGAGATTTAAAGAGTTATATTTCCATGCACGAGTGTATTCATTTCAGAGGTTGCAGACATACACACTCATGGCTGTCAAGCAGCATAAGCTGATGCACTAACAGCATACCTTCAGACCCAGTCCCAGAAAGCCATTATTTGAAACAGCAAGTATCCATACAAAAGCTATTAAAGAAGTACTGAATCTATTTGTAAACAAATAATTCCACGGTCTCTTTATTTAGCCAAATAAAGCTCAGAGAGAAAGGATGAATAAGCAGACACGTGACAAATAACGAAATCATTCACGAGTGCTGCTTCCCCACAAGCAGCCAGCGGCTGAGCACATTGATTAAGACAGCTCCATCGAGATGCATCCGCACATGCCACATTTGGCAGAAGCCATCATGAGGAATTTCTGCATGAAAAAATTCAAAATCACATTGTATTTGGGGAATTTCGCTGGGAGAGGGAGAGACTAAGAGCATTTGTCTTTAAATGACAAGAATGCAAAAAAACGTGTAAGACTGCAGGCTACCATTACCTTTATTATAGGCACAAGATTACCAAAAAAAGCTTTTAAAAACGCAATTTCTGCACACTGGTATACTGCAGCAGTTTGTACAAAGTGAGAATGTGAGATCATCATAGTAATGATGATGAATCTGTATAATGACTTGGATGAATTTTTTTTAAAGATCACATATTACTGACATTCTGGAAAATGCAACAACTATTTTTTGTGATTCCATTTTATTTATAACATATAAAACAAAAGCTAGTTAGAAAGTTTCAGATAAACATTAAAGAAACCCCACAACTCACTATACAATTATCTAAGTGGCTTGGATAGATGGACAAACATCTTGCAGCACGCAAAGTTTAAAGAAGCCGTAATAAACTGTCTATTCTTGTTGTCCATGTAAGCCAATGTCTATCTTGGCTTCAAAGCTATCATGTGGCATCTTGTTCCACAGGGCATCTAGGCTTTGTAAAATATGTAATTATCATACAAGGATATCTGCTCTTTTGGTCCATTAAGTTTCTTGTAAAATGAGAAATGAACACTACCTTTCTGTATACCATGATGCTCTCTGAACCTACTCTTTCATCAGTTCTGGTTCTTTCTTATCTCTTTTTGAACATTTTTATGCAAGTGTTATCTGTCTCTCACCAAGCCTCACTGGTGGCCTTTCAGCAAAGAGATGATGAAAACTTCATCTGTGTACTTTAGGGATAATACCTGTACTTATTTTATGCAGCTGGTGAGCTAGATTCACCATCGCTAAAAAACGCCCTAGATTTTGTTCCTGGTTTTAAATGGTTGACAGACAAACTGGAGCCTCAAACTGTGTGTATCTGAACCCAAATTCACTTCCTTAATATGCAGCAATAATTTTACCAGTCTGAAGTTCTGCAGGCTGTAATGTAACATCTCTGATCATATCATTTACACATTCCTACTGCCCTGGAAAAACCCAAAACCACAACAGGCTAGAAACTGTAACAAGACATTAATGCAATAGCTAGTTCCCTGGGAAGAATCACTCGAGGAGAAATACAGCTCTTTTCATAGCCTAGCCTTTCATTAAGAAAAAGGAGAAAGTTTTCAAGAGAGTCATGCATCTTCTAATCAGAAGCAACACCTTCGGGACATTCTGGTAAGAAACCTCTGGCCTCTCATAGCTCCTCAGAAGGGCTGCTTTGCTTCTTGCACGAGGAAGTGCCGATCAGCACACGTTCATTTTAGTTCTCATTTAACTGACTCACAAGGTATAATTAAAAGCCTAAAAGATAAAGAAGGGAATGAACTGAGCATACAGGAGAAAGAGCAAAAGAAGCTTAAAAAGGATTGAGGTAAAAAGAAGGAAAGAAAACAATCAAAACCAAACTAGAATTAACTCAGTAAGATTTCAACTTGCAAGCAGTGCAGCAGTACATTTTTCATGCTGCCTCATACACAGCATTATCAAATCTATTTAAAGGCCTCCAAACTTCACTTCAAGTTTCTATTAAGAAATTAACATTTAAAAAGTTGAAGATTCTTATTGTGTGCTAGGTCCCCACACTGATGGGAACAAGACTCATATAGAACAAAAGGGTCATTATGTCCAATTTCAGTAAACAAGGCTGAGCAAGTCAGATTCCCACTTCATTCACATGTACTTTAAAATAAAACTGTCATGTTTTGCCCATGCTTGCTTTCTACATCTCTTCCCTCCGAGATCTCCCTCTGGCACAGCTTTCTCAAAATTTTCTTATGCTGAAACGACTCCTCCTTAGTCTTTACAGACTGTGGAAGAGAAGTATTACATGCACATATGAATGCACATATGTGCATGTAAAATGTAGTTTGGTGTGAAATGCTGCGACTTGTACACTTGTGTGCACACTCAGCACAAAGCAGCAGCAGTGAGCCTTGCCAAGGGCCAGCCATTCCACTTGTCTGATCCGAGGGGCCGCATAAAGCTCCAAAGGGAAATTTAAGCAACACCCGCCAGTTAGAGGAATGCAATCGGCAGACAACAGGCTCTGAACAGCACAGGCGACTAATAGCGCACTGGCACAGAAGGGAGCTTTTTAGGACAAGAGCTGGGAAGCAGCAGAAGAGGCTAGCATCTGCCAAGCTGCACAAACTAATTGTTTCACACAGTATCTGCTAACCCTACCGCACTTCTGAAACACAGTACTGAAAAGCTGCAGGTTTTGGATTCTGCTGCACAAAAATAAAAAAATAAACAGTGACCACAACTCTGCAATCCCAAAGTCAAGCATACATTATTGGATGGAAGAGGAAGATGAGAACACAAGGAGATCGCACTTGTTAGCATGACAAGGTCTCACCAGCAGATGTAATTGTTGCCCCAACTTGGTGGGCATTAAGGCAACGATAGTAAGGCGGGGTTTGATGAGGGATAGTAAGATAGTCCACTGTTTTGTATTCCCCACAGTCAGGAGAAGTCAAGCATAAACAGGGAGGTCAACTGTCAGTTTTAAATGAGGTAGAAGGATGATTAAGAGGCAGAGGACCTTTACCTGCAAATGCAGATTTAAGGAGACCTTTAAAAAGCTTTTTTAAAGCAAGTCTTATTCTGCTACACTCATATTTGGTAGGCTTTTGTTTTTTACCATTGCAAAGGCCTCATCACTGTGGAAAACAGAGTAAAAAAGGAACTTAACCCAAAACAGACAACAGCTCTTCATTCTATTAGCCCTGCAAGCAATAAAAGAGCTAACTTTTCAAAAGATGCAGAACGAGTGGTTTGACCTTTCCAGCTCTTTACTCAGGAGAGGATGGGAGCGCTAGGGAATGCTACCCTGCAATGTAAGCTGTGATGCTGTCTCACTCCCTCCAAAACAGATGCCACAACCATGCTCTGTTAGCACTTAGCCTTAACACTTCTGTCTGGCACTCAAGAAACAGCACATGAGGATTCCCCAGTTTCATTCCCTTGGAACCCCAGGGAATGGAGTCCCTAGGAGGTTACAAGCACCCCAAAGGACCCCCACAGTTCCGTAATGAGTCTTACAATACGCACTGAAAAGTGGGAGTCCTGTTGAAAACAGGACCAAAGCAAAGGCTGGTACCTACACTCATAAGCAAACAGAGTATTTCCTTTTCACAATAGCATC
Organism: Oreocharis arfaki; assembly: GCA_013398015.1. Classification (NCBI taxonomy): domain Eukaryota; kingdom Metazoa; phylum Chordata; class Aves; order Passeriformes; family Paramythiidae; genus Oreocharis; species Oreocharis arfaki. The sequence continues at coordinate 198,713 of VZRR01009904.1, read as the reverse complement.
ACCTAGATGGGGAACAACCTTTAAAGTATTCTCACATATGCCATGAAAGACAAACTCAGTACGTGCTACTGAAGTTGGGTTTTTTCTCATAAGCATTCCTTAAAAAAATTTAAAATATATTTTTCACTAAACACAGTCACAGAAACATCTCTTGAACACAAAAGTAATTTTGTTTATTCTGATTTTATCTCTACCATTACATGAGGGCTGTCATCTTCATTCTTGATTTCTATCTTCAAGAAGTTTTTAAAATAATTAAACACCCTCAGGCTATGACTTTTTACATGAAGGTCAAAGTGCATAAAAGACTTTTTATGAAAACTGTCCAATTAGTCAGTTGATTCATCTAAGCTGCATATAAATGTGGCGCCACTTTCTAACAACTGAGAGGGAAAATGGAAAACAAATGTACTGCCCTCTGCATTAGTCTATCTACAGCACAGCTCAGGTAATTTATGGACTGAGGTATGGTTTCGTGTTTGCACAAGAGCAGACTGGCTACAAGTACCTGGGCCATTAACACACTCCTAAATGCTGTGTTACATAAAAATATATAAATGCGTAACACATCAGAACAAAGTTGCCACACCTGAGTTTATTAACACTTGCTAAAATGAAGAAGTAGACAATGAACCAGGTTACCTGACCTTCTCTGAATGCTCACAGACATTTCTAATACAGCTCTCAGGTCCTTATCAAAATCATGTCTGTAAATGATACTGCTCTTAAAATCCTGCCTCTCGCCATACTGGGGCATGGTAGAATAAAACTGTGAATCTCCTTTAACATAATGCTCCACTATTAACCAAGCATGACCACTTTGTTCAGTACTGTCCCTAGGCCAAAGGAAGAACGAGGCTCCCAGACTCCAGTCTCACCATACATCTGAGATCACCAAGTGATCAGCTGCAGGTGCTGCAGGGGCTGCTTGTACTTGACCCTTTCCTCCACACACTCCTGCTACTTTCCTCACATTAAGCAGAGCTTGTTGGGTCTACCTGTGAAAGAGCTGAAGCTCTGCTGGGAAAACCAACCACCCTAAAAAACTGAATGGAAGAAGAGTTTTCTGCTAGGTTAACTTTTTGAACTCAGATGGCCAGTAACAACACAAGGCAGGCAGCAGAAACATGAGCCTGGGAGGGAAGCTGAACCACCTTGCTAGTGGATCAGCCTTAGCTATCTTGTGAAATCTCACTTGAGAAAGCAAGGACAACTAAAATCTAACACCCATTGAAAAATGAGGACCATCTCTTAAAAATTAATGAGAAAACCCTCAAGCTAAGTCTCAGAGCAACAGGAAGACACTGTCTATATTCCTGAACTCAAGACTGTGAGGCTTTTTTGTCAGCATAACTTTAGTCACACCAGACATGTGGAAACACAAATGTCAGACAAGGATAGATAAAAGTGTATTTATACTTCCTGAGTCTACACCACTCTAGCTGCAAAACCCTAAGATGTAGACTACACATGCTTTCATTAAACAGATTTTAGTAGCCAAGCCCCCACTCACTCATGGAAGCAGCTCCTGTGTGCTGATGCTTGCCCTGCTGTTAAGCGAATTATGACAGGGGTTCATTTAAAGAACAGACTTGACGAGACAAGTTCTCTCAAGGTGCACACAGTGTACAGCATTTTCCTTTGTGACATGAAAGAGCATCTGTGAACAGCTGCTACTACTTGAATGAAGTTTTCTCACAAATGCCTTTGCTGCTCAGGAAGCAAACTGTGCATGAGACAAGAGATGCAATGTATCCTGCTCTGCTCTTCCAACTTCACTGCAACCGCATCTAGGACACTTCCAAGTGACCAGTGCTGGACCTCACCAACACCACAGACAAGGACAGCTTCTAGTGCAGCCCACGTGACGCTGCTCCCTGTCTCCTGGGGAACCGATCAATAGAGGAGGCAGCCTTTGCTCCGTGCGGAGTGCTGTAAGGCTGTGGCACAACTGAGCATGGGTTTACAAGGCAACACATTAAGACCTATGACTAAAGTTACGGTCCTTGGGCACAAAGCACCTGTAACAAAGTTCAAGTCACGACCAGAGCGATCATCCCGATCCTTGTTCAGAAGGCAGGCTGACACGCACCAAACGCCCACGAAACTCCGGGGTAAATTAGGGCTCGGCAGGTCCCTTTCACACAGGGATACAGGAGGAACACGGTGCGCGGCGAGGGATGCCACTGCAGAGCCGCCCGCCCATTCTCGGTCCTGCTTCCCTCACTTCTCTCCCAAAAACTGAGTCTGAGCAGGCACTGCCTTAGACTCGAGGCACTGACACGCTTTACTTAGACTCATCGAGGGAGCATAAACAAACTCCAGAGAAGAAGCGAGCGCTGCCGAGCATCACCGCCCCGGGAATACACCTCCCGAAGGGCTGCCCGGGCAACCGACCAGTGCAGGCGGAAACACTGAAAGTTGTCCTAGCGTTTCAGAGCCGCGGTAACAACGGGGCAGCCGTGCTGCGCCACGAAATGCGGCGAGCGCGTCTGTGTGCGCGAGGTAAACAAAGCCCCGCCGGGCAGCCCGCAACGTCCCCTCCGGCCGAGCGACCGCGGCCGAGCGGCCGGGCCCGCTCCGGGGCACCGCGGCCGGCACGGCCCGACCCGCACCGTCCCCAACGGCACCTGCGCCAGCGCCAGGGGTCGGCGGAGGCCGCGCCGG
>VZRR01009904.1:111144-195993 GCA_013398015.1 Oreocharis arfaki | reverse complement strand
GCGCTCGGTGCCGCGGGTGCGCTCGGTGCCGCGGCGGCGGGACCGAGCCCGGCGCCGCACGTGACGGCGGCCGCGCGTCAGCCCGTGACTCAGCACTTTCCGCCGGCAGGCGCCGCCCCGCCGCGCCGAACGCGATGCTGAGCGCGGCCTGCCGGCCCCGGGGCGCTCCCGGCGCAGAGCCGCCGGGGAAGGAGGCGACGGAGCGTACCCAGGGAAGCAGACCCCAGGAGCCGCGGCGTCGGCAGTGCCCGTGAGCGGCCGCTGCTCCGAGCACCCGGCGCACGCCCCGGGCACGGGGGAGGAGGCGCCGCTCGCCTGCGCGAGGCGACATGGCGGCGGGAGGGTGTCCCTCGGCCGGCCGGGGCACGACGGGCCGCGCCTGGCCGGGCCCGTGTTCCTGGTGGAAAGGGACCCTTGTGGGCCTGAAAGCGCCAAAATAAAGGTCATGACTGAAAGGCCCTAAAGCGCGGACAGTGTGCGAACGCTACTGTGTATTTTACAGATGAGAGCGCAGTGGAAAAGCGTGATGCTCGGAGTGGGTGAAGTGAAATCCAGAGGGGTCACATCTCATCCCCCACGGATGCTACTCTGCGTCTCTCCGGCTGCGGAGCACACATGTTGTGGTGTTGAGCATCAGCCCAGCTCGTAAAGATGTTGAAAATGAGTTTGTTACCTGGGAATTGTTCTGGAGGGAATTGCGACAGCGTTGTCTCAGGAAAGGGGATACGGGGGCGTGTCAAGGCATGTATTTTACATTTGATAAAATGTAGAAGGAAGGCCTATCAGTGCTAAGTCTTTACTAAATGAAGAGAGAAAAGGCGCTGAACGTTAACACGAAGGGAAAGTTTCTCACTGCTGAGAAACAGAAATTCATTACTCCTGGAGCTTCATTGTTACATCCACAGTGCTTGTCATAGGCTGCAGGGACAAGCCGGGCTGGTACGTAGTAGGATAAACTAAGGCTTTGAGAATTTGTAAGGTGTTTAAATTGTCATATAGCCCACTAATGGATGAACTGTGTTATTAGATGTTTCATTAAGTGAATGACTATACTTACAAGAACTGCTTAATTGTCTTTATTCCAGGATATGAGGTGCCTAAAGGATAGGATAAGGTCCTAAGATAGTAGAATAACAAAACTAAAATGCATTAGTGGAAGGTATCAAATATTAAAGTAAAACGACTGAAAAGTATTTTTAATAACTTAAGTTTCTGCACAAAGGGCAGCACTGACAGAACAAGAACAATCACTAATCATTACAATTACAAACATTTGATTTATAATGAGCTGGTTTTTAGGAGCCCACTTTTTTTTTTTAAACATGTTTTTGGCTGAAATTGTACAGGCTGGCCTGATTGAAAGCAGTGCTGTTGTTGGAACTATTGTAGATCTGGAGATGGATGGTTGAGTTAGTTTGAGGGACAAGAAAACAATCTTTTCCTCTAGCTTAAAAATCCCACAGCCTTTTTTATTTCTGAAATATCAAGGGGCCAAAAGTCTCACACTTGGCAATGGTAGTCTGATGAGGCATATCCCTCATGTGAAAGCCAAGTTGTACTTTATTTCGGATCTAAGGGGACAAAGGGATTTTATGCACTGCTCTGCATGTTTGAGGGCAATTGCACCAAAAGACCATGTTGGTGCCACCATGCTGCCATCCAGCCTCCGCTTTTCCACAGCTTTGAGCTAGAGCTGAAGCACCTGGGGAGTCCTGGCAGTGACAAGTAGCACCTGATAGCCAACAGCTGTGTTAGCCCCTTTCTGGCTCTTGGGGCAGTGAGCCCGGATCTGGAGCAAACCTTGTTGTATCAGATCAAAGTTAACATTGTCATCTTATGAATCTGGGCCGGCCTGTCTGCATTGTTTTGGGTCCATGCTCTCAGTTCACTTGGCTGACAGCAAGAGCCCTGTGTTACTGAGAAACTTTCTGGAAGAATTGGGTGTTTGGTATGATCCGAGCTGCTTTGAGTGTGCTGGTGTATAATGGACTGTAAACATTTCCAGCAACATACACAAAATTTCAAAATTAAGATCAGTTTTATTATATTGCAGGCTGCTGTTATGCAGTCTGTACTCTTCAGCTGACCGCTAATGCTACTCTTTGACCTGCAATTCAAGAGCACATTTTCAGTGTCTTGTCTTTCTCAATATTTAAACTCTGCCCATTTTTGTGTTATTTTAGTGCCAATATGCTCTATTTCCAGTCCTGTGTGCTTAGTTTTATCAACTATAGAGCTAATACAATGTTTATAACAGAGAATCCAGGTATTTTCCTTCTGCAGCAGTAAAACTGATAAAGATGTAAATTTTTTTCTCACACTGTAGTCTCTAGCATAACAGTGTGACAAGTCAGCTCTGTTTATGAAAAAGCTGAAGCTTTTTCCCCTCCAATTCTAATGTATGTGTTCTGGCAGTGTGGGGCGATCCATAGTAGAGGACTAAGCCATTCTAAAGTTGACAGCATCACATGCAGGAGTGTTCATTTGCACATCACCTAAAATATGACTTCAAGACAAACCACCATTGTATAATATCTGCCTACATGCTTAATGTTGTATAATTATTTCCAGTACACTGAGTATCATGTATAATTACTTCCAGTACACTTAATATGAGAAAAAGCATCTCTGAACATACAGGCAGTACTTTGGATGATGTTATTAGTTTACTCTGTACCCATATCCCAGCCCCGAGACTTAACTAGTTTTTCTGAACAGTCCAAAGGAAATTGTTGAGGGAAAAGGCCAGTGTACCTGTAATTTGGTAATTTGATTGGAGGAGAGTACATGACTTGCAACCTGCACTGCAAGGAGCTGTTTCACATGTTCCTGCCTTTCTCCTCAGAGGATAACTCACTTTGTGTTTTGTATAGCTGCAAAGCTATTCAAATCAGCTGCCACTAAATCTAAATAGAGTAGCTTGGCTCTTTGAGAATATACCCACTGGGAGAGATGAAAAATATGTAGACTCATAGGTGAGGCCACTCCTACAGAATCATTTCTTTTACTGGCTGTCATTAAAAGTAATAAGTAACAAGCAGACGTCTTGTGATGAGGCTGTTATTAGAAGGAAGAAAGAATGATTTGTTTTACTTCATGAATCATCTGCAAAAAAATTTTAAAGCAGCTTTGTTCAAGGTGATTGCTGAGCTGGCATTGCTGTGTATTGTGTTATTCTCTGAGTAAAATGAAAAGACTTCAAATGAAACAATCCACTTTAAAAGTTTTGGAATGGTATCTCTGGTAGGAATTTTTTTTTTTTTTTAAATCAAAATTTTATGCTTCCAGGTCTATAATTTATGATATGCACTTGTGTCCAGTATAATTGACTCAGGTGAGCCGCAGATGCAATAACTGCTTCCTTTTGAGTGAGGAGGCCTCCAGGCATTTCCTGAGGCACTGGAGAGATCTGTGCTCAGGCAATTATTTTTTGATGCAGAAGGTCTTGCTGACTAGCAAGTTGGATTAAATGATCTGTCTGGGGGGAGAAAGAAGTCAGGACACTGAAAAGATTCAAGTGAAGGATCTTCTGATGTATCTTCCAGTTTAAGTCTTCCTGCTCTGCATTGAGGAATATAATTAATGGGGCCTTACTCTGGTCTAACTAATAATGCTTATTCCTCTCCAAGCTAACTTCACAATTCGTGTATGAAAGACACTGTTGTGGCTTGCCAGTATAGCTTTAAAATTTCTTTTTCTTGCTGTTGCTTGATGTAGAAATGACTATTGTAGCATTAAGTTATGTCATGAGTCTGAGTGGTGCATTTATAGGATTTTTTGGGGTGAATTTTCATTGGTAACAGTTGTTTTTGAGGGTTGGAGTTTTTTACTTCAGAAAGGATGAATTGTGCATTTCAGTCTATGAAGTTTTGTGCATTTATGTAAAAAGTGGAAATATTCACATTGTTTCACCACTTTCATCTGTATTAGCCTGTTCCTTTTGCAAGGAACTTGAATTTCTCATTTCTGAGTAGCCCACATATTCTTTCACTGTGTCTGTGCACAGGACATGATTATGGTGCCTTGACTGAGTCGGGCATATCTAATCATGCCATGAATGTTGCTGGTGTGCATTATTCTGTGTGCAAATTGCTGAGCTGCTCCCTCTCAGAGTGGTCTGGCATGGTGACTGATGCCCGTTGCATTCTGTTCACCTCCTCTCCTGCCACTACCAGTTCCTTTGGAGGTGCACTCTCCTAACAATGCAGCTGTCACTGTGTCCAAATCTGTCCTAAAGAGGCGCTTTGATGACGTCCACAAGATACAAAGTATTCCAAAGAAAGCAAGAACTTCCAAATTATTTTCCAGTTTATTTTCTTTACAGCATCTTCTAAGATGGAGATCCTTTATTATAGGATTATCTTTATATTCTTTCCCATAAGCTGACCTGTGGGTTTTTTTCCTTAGAAGATAACTGTGTAAAATAAAACAAAAGAATACCAGGTGCTCAATAGCAAAGCCAAAGACTGGCTACCTTCTCATCCTCTGCATGCTGAGTTGTTGTCTTTAATGCATCACTTCGTTCATTGTATCAGAAGCAGTGAAATTCATTTTTAGACATAAGAAAAACAGGGGCTGAGTGCAAAGTCCTTCCAAAGACTTTGTTGATGATTAAGCTTTACAAAAGCCTGAATTCAGTGTGCATTTTAACAAAGTGACTGAGTTCCTTGGTTACTAGAATTCCCACCACAGGCAGGAGTGTAGGTGTGTGCACTTTTTTTGCACACGTATCCTCCTGAAGGACAATACACCAGAAAGTCCTAACTCCATCATCAATGTCTCCTGAAAAGAATCCACAAACCCACAAATATTAGTTGAATGTGGGTTGGAACATTCAAAAGTTAGTTCAAAAGCAGAATAAATAAATCACATTTTCCCTTTAGCAACTGTGTCATCTTTATTGCCACACTCAAGCTGTAGCATATTTTTTACATAAAGAAGTTTAGCAGCTAAGAATAAAGTACTGATCCTTTGTGAAAAAAATAGTAGAATTCCTAAGTAAGATGCATTAGTAGCAGCTTTTATGTCTATTTTGATACAGTTTTCAGCCTGCAGTTTTTTACAGGCTGGGAAATAAAAGCAGAGCCAGTGAGTTACACTGCCAGGCCACCAAAAGCCAGGGGGGCTGTAGCACTGTCTTATGCTCCTGCTATTCCCTGTGCCTTGGGATGGGCCAGGGCAGGTGGCCTGGGCTCAATGGTCCCACTTGCAGGCATGTTCCTCTGCCAGGCAGCGACCTAGAGCCACAAGCTTTTCCCATCCTGGGAGCAGCTTGATGTGCCTTAATGTAGTGAAGTCTCCCTGCCAGAGAAAACAGACATCTGAGAGCTGTGTAGATGCCATACATGAATTTGATTCTCCCATACCCACATTCCTTCAGGTCAGGTCCAGCTCAAGATTCTAAACAGCCACAGTATAAAATCTGCAAATCTGGAAATACCACAACTTTCCCAAGACAGGATCTGTTTTTCCCTGCTTTGTGTATTTGTTCATTGCCTGGCAGCTTGTGTGTTGCAGTTCTGTCTGCTTTCATCCTTCAATATTGTTACTGCAGTGTAAGTTATGGTTCCTGGTGGGAATAGTCAATATTTACAAGATTGCTCATCGTGTAGGCTTTTGGTCAGGTAACGATGAACCAAATGGTATAATCCTCTTGCGTTTTAAAGGGCCATATCTCCAAATCTTCAATTACAAAGTATTTTCATTTCTTCTACTTCATATTGTATATTTGATTTTATATGGAGTATAAAGTTCTATTGAAAACTTGAAAATTATTGGAAATGCATTCGCTCTGTCTCTATGAATGAAATTGGTTGGTTGGTGATTTTTAAAAGAATTTAGATAGAGATGAGTGCCAAATCAAAACAGTAAGAAGAAACCATGGCAAAAGAGAACATTTAGAGAGAAACTCAGTATTTGCTGTGACATACTCCTCGAAGGTGACTCTTAACACCATTCATACCTCCTAGGTGTTTCCACCAGATCAGTACTTCTCAGGGTCTCTTCCAGAGGCAAGTTACAAATGTTTTGGAGACTCCATTTCAAAGAGAAATCAAACGTAAGATACTGAAAATACCTCTTGTGAAATTTCTCTAGGTGGACTAGTTGATACAATTTTAAAAGTTGGCCTAGTACTTAGAGTTACAGCACTTTTTAATATGTTGCTGTTATTTATAGCACCACTGAGGAACTGGTGAGAGTGGTCTTGTGTACAGCTTGACCAGTAGAGAAACAGAGATGTTAGGCTGCTTTATGAGGGATACAGAAGGCTTAATTTAAATACCTGAAATAATTATTGCTTACCTTACTGCAGGCCCCCAGCTCTAGGGGTTGATGCAGTTCTCTTTGAGAGCCTCAGCTTCCCATAAAGTCTGCCATGGAATTACTGCATAAGGAACAGTAGTGACAGCCTGCCTGCGAGGAGAGGCAGCCTGTGGGTTGCAGAGGGCTTTGCAGGCAGGTACGCAGCTTCCCTCCATGCTGTGCCCCACTGCCATGCCCCCATTCCAGCAGGGACCCCCAGGCCGTGAACTGGGCAATGGTTTGTTAGATACGGTTCTTGTCCTGCTCTCATCCAACTGCATTTATCTATGTAGCTAACAGGAGCCAGGAACTGGTTAGTGGCATCCCTGCCCTATGGCAGCCTTTAAGCACTCATGAAACAGAATAATTGGTGGGCTGCAACCCTGCAAGGCATTTAATACAGAAACACCAGTGACTGAGAAGTGGAGGAGAGAGCACTGAGTCAAAGAGGACTGTTGGAAAGGTCAGGAGTGCTGAGGGATGTGTTGGTCTGAGCTGTATATTCCCTGGCAAACCCCTGATGTCAGACTCGGAGACGGATAGTGACCTACTTATTTCCCTGTGCTGAATGTCAGAGGAGCAGATAGATGAAGTGTGTACTGTGTCCTCACCTCTTCTTGGACTTGTTGCCTTGGGAGGGCTGACAAACCATATTCTCCTGGCCATTCACCAGCTGATACTAAACCTATGATGATAAAGTAAGAAATATGCATAAAAAGCTTTTAAAATAGTGATACACCTTCATATAATTGAGTATGTATTTCTAACCTTATTTTGCACAAGGTTCATGTTTCAGTTGCTTATATTCCCTGTTTCAGCTCAAGCTCTCTAATATATGTATATATGCATAATAATAATATAGATATATGCATAATAATGTATATATATGCGTTCAAGAAGATTTTTACTTCAAGGAGGAAACAGTTAAACCTGAGCAGGTGAGGTAAGAGTTGGAACCTAAACCATGCTTGCATTACCAAATTCTCCAAGGCTCCATTGTTCTAGTATTTGAGGTTTATAGAAAATAACTGCCTGGTTTCTCTCTTATGCCTATAAATGATTATATGCCTCACATTTCTAACCTCTCTTAATACTGCCAGTAACAGCAATACAGCCTCCATGTGGTAACCCAGTTGTTCACATCCGTAACTTCTTTAATCTTTGTCCAAATTCCCATTTCTGCCAAAGAATGCATTAGGCACCAAGATAAGACTCAGGGAAATGGAACCCTTGCCCCAAATAACCTGTCATGAACTGTAATGTTTTATCACAAGAACTGTACTTTGCACAGTTGTGTAAAAGAACAACCATCTGCTGCCAAACCTGCAGCGCTCCCACACTCCATGGCGCTGACACCAGGATTCCCAGGTATTGCCTGTCGGATTAGCTGCTGCCAGCCAGTTTTTTCCAAGGCCACGACTGTTGGGTAGCAGCACCAAAGCAGCACTGTTGGGTTTGTGCCCTGCATGCATGGTGCAAAGGGACAGAGAAAGCTGCAAGGTTCCCTCAGTGCAGGCTGTTGGGGGCATACAGCAGCAGAGCGAGAAGGAAGAACAGCAGATAAAGCCAAAAGATTCCATGCTTAAAATAATTCAGTCTAATGCTAGTTATAACCTCCCTTTTAGTGTGTGTATGGGTGCAGGGTTTGGTCATATGGATCACTCCCTGAGAAACCTTTGTTCTTCTCAAATTTCTCATGACTCCAGTCTGCTCTAATCTTCTATTTCATAAGAGCTGTATAATTCTGTGGCACTCCACCAAGGAAAAGGCTCTAACTATATCATGAAATAGTTGTTCAAATTCCTAAGTAGAAACCTGTGTATTACTACATGTAACAGAAGATTGAATTTATTAATAAGCCTAAACATGTTCCAGGCATCTCGAGTAAAACACGCTGTTAGCTAGCTCAGCAAATACTAGTGAGGCTGAAATGCCAATTTGCAAATAGACCAGCTATATCAAGAAAAGATGACATTGGTCTTCCATTGAATAGTTCAGGTATTTGAATGATTTTACATTCCATTTTTATCTTTCTTTGGCAGCTTATATTTCGGGATAGAGCTTCAGGTACTGAGAAATGGGTGGAATATAACCTGAATAGATCTGCTTTTTCCTAGTGAGAAACTGAGTTATGTGAGGGAACAGCTCACAGCTGCTGTCTCACTGCTGCTTTCACATGCTGCATAAACACTACTCTTGGAAGTAGCCATGGATCATGGGCTGCAGGGTCTTTGGTGGTGTTACCACACTTGTTTCTCAACCTTTGTTGTAGAAAGAAAGATGTGGTCCTAAATGACCCAGGAGGTTGTTGAGAGGTATGGAATAGGTTCTCAAAGACAAAGATGCTACAATTAAACAGACATGTGCAACTCTCAAGGGATTGCTAAGTGCTTTAGAAACACCTCAGTAGATACTACTCAACATTTTAGGCCTCTAAAAATATTGAAAAGGTTGAAAAGGCAGCTTTCTCTTGGAATTCTTTATATTCACTTTATCACATTATTGCTCAATCCTTTGAGCCAGGCTATATAATTGCTGTCAGGCTGCAGATGGCTATTAGGAGAAGCCTGCAGGACACATAACAAAGAATTAAAGTGTCTGTAGCAAAGCTGCACAGGTAAAGTTACACGTTTGGGCTTGAGATTGTCTAACAGCTCATTTCCACATAAAGAGGTTCTGTGCCCTTCTCCCCATCCTCCTTCTGCCTTGGCCTACCTCCCCTTACGTGCACTGGCTTGTGTTTTCTGACCCTGCACCAAGCCAACTCTAATTACTGGAATTGAGAAGAATATTAAACTGGAAAAAAGGTGAATCGTTTGTGATGGCACATGGAGTTGATTCAAAGCATGAATGTACTGATGAGCACAAAGCTAATGAAAAGGATATGACTGGATCTGGATCTGGGGAAAGGAAGAGCAGAAAAAGTAAACAAGAGCTTTATAGCAATGGCAGTCTGGTTAATGTTCTTTGTGGTTAAGTGCCACTACTCCTGAATAACAAATGGCCAAATTCTGTTCATGCACAGTCCAGCACCATCCTGCATATATATGTCATCTTTTTTTGTCATTATGGATTAGTCTTTTGCAGAGTGGGTATAAGTGGATAAAGCTGGGACTGCAATATGACAGATCAGTCAGTGACACACCAGCAACAAAGCTGTGCTCTGAGGGAGGGTGGTCAATAATATTGGCATATTTTGTAATCTCGCCCGTCAGCTCTCTCCAGGAGATAACAATCTCTCTTGCCAGCTCCATGGGACCAAAGTAGGCTTTCTTTCTGTTTTTTCAAATTTTTTTTTTTAAGCTGGGTTTTTTCCCCTATCATAAATTCTGGAAACAGATCAGCTTTCCATCTTCTTCTCAAAAATCTATAGAAAAGCAAGACAGCAAATAAATAAATGGCAATGAAACGTGCTGCCCATGAAAGATTTAACATAATTCAGTTGAGGGAAAAGGACGAAAGTTAATGGTTGGCAGCAACTAGTAATCACTCCAGTATTTCAAAGTTTTTCCCAGATTAACTGAAGACATTTTCTGTTTCTGTTAAAGACAATATTTCCATTGGCTGCAGTTGGGGCAGTTTTAATCCCTTAAGTTTTGAACAGGCCTCTTTTTCAATCTAAAATAATAAAGTACGATATTCTTTCAAAACTGGGTCAGTTATCTGATGTGTGGATTAATCATTCATTTTGACACTTACCTGATTGTATCCTCATTCTTCTGCAGAGGTTAGTTTAAAAGAAAAGGCGCCTCCCAAGCTACCCTCCCTTGAAATGTCATCTGAGGCTTTCTTTTTCACTTTTTAAGCTCTGTGGGAAGTACAGCCTTATTATAAACAAAGCACAGCAAGAATCCATCTTCCTCACGCAACAGTGTCTTGGGGTGAACTCAGCAATGACTCACTGTTGCCCCTGGCACCCTGCTTTAGCTGGGCAGGTGCAGTGGCAGGTACGTGGGAGCACCGGGTGCATGGCAGCACATGGGCAATTCATGCCAAAACACTGACATGGGGAACAATGCAGATGCCTGGACATGAACTGCAGAGGGTGGCTAAGACATCCACACAGGGCTGAAGATGCAACATAGGACTCACTGGACCTCCTTGCCCTTTGCATTGGTGGCTGGAGGCTGGGTGGGATATGCCAGAGAACTCAAGAGTGCATCTACACGTGAAAACCTGCATCTTTGTTGAAGTTCCCCTAGAGCTGGTATGTTAAGGAGTCATGGGTGAAAGAGCTAACCCTCACAGAGAGTGTACTTGCTGGTTTTCCTCAACAGATTCTCTTCTGAAACCTTTAAAAGGATTGTGGTTTACACTTCTTTTTAAACAAATGGGCTATTTGTGCTGCTTTCCATCTTTGGCATAGCATATTGGACCTCTTGGCAGCCTGAAGGTCAAGGTTCCCACCTGCAGTTGCGACTGCCTTACAGGCAGCTCTCAGCCCAGTGCTCCTGGTTGCACAAATGCATTCCTCATGTTTTGTCTCCTAGAAAACTGGAGGAAGGGTCCACCTTCAAGTGGACAGATTAACCAAAACTCAAGGACAAATCTGTCCTTCAGGTGGACAAGTCTCCTTTGAAGAAAGGAGTCCTGTCTTTGTGTGTATGTGCAGGCATTGGATACAGTGGTCTGTCCTGGCATAGATCAGAGGGAATTTCAAGCTTTCAACTTCATATTTCCCTACGATACCTTCAGGTGTTCTTTGTAGTCTGTACTGTGCAAACATATCCTACAGTCAGTCAGCCTGAGGACATTAGTGTAACTGTGCCTAGTGAGAGCAAAAAATGTGTATTTTCTGGGGTTGAGCTGAAATATGCTGCTCTCCAAAAGGTTGGCTTTTAGGGTTGAGTGGAGAACTTTCAACGAGGGTAGGAGTACTGCCACAGTAAATGCAGCCGGACATGACTGTGTCACACAGCCTGGGGACACAAGACCTGAAAACCAGGTTTTCACAGCTTGTTTAGTCTGTATTTTTTAGTTTACTGTCTTGGATTACTGAGTCATAGAACTCAGCTGCAGTTGAGTTGAACTTTGAGAATAATTAAATAAAATATTACATTTTTAATTTCCTATTCAGAGCTGTACTGGGAGTGAGTTCAGTAAACAAAAGAGGGTGCAGAAGATCAGTGCTAATAAAAATCCTGCCTAGAATCTCATTAAGAAATCTCATCTGTTCCTGTGTATTGAATGAAGTAGAGATCTCTTGAAAGAAGCACAATGCAGTGGTATTATTAAAAAAGTGTACCGTAATATGTACACAACAGGATGGCACATTAAAGGCAAGCTTAATTCTAGCATTTCTTGACATTAAAGGGATTGACTTTGCAATAGTAATTTTCTTTCAGCGCAGGGCCATTTTTGCTTGAGTGGTGTGTGTGAATAACCTCATAGGTTCCCAAAATTGGGAAGGTGAAAATGCAGGCCTCCTGTGTATACACATGTATACTCATGTTGGCATTTATGCGTTCATCAGGAAGTTAGGAAATTTTTGATTCATGACACATCCTCTGCCCTTTGAACTGCACTCAGAGAAGGTTGCCCTGCCCAGGGAGTCAGTGCCAAAAGGATGCTATGACACCTGTGTTCCCATTGCCTTTAACACATTGTATGCTGATAAATGAAACTTGTTTATTCCCAGCTCCAGAAGAAGCTGAGATGAACTGAGCACAGAACTGTCTGGCTATTTGCTTTTCATAATTTATTTGTGATAAGTGTGTATCTTGTGCCATTGGCTCTGTGTGCTGATCCTTGCCTTGGAGCCTTCACAAGAGCATAAGGCTGGCCCAGGCAGAGCAGCTGCAGCATTGCTTCATGAGGATGGCACATCCATCAGTCCCTGCTTGGTTCATAAACCTCCACAGACTGGAGGAGCAGGGCCTCCTGAGCACTCCCAGCCCATATTTGTTGTGTCTTTGGAATGTGAGGAGTTTCTCATATTGTGCAACCTTCACCTTTTCAAACGGAAAATTCTTCATCAAATTCATAGTTACCAAAGAGCTTCCCAAGGGACCAGTTGTAGTCTTGTCAACCTAAGAAACAGCATGTTTCCCACCTGGTCATGTTCTCAACAGTGACTGAACCCCTCCAAAAAGAAGGTGTATTTCATGTCTTTTCTTGTTCTCAGTAATGACAACTGTTTTTGTCAACATTTTCTAATGACAGGCACTCTTAGTGATACCAAGGATGAAAATTTTCAGCTGTGTTGAAGTCTTGCAAAGTCAAATGAAGAACTTCATGTGAGAACCACTGGACACTTCTTCCTGTAAACACTGAGGCCAGATTTGTATGTATGGTACTAATCAGAAAACACTAAATTATTGATTTCTGTCCTGATTTTATCATTCCTTAAGGAATAGAACTTATTTTTGCCCACTATAAAATAAAGACAATAGCTGCTATTCAGTAGCATATTGTACTTGTGAAGGAAGCAAGTTTCTGCATCTCAGATTTCTGCATTTGATAAGTTGTCCCACTTGTGCACTGACTTCTTCAAGACCTACAGAGCCGCTCAGTAGCAGAATCCAAAATAGAATTAAACCCAAGAGAGGAATCAGAAGATAGAAACTGTCCTAGTTGATGGGGAAATGTTTGATTGACTGCACTAAGGATGTAGTTTATTTTAAATATTCTCATCCTTTTGAAATACTAAGAGATCTAAAAGTAGATACTGCAACTTTGAAATGGAACATTGCTATTTGTGGGGATGGTACCAAAAGTAAATGTAATTGCCAAAACCACACAGAAGTATTTATTTCAGCAAGCACTGACCAAATAGAGAAGCTCTCCTGGATCAAGCTGTACGTTAATTATTAACCCATCAGTAGGGTCTTTGCTTCTGAAAGTTTAACACCACTATTTTATAACAAACCCATAAGATGCTGCATTTTAGCAAATACTGATCACATTCCCCATTCCCTCTGTCAACCTGAACAATTCCATCTGAACGAAATAGCTGTTCTCATGCTCCCCTAAAAGTCTCTGTTCTCTGTTTTGATCTTAGGCTGCTTGGAGTTGAAAACAATTAATATTTGTGCATGTGTTTATTTGTATTGTTGTTTGGCCATACTATGGTTATGTATAATCAATATGGTGTGTTTTCCATGGTAAGTTACATCAGTATGTGGCAGCAGTGCTATGAAAATCAGGTTTCCAATTCCTTGGTAGTCAGGAATTTCTGACCCAATATGATGCTGTTTGAAATAACCTAAAAGGATCAAATATTCTGTAAGAAAATAAATGAGCAGATACTTTTTATCAATTCATTTTGATTTTCTTTAGATGTATCACCAAATGAAGCCAGGAAGATAAGGAATTCTTTTTTTCAGAGAAAAATAATCAATTTCTTATCTTTGGAAAAATTTGGCTGGTCTCTATCCTTGAGTGATGTCATTTTATTTCTCTGAGCTAATAAAAAAGGTCAATGACTCAGCATCTGTAGCTTATAATTCAATCTTAGGTGAAAAGTTTGAAGAGCACGCCAACGTTTCATCCTAATGTTAATGTATTATCTTCAGGAGAGACCAAAGGAAGCCTTCTAGAATGCAAAAAATTAATACATTTAGCCATAATTATTTTTAAGTCCTCTGCTTGTTTTTCAGGTGGCACCTGTTATTCCTAAATGACTTTAATTCCTCATTTGGATTGACCAATCAAATTTGCCACCAACTCTACCACTTTCCTACCAAAACTGGTAGGAAACATACTAAAATAGAAAAAGGGATAATTATGGCAAGAAGTATTTTCTCTTCTGGCTGCACTATCAATTATTTCCAAAAGCTTCAAGTGGAAAATGCAGATGTAAACAGAATTTTGGTACTCCACAGAGCACAGCTTGCAGAGGAGTTTCAGGAAAAAAAAGAGTTTCAGGGATTAAACTCAGGTGACTTTCTTTTTAATTGCACTTAAAAGTTGTGGGGAGAAGTAGGGTGCACAGACAGAGGAGGCCGCCTCAAAGTATTTGTGGGGAGGTCACTGTGCAGCAGCATCATTTTCCATGAGTTCACCAGCACAGGGCCAGGCTGGTCCAGGACCCCTCTTGGAGCAAGAGCAGCTTGTCTGGGTCTCTAATTGCCCATGTCAATGAGCAGCATCACACGTCATGGTCTGATCTAGCTCAAATCTATTAATTCATTTTGCAGTGGGGAAAACGAGAGTTTGTCATGTTGCTTAGTCACTACTAACTTGAAACATAATTAAAATAATAACACAAAAAGCTCTATATGCTATGCCCAGAGGGTTGCCATGAGGCTCCCATGCAATGCAGGCAGCTGACAGCTTCATTTAGCTTTTCAAAAACCTAGTGACTTTCTGAAGTGAACACTTTCAGAACCTCCTCTCCTGGCACTTTCACTTTGCATTCCAGTTCCAACAACAGCTGCTCTTTGTGGGCTGTGTGACTTGTGTGGCCCAGTTGCAGAAGCAGATGTGCCCTCCACATTCATGGAGAGAAGGCTGGAAAGGATTGCTCTGCTAGGGCTGAGAAGTTGGTTCAGGGATAGGAATTGTATTTTTAAGCTGACTTTTGCCAGAATTCGTGCTAGAAAATATAGTGCTGCCTCCCTCGCCTGCTCATTCCTACCCTCTCCCTTGAGTTTGCACAAGCCTGGTCTGAACAACAGAGGAATTAATCCAGTTGAAGTCTCAGCCAATGGGAACAAAACCACAAGCTGTAATCTGGCTCGGGGTTGTGATGCGGTTTTCCATCCAGCCATGTATGCTCACAAGAGGCAGAGCTGGAGGGGAGGGAGAGAACTGTCTTTCAGGGGACTAGGGAGGAGGATGCTGGGTGGTCTCTGGGAGCTTGTGCTTCCTCACAGGGTGAGGTTACATGGGATGGCTGAGCCTGGGGGTGGCTGTGAACCTGGGGACAATGACACCTATCTCCAGCAGAGCTCTGTAAGCCTTCATGAAATTTTTGTGATCCTTACTTCCCTGTACTGGGATGGTGCACATGTGAGCACCAAGCCCCACACAACAGCATGCCACGAGCAGGATGGAAGTGCTGGAGCAACAAGCATGAGCAGGAGCCCTCAGACAGCATTCCCCTGGCAGCCACAAAAATTGTGGAGATGGACATGAGGCAACCTAGGATGAGTATGTGAAATGGTGTGCAGGAGATGCTGGGAGGTGCGCCCAGTCCAGCTGTCCTAGAATTTCACTCACAAGGTAAGTCACAAACATTTATTGTACAACTTGTGTTCAGGGTGGCTCTTCATGATGAAGTTGCATAAAATTGACTTTTTGTGTGTTGAGAAACCAAGTCAGAGTTGTGGAGCGCCTCTGCATCTACACACAAGCCTGTAGTAGGTATTTTGCAGGCTAGCTCCAGGGTTGGAGAAACAGAAGCATGTGGAAACTCAGGCTGTCCTCAAAATAGGGCATTGCAAGAAAAGGTTTCAAGGTCCATTACTAGTTAATGGTTGTTTTTTCTGTTTTGCAATACAGAACAACTAAATATTCTCATTTTGTTGGAACCAATATATCTTGTGTGACTTCTCTTTCATCTTCTTTCTTTCATCACCTTCTTTCTTTATCTCTGACTAGAAAAATATGCATTAATTCCTAGAAAAGCTTACAAAAACCAAAAAGGTGAGTGAACTAATTTCACCTTTGTAGAACAGGGCAACATGTTGGTACTTGCTGTCAGTGAGCGTTGATTTTATCTAGTGGGAAGATAGTGGTGACACCAGCATCGAGGTGCCTTGCTCTAACAACTCACACATGTACAGGGGCTGTTGAGCAGATGGAGACAGCTCAAAAAAGTGGTAGAAAATGTAGCATCTTCCTCTGTGAAAATATGCACAAATATATTTTTGTTTTCTCACTCTTCCTGTTGGGAGGATTTTTTTGATTTTTCAGCCTAGCATTCAGATGAAGGAAGACTCAGTGATTACAGTGTCCATCCATCTGTCCCACTCTAAAAACTTTTAAACCAACCACCACTCTTTATCATCATGAAGTGACACAGAGCTCAAAAGAATTAGAGTAGGATTCATTTCACCTAAGTTTAGACTTCTGTAGTACCAATGTCTTCATCTGAGATAATCCCTTTGGTTGTCCTTACAGTTAGTGGAGACCAGCTGGCATGTTTAACCATGATTCAAGTGACCTGATTTAGATGTCTATTTTGGGATGGGATGAATCATGGACTGAGAGTGCCTTCCTCTCTTTTCTGCTTAGTTAGGATGACCATCTGAGATGAAGAATAGTGGGATTTTCTACACGACTTCTTCAGACCATCTCTACATAAGAAAGGAAATTTAATGAGGCAAAGTTGAAGTTTGTGCTCAGCAGCAGTGGCTGAGCCACTCACCGTGGGTATCAGGCTGCCAGACAGAACATGCCCCTTGCTAGGGAGCCCTTCACCTGGGTGGTATTTAGAGGTCATGAGAAGAAACATGCTGAAGAAGCACAACAGAGGTGAGGAGAAAGTCAGAGCTTTAGGGTCTGGAGAAGTTATTGTGTTGGGCAGGTAAGGAAATAAAACACGAGTTCAAAATAAACAAGGCTTCACTAGGTTTACTGCTCACGGAATTAAATGATTATTCCCAGGAACTCATCACAACTCTGTGTGCTGTGACAGCTCAGATAAAACAACTTCTAAAATAACTCTTTCAGTATTTAGAGGTCAAGCCCTACCTCTGATCAGCTTATGATACAACTTAGTAATTTTCCATTTCCAACCTGATAATTTTCAAACATGCTCTTTTGATGCTTTTTCAAAGAAGCACTCTCTCTTCTCTGAAAAAGTCATTATGAACACCTCATGGCCACCTAATTATTTTCTCTGAAAGTCCTCAGGCCTGCTAAACTTTTGATGATGGTTGAGTGTTGCTATACTAAAACTGCCGCCTCAGATTGATTGTTTCTGTTTCCTGTCCCTTTCTACCTCATGGCTCCCAGTCCAAGTGCTTCTGTTCAGAGCATTTCTTTGTTGAGCACAAAGAACACACCTGTGTCTATAAAATTTATGGTAATGCAAGTAAATAAATGTGAATACATTACTGTGCTAGTTCTGTGCTGCATATGTGAATGCTAGTGGTGTTCCTTCTAAACTGAAGGGTCTGGAAGTTCCTACGACAATGTCTCTAAAACATGCTCACCACTGCAGGGTTGCTTGGTTAAACTCGGCACCCAGTTGTTTGTGGAAGGATATTGAAAAGCAGGATCGAGCTGTACCTGCAGAAGGGGCAGCCATGGACAACAACAAAAGGAGGAAACAAAACTGAAGAATGTGCCACATCATTTGCTAATCCCCGTGATACCATTGAATGAAAAGAGTCACCATCACCTTAATAACCGTGGTAACAATTTGTGCTTTGTCACGGTGACTCTCAGCCTTTTGGAAGGCAGGGTTATTCAAGACTGGCCTCAGTGAAAATGCAGTTGCTCGCAGAAGCATACTCTTGTCTTAGGATCACTTGTTAATGCATATTTATTTAGTAATTTACTTTCTGGGAACAATTCCATTCATCTTCCCTTTTTCATTATCAGCAAAATGTAACTCATTACCCTGTTTTTCAGAAGGCACAAATGAGATAGCAAGTGAGCTAGTTGCTAGCTTAAAGCCATGGAGTGGGTCAGTGAGTCATCAGCAGAGCAGTTTGAATGACAGGCAGGTTTTGTTTTGTGTTTCATTCCAGCAAGAACAAAAGAATGCAGGCTGGGAGAAAAACTTCAAAACAAACGAACTGGAACAATCACTCCCAAGCTGATCTTGACCAGAATATGGTCCTGAATCTGATGCTGAATGATGATCAGTGAATGCCAGATCCTCATTTCATCCTCAAAAGCTTCGTTCTCCATAAAACTCTGGAAAGGTTGCCGTCTGTTGTCCATGATACCTCTTTTTGGGTATCCTCATCTTCCGTATGGGACAGTGGAAGGAAGCATGTCCCATGTGACATCCTTGTTGCCATCCTCTTTGCACAGGGGGCAGAGGCCTTCTGGTCATGGTATAAATGAACAACTCATCCCTCAGCATTTTCCCGTCTGACTGCTTCCATACATGTCCTTGGTTATTAATACTGACCATTCCTTTGCCCACATTTTACTGTTTTTTCTGATGTTCTTAAACACATTCATTCCCATGTCACCCATAACTACCCATAACTGCAATTTTTGTGCCTGTGTGCTAAAGGAGGGCCATAGGGCTGCCTTCCAGGGATTTTCTTGCAATACACAAGTAAGCCATAGTTAGGAAAGTTTGAATGCAGTCTCTAAACACTGAGCTACCTGTGTGCACATGTATTTGTTCTGCATTAGCCTGTTAAGGCTTAAGAATGTGAACTGTTGATGGACATGTTTCAGGTGAGTGAAACAAAGCACGAGAGCTTCTAAAATTGAAAGACACAACAGCCTCAAAATGAAACTTCAAGCCAACAAAATTTTCAAGGGCAGAGAAAAACAGGTAATATCTGGAGAGGAATTAGTTCAAGATGGAGGCTCTTAAATTAACATGCCTACATGTAGGTAAAGATAAAAATATGCTTGCTGTCTATGTTTGGCTATGGAGATCAATGGATCAGTGGAGACCAGTGGTTTGATTCAGTTGCCTAAATGTTAGTGCCTTTGGAAGAATTTCAGAAGTCTGAGATGTGCCTGGCTCTTAAAACATAAGGGAAACCCATGTCCTTTTGGGATGGCGAGATGCCAGACAGGACACTCTCCCAGCACACAGGCAGTGCTGGACATTTATGTGTGAACCTTGTCTCTGGCCAATACAGTCAGTAAAGCCCAGGGAGCAGCTCGGGTTACCCTACAGTAGGACATGTGGGTGACTGAATAAATCACTTTGTGTGCCTGCATTGGCTGATGGTGTACCTTTGACTGTACTGCCTGTAATGAAGGTTTAATATCTAGTGCATATATAGATGCCTAAATTTATGCTTCCTGACCTTGGGTTGTCCTCAGTGTTTCAGAGGAGCAGTGGCAGATATGAAAGGATTTAGCTTACACAGCAGCTAATACCTGCAACTCCTCAGCTTCATGACTTGCATGACTGATCTGGCCTTTTTTAAGTGCTCTGCCCTTCCAAAGAGATATGATCATATGGGAATTCTTTGAACACTTGCTTCTCATATGAACAGATCCCACTTCTGGTAGTGACCCAAACTGACATCCTCCTGCTCTGCTTCTGCTGCGTGAACCAGTCTCTTTGCTGTGACTCCCTGCAACAGTTTCAGTCCAGGAGACAGATGTATCTATTGTTCCAAAGGATGCTGTGTGATAGAGAAGAATTCAAGCTGCTGCTAACAGCTTAGGGTGTTATTACTCACATAACACCTTAAGAGAGCTCTGCATTGAGTTTTAATACATGATTTATAGTATTTGCTTTCATTTTTTCAGCTTTGTTTTTCAGCTTTGCAGTTTAAGTGCTTTGCAGTTCACCTGGCCTGCCACATCTGTTCCTCCTTCAGAAGAGTTGATCTGTTACTTCTGACAGTGTGGCCAAGGTGTCCTTTTGCCAGAACTTGTGTGACACCAGCAATGAAGCAAAGGGACTCTGAAATGTCACTGACAGGCCTTTTGGCTGCTTCAGTGCATTTTCTGTTGTTCCACTGAGTGTGATCTAATGGAAAGCAAAATATTCTTATTATAGCAAACCATAATTCACTGGCTGAACTCTCAAGTGTATGTAGTGACCAGCATAACAGCTTTAGAGCAGCAGCTGGGCCAGGAATCTGTTGGCTGCACCATTCTCCCAGCAACATAGGAAATAACTGTTTTTCCCATCTGCTAAATGTCAGTAATTTAAAAAATATGTTCATACTGCACTGGGATGAAAGCAAAATATGTTCCTGCAAGAACTTGTCCTGTGCTGAAATATCAGCATTTAGCAGACTGGCTTGGGAAGCTGCAAAGAAATGTATCCCCTACCCTGCAAGGGTGGTAAATATTAAGTTATGTATTCAAACTGGAACAGCTCTGACAGAGGAGACTGAAAAACTTTCAAATAGGTTGTTGGTGAGATCACATAGCTGCAACATGCAAACCAAGTCCCTGGTGTGAGCCAAAACCATGAAAGATATATGTCCTTCCCAATCAAGACTATGTCCTTTTCCCCGTGAAAGCAGGGATGCTTTCTCTCTTGTGGTGACCAGAAATTCATCTTGAATCTGAGGAATGTTTCCCTGATGCTAATGCTGTCAAACATGTGCTCATGCACCGTTGTGCACTTTGTTTCAGCAAATGGGAATTTTTTCAGCTCATCCTTGTTGAATTGCACTCCGCTTTTTTAGGATCATGGCACCGACCTGCTGGGATCATCCAGAGGTCCGAATCTTTTCTCCTAGGATGTTTACGGACAATAGATGGACATGAGGGGAGGGAAAGTGGGCAGACCACTGCTGAAATACACATTTTTGCATGATGTCACTCTTGCCTTGAATCTTCTTCCCCTCTTTCTCCCTCCTCCCCGGAGCCGCCAGCGCTACTGCCTGAAACAAGCACTTGATGGCTTTCCCTCTGCCTTTTCCCCGGTACGGCCGTCAGCTTCCCACTGGGACACGCTTGTCCCCGCGGCCGCAGCGCGGCCCCATGCCCAGGGGCCGGGACGCGTCAGCCCCGGCTCTGCCGCACCGCCTGTCCCCCGCTGTCCCTGCTTGTCGCCCGCGGGGAGCCCGGCGCCATCCCCGGCCTCTGGTGCCCTCCAGTGTCTCCTTCCCGGAACAATTCAGGAGAGCAAAACCCTTTAGAGATCCCGAGTAGAGTGACGCTCCTTCGGCATCAGGCGCCGAACTGAGGATTGAAACTAAATTAACTGGGCAAGCCTTGTGCCCTTGACTAAAGGCAAGAAATAGAAGCGCCCAGCTGGCATTGTCAGGCTGAGAAAGACAAGCTTTGCTACTTCAGTAAAGCAACACGGCATTCCTGGTTTTGTGAGTAACAATTCGGAGAGCAGCCTTATCAAAGATACTCCCTGCATAACCATTTGCACCGTAGTTAAAAGGTGGCATTACCCCACGCAGAATGAGAAGTTGTGATTTGTTCTGTGGCTGCTTTCACTGAAAAGAACACAAGTTGCAGACTAAAAGACCTTTAATCTGAATTTATTCTCTTCCTTTAGAGAAATAACTTCAACAAATTTACTGTTTGGCTCACGATAATCTCAAACACAAATTTAACAACAACAACAAAAAAAACACCAACAAAAACCCCCCAATCTGTTTGGTTTGGCTGTTTCTAATTAAATTCAGCAGAATTTTGGCTCTACTCAGCTATTCTCACATGACTACAGAATCACAGAGTTGCAGGATGGGTCAGGTTGGAAGGGACCACAGAAGGTCCCATCTTGTCCAGCCTCCTGCCTAAGCAGGTTCATCCTGGAGTACATGGTACAGGATTGTGTCCAGATGATCCTTGAGTATCTTGAGTGAGGGATACTCTACAGCTTCTCTGGGTAACCTGTTCCAGTGTGCGATCACCTTCACAGTAAAATTCTTTCTCATATTTAGGTGGAACTTCCTGTGCTCCATAGGAATTTTACTTATAGAATACATGGTGTCCTTCAAATGAAAAAAGAGTACGGTGCCATAGGCTTGGGTAACATTTATCTTATAAGCATTCCACAAAAACAAGCAGCCTACCAATTTATACACCTCTATATACTGGGTTTAAGTTGCTATAATGGACACCATAAATCTATGCCAGACCTAGAGCCAAATGATGGATAATTTACAGAAAACCAGCTTTTGCTAACTAAATATTTCACTCACATTATTTAACTGTTTTTGAAGGAGAATCATGACATAATAAGCTCTGAAATACAGCTGCAATACAGAAAAATAAGTTTTCCCAAACCCTTAAGAAAGAAGGCAAATATTATAAGAAATAAAGGATCCAGACAGTTTTTACTTCAATCCGTGTTTATCTTAGCAGTACTGGCATATAATGCATTTATCAAGACTTGCTTAAAATATTTTTGCATAGTTTAATTGTAACTTCTGTCTTTCTAGCAGTTTTTACAATACAGACTCTGGCTTGACTCCCCAAAACCATCCCTGAATTTTGAAGCAAAATCGCCCCTTTTGTTTTCTCACAATCATCATCACTACCCAAGGCAGCCAGGGCTAGTGGACACATCAGCACACACACAGGTCAGCCATTCACTTCTGGACTGCAGTGTGGAGACCGGAGGGGCAAATAAATCCCCTTCTCCAAGCTTGAATTAGCAGCCATAGCTGGACACCCAGTGCCATCTGAAATGCTCTGCAGCACCTGGGCCATCTGCACAAGGGACATTTAGACAACTGAGTCCTGAATCCCAGACTTGATGTGCAGGTAAGCACACTCACAGGCATGCAGTGGCTTTTCAGGAGCCCTAAGGAGCCCAGCTGCTGCTCCAGATGTGCATGGGTCCTGGTTCAGAGCCAGCAGGCTCACCTGGCTGCCTCGGCTGACCCAGCTGTGAGCAACCTGGTTAGAAGAGAGAAATTGCTGTACAGAAGAAATCATTGGTTGAAAATCATGAGAGAGAAAGGTCTGCCAGCCTGGGCTGAAGACTAGGCCTGGGAACCACAAGCATCCTTGAAAAGTGCAGCCAGGGACCTAAAAACCAGAGACTTCACAAGGTACCAGGAATAAGCACAAACCCAGGAGACTGTAATGGCAATTTACTGTCTGAAAAAATAGACAACCACATGGACATATAAAATTGGTGTAAAAAACCAGAAAACAGAATCATCTGTTGCCTGTTAGAGGTGAAAAATAGAAATTATCTATTAACTGCTCAAAGCAGAATCTCCTACACACGCTTATGTCTCTCTGTTATAAAATGGACTAAAATTGTCTCCCTGTGAGAACTTCCCAGCTGAATGCCACATGAACTGTCCACTCTCTTGGACTCAGTGGGAATGCTGCATGACTCAAGACTCTGGGTCAGGATCTGTTTTGAAGGGAAACTGTTTTCTTACTGCTTGGTTCTTTCTTTTTTCCCTTCTTTCGGGGATGGTTGGGTGTCCCCTCCAGGATCAGTTTGTTCCTCCCTTTTGGGATGGTGTGGCTTCTTTCAAAGTCTGTCTGATTTGCTGACTGTAAATATTATATTTATTAAGCATATTTGCTGTTACATTACTGTTGATCAGTTTGTTTCACCGGTAAGCTGCAGTAATTGTAACAGTACAGAGCTACTTGGCTGTTGCTGTCATCGGGTGTGCTACCATACTGCTTGATGCTCGTATTGATTGACGCCATACTATTGACTGATACTGTATTATTGATTGCTGATAATAATTGTAATAGCTTGACATATATTTATTCATATTCACTTTATTAATCTTCTTATTAGGTGTAATAACTATCGGTGTACTTGCTAGCAGTGATTTTTGTGGTAGTCTGTAATAAAGCAGAAAATTTTAGAGGATAAAGCCTCTGTGTCCTTGTGTGTTATGGAATCTTAGGAACCCATAGTCATGATCTCTGCACAGCCACAGGCCAGGTAACCCTTCAGGTTGTGACCTATAGAATCACACTTTGAACCAAGTCCTTGGTGTCAAAATACAGGGAACAATTTTTGGCATGTCAAACCCTCTCATCTGTGGCACAACTTAATTGCTCTTCAGAATATGGAATAATTTTTTCCTTGAAATTTAGATGCTTTTATTTTTGGTACTGTTACCCATACAATCCAAATGAAAACATGTTCAGCTGCTAATCAGACATCTGATTTATCATCACTTCTTGTTAGGCATTTTGATTACCACAAAAGACTGTGAAATTCATTGTTAAAAAGCAAGTTGTTGCCCTTGTAATAAAATGGAAAAGATAAAAGTGGCTCCAGTTACATTGTGCAGCTTATTGTGAAGGTGGTTTGACAGCCAGGGTGTAGCAAACATTCCAGTTGGCTGATATGAAAGCAAGGATCAGCCCGGGGCTCAGAAAACAAAGCATATTTCAACTGCAACCAGGTGTTCATCAGAAAGACAGTCTCGCAGTTTCCAACTGATTTTACAATAAGAATAATTAGTTTGTGCCATGCGTCGACAGTTTTATTTAAAGCACACAATGAAAAATACCAACATGCTGTTTTCCTCTTAATGACAACTTGCTGCACTACAAATGTCAATTTCTAAGTAGTAACATTCTCACGTTACACTTACAGATTTTTTCTGTTGTAATATGTTCCCTTGTGTTATCACAGTCCATCTTTAAAGTGTACACTTAGAAAACCCTTCTGTATGAGCAATCTAACACTTATAAACCAGGAAAATGCTTTCTACAAATAAGTTATATTTTTAACTTGTCTTGTCAATAAAGAAACTGCTAAGACTGCAACTAGAGTAACAACATCTTCCTTTCACAGTGTATCTAAATGTGTGTGTTCCCATTCTAACAGAAATTGCCTATTCCTCATAAGTTTATTAATTGCTTATACTGTTATTGAAAATTTTCATTGAGACAATTATGTCTTTTGCATGGCAAAACTTATCTGGTATTAACCAAATCTCTCACACCAGCTGTATAGAATTGCATGTATTTTCCTTTATTCTTTAGGGAACTTCTGGGAACAGAGCTCTGAGCAGTGTCACACTTGCAAATGAGCACCAGCAACTCATTTATTAACAAGGTTGTGGGTTTGATCCCCATACAGGCCATTCCCTTAAAAGCTGGACTCTGTGATCCTTATGGGTCCCTTCCAACTCATAATATTCTGTCATTCTGTGATGTTTCACTCTTTTTTATCCAGCAGGCATTTTAGAGTGTGTCCTTTTCTTTGTTCTGGCCACCAGCAATGAGATTTTTACAGATTCACAGTGGAGCTTCTATGTACTGTTCACATCTGTGCACCTTCTTTGGTGTTCTGATAGTCACTCAGTTATGGATAAGAAAAGAAAAACTAAAAGAGACAGGAGACCTTCCTCTTTCAAGGAGAAGTCAAATTATACATCTGTGCATTACAATGTTTTTGATTACTTATACAAAGCAGATCTTTGACAAAAAAGATGAGCAGATTCATTGTAAAATGTCAAGAACCTATGGCAGGACTATTTGCTTCAATTGCATTCTCTGAGCAGGTGAATTCGGACTTTGAGAAAGATGTCCCAGCTTGGGTAAACAGGTTATAATGGACTGAAAATTCAGTTCAACTGAGAATTGAAGTTCTAGACAATTGAAAATTGAGCTTTGCTTTTCTTCAGAAAGATGATGAAAATCTCAGCCATGGAACATAACGAAAGCTGCTTATGGAAAGGTATGTATTGAAGTAGGTGCTTCCTTACAGCACATTTTCTCAAACATCCTTGAGGACTGGGAACAAAATCTTAGTTTGCTGATAGTTCTAAGTGGCTCCATTTTGGCCTTTCCATGGACTGGAGCATCTCCCATCCTGTATGTTGCAAAAAAAATATTTGGAATATATATAGGATTGCATTGAAGAGCCATTCCAAGGAAATACTGTCCTTATGGGGTAATTGAGTCTCAAAAAAATGCCCTTTGCTGGTATGGTAAGTGAATGGTGATGCTGAGGATCAGTCTAATACCTTTATGTTGGCTTTAATTAGACATTGATGTTTGCCTCTTCATGGATTTAGTTCCTTTATTTTATTTTTCCAAATATAAATCCTTGATAATAACTTCTGTGGCAGAAGTCCCACTGAGTTTAAGAAGGTGCACAAGCTTGTACAACTACTTGTGTGACTGCTGGGTTCACAACTAGAATTACCAAGCCCAGCTGATACTAAGGAAAAACTGCTCCTAAACCCAGTACGGTTTGGTAAGAGTTAAAACTAATCTAGGTTTCAGGATAAAATAAATGCTCTTAGTCATTTCATTCATTGCATCCTTTTTCCTGCAAGAACTGCCATTTAAAAATCTCAACACAAAACACTTTTCAACACCTCATTGGGCTTGGTTGATGCTAATTTTGCCTGCTTCCCTCTTTGAGGGAATCAAGTTTACTGGACTCTTGACTGAACCACAGATGATCTTGCAGGTTAACTCCAAGAAGAGATTAAATACTCATGATCTCATCTTGACTAAGGAGTAAACACAACATCTTCCTTTCAGCACAACTTTCCAACAGTAAGTTCCTCCCTCTCAATCTCTACCACACTCTCCCATGCACCTAAACAGTCAGGAATAAACAAGAAAACAAACCCTAGCTTGCTTCACTCACAGACTGAAGAAAGCTTATTTTTCAGATCTGAATTTGAAGCACAGGTGTCAACTATGAAATGCATAGACATTTTATACAGACTTTTGAGGACAACAGCTTATATGAATTTGTTTGTTTGAGTTTTTTTTTCCTACTACTAGTATAGCATTAAAGAAGATCCCTGTAGTGCTTTAACAATCTGCATCTCATACAGTTGGAAGCCCTCTGCTCTACTTAATATTAGTGTATACAGTACTTCCTTGTACTTTAAAACTTCTCTTTGGTATATACAATATTTGAAGTTCAGCTGAGATGTTGTTATTAACATCTAGAAATTGAATATATGATACCGGACAATAAAAGAACACCATCCCATAAAACAGAACATACAAATAATTTTCACATTTCCAACAAAAGAAGTTCATACATAAAAATGTCACAAATAGCTCAGCACATAGTATGATTCAACATAATATTAAGTCCAGCTAATAGTGTCACATATTAAGGGCCAAATCCTGGCTCAGTGTTGCAAGCCTAAAGACATGTCTAGAGAAAATAATGTAAAGCCACCCTGAAGTGTTATATTGGTAACAATACCATTTGTTAATCTACCTAAGATTTTTGGCCTGAAGAATGTAGCTAGCTTGTGCTACAGAAGGAACACATGGCCAGTGGTATTTAGCTCCTGTCCTAGGACATGTCTCCATGGATTTGTCATGACCAAGGGCACTGGAGGCGAAGAAGCAGTCTTCCTTCTGGGTATGACGGTTTTATCTACTGTTCTGCCAGAATTTGGCCAAGAGTTCAAAATCCTGTACATCTTATTCAGTAGTCCCACTGAAATCAATGGAACCTTTTTTGTGAGTAAGATGAAAAGGATTTGGCCCCCAAAGTTTTTAACCCTTTAAGTAGTAAGAAGTTTCATTGCACTTAGCCCATCATTCATAAATAATTTACTACTCAAAACCAAGATGGTTGTTGATGTATATGAAGTGCTGGCTCACAAACAGGAAAGCATGCAGCAATGTCTGACTATCCATAGCATTTTGGAACCAAATTCCTAAAGGGAAAAAGAGACACTTGCACATAACAATTCCACCCAATGTCTGTTTGAGGCCATAATAGTTGTTTTTTCAATTCATTAATTCAACATTATGGATACCTTATAAAAACTAAATAACTACACCATGTATACAGTTATAATTGCCTGTGTACAGGTGTCTTCACTGGACTGGATGGATAAAAAAATTTTACAAAAAATATTGGAACAGATAGTTATTTCTAAAGAGCTTCCTAAATGCATTCATATGAAACACATGGTCATGACTTGGGAAAAGAGAAATTTTTCTCTCCCTCAGGAAAAGCTTTTGGTGAGTGGAAGGCACAAGAACAGAATTTTCATACTTAAAACAAAGTAATCTTAACTCTGTTACTCTGTTCCACATTTGTTATTAGTTTGAATTATGCAGGGTAGAGAACAACTATATGCCAATTAAATGAATCAAAATTATATGACAGTGCTACTCTGACCACAAGTCATTGCAAGGCAGTATATTCTAATAACATGCAGCACTCAAAAATACAATCTGAAATTCAAAATTGTGCAGTCAGGATGCAAACATGAACCCTAAGTTAGAACTGGAAAACAGTACCGAGTACCATGGAGTTTAATCCCAACCGACAGAGTGAATTACTTCATCTCTAATACCATGTCACGCTCATGCTGATCCTCAATATATGGCTTTGACAAAGCTACAAAGAGCTTGGGCCTTGAAAATGCTTGCCTCGACAACATCTGCACTGACAGACAATTTTATAGTGCTCCCTTTTTGCAAATGAGATAAAAATTTGTCTGCCTCATAAACATTGCTACGAACATGGCTTCTCATTGGCACTGAAGGCTGGAGGTGTCAATGATAATCTGAGGAAACTGAATGTGAATTGGTTAAGGTGAGTGAACTGCTGCCCTTTTGGTTATATTAAATTATTTTAATTCCTTGTATTCCCTCTTTCCTCCTCAAAAGACGGATGTCGACATTCTGTGCTGACAGCAGTTGTTTGGTATCAAATCCCCAGGGGACGTGATAGGCTGCATATCCCTTTGGCTATGGGAATAGGATTAGGTTTCATGCTTAATTCCCCCACTTCATGCTGAAATCAGGAAGAAAAGTTCTTGGAAGGTAAACTAAGTTGAGTAAAGACTTCACTCTATGCACTGGGAAAACTTCAACACAAAGAGCATTAGTCTAGCCTTTGGAATAATGTGAATGAAATCTCCATAAAAAGAGCTGTAATGAAGGCTTCAGAAGGAGATGCATAATGGTATGCCCAGGAGAAGGTTACTTTGGATGGTGTTGTGCCTACACCTGGCAAGAAAGGGGTTAAGGTATCTCTTTGTTTCTGCTAAGGGAGTTTTCCCATGATTCCCCGTTTTCCACACAAATTCTAAAGTCTTTATTCCATCTTTCTTCCTCACTCCACTGGTTAAATGCTGGAGTAATGCAAGGGAGTTTGCTCTGTGCATCTTCCCCATGTTCAGATGCCATTAGCCCTTGGTGTCTCCTGGCATGAACTCGGCTTCCAGGTTTTTGCACCTCAAATGAGAGGGCTGTCTCCCTGGCATGAGGAAGAGGACGAAGTGATGCTCCTTGGAGGTCAGGAGAGCCATCTAGCACCCAAGGTGCTGGCCCACAGTGCTTACGGAAGCTAAAGTATTTTGTGGATTTAGATCTTGAAAGCCATGTCACAGCATTTGATACAGGAATTAAAGGGTTTCATGGCAGAAGATGAGGATCTTTCTCCACCTTCTGAAGGAGAAAGTGCTTTGAGAATTTTTTGTGAATACCACTGTCCCAAAAGGAAAGTATGCACATGCTATATGCAACATTTTTGGTTTGCCTTTTTTTCCCTCTTCTGTTTGTGAAAATAGAAAATGCTTAGAAAAGAACAAAATTGATCAATTTTATGATGACATGGCACATTTCTGATCTACATTGAGATTTATTACTAGTCATACTTGACTTTCATATTGAGTTCTGAAAGCGTTTAAAACTTAGTATTAAATAACCTCATAACAATCTTCTGAAGCAAGTTTATCTCAATTTTACAGGTAAGGAAACCAAGGCATAAAGAAGTGAAATGATTTGCCACAGATAGTATAGTAACTCAGGAAAAAGCAGCAAAATCAGGAAGAGAATGACATTCTGTGATTATAGGTTAACTCTCTCTTCCTGCTAAGAAAATTGATCTTATCCCTAATGTGCTGTTTTATGCTACCTGTACTAAAGTTCATGAAAATTGGCCGGTTTACACTGTTAAAACTTTGCAAAGCCGATGCTTTTTTTTTTCCACATAAGCACAAAAATTCTACTTAAAGGGTTAATTATACTGCTGTGCTGGTAAACATTTTTACTTATTGCTGGTTAGACCTGTCTTTAGATACTGACTGGGACAGAAGAGACTGAGCTAGCCCTGGACTCCCTCGTCTTGGTGTTGGGCATGGATATAGTACAGCAGGATACACCCACAGTGGCCTCAGGCAGCTCATCTTCCTCTGTCCATTCATTGAGATCTGGGTTATAGCACTGAATGCATTTCTTGTACTTCTTCTCTATTTCATTCCAGCCACCCACTAAGTAAATTTTCCCGTTAAGGGTGGAGGCGCCAGCCGTGCTAACTCCGGTTTGAAGTGGCGCCACGTAATTCCATTGCCCCGTGTACGGGCTGTAACGCTCCACAGGGAGAACATCGACCCTTTCAGCTCGCCCCCCCAGCTGAGACCCACCCATGACGTAGACCCTCTCCAGAAGGGACACTGCGCAGTGCCAGCCCCTTGGGGTGCTGAGGCTGGCCTTGTCCTGCCAGCTATCTTTGCTGGGGTCGTACATGCACACCGAGCGAGAGTAAGCGTTATTGATGTAACCTCCCGTGACCAGGATCTGGCCATCCACCACCGCGCTGGCATGGCAGCACCGGGGCACCTCCAGCGGGGCCTTCATCTGCCACTGATTAGTTGCAGGCACGTAGCACTCCACAGAGGAGAGGCAGCCCTCGGAGTTGCGGCCACCCACCGCGAAGAGGAGGCCATTGAACACATTCAGGCTGAAGTGGGTGCGCCGCTGATTCATGTTTGCCAAGTGAATCCAGCTGTTGAAACGAGGGTCATATCTGAAAGGATTAAAAAAAGAAGGTAACAGTCTTATATACTGCTCTGCTAAATTATACAGGACTCCTATGCCACTGTTGCAAGAGAAAAGTTGCTAAAATTTTACTTAGTTATTTAGCCTATCAAAAGTCAGCATAATGAAACTGGTATTCCTGATTAAATTTCCAAATAAATTTAGGTTTTGATTGGGAAAAAAAAATTGTGTCATTCAAACCTGGTACTATTTTAATGAAGTAAATCTGATTCTTCTGTAATTTGATTTTGTACAATAATCTCATTAGAATACTGGGAAGAGATACTTTCAAGATACAGTAGAAATTTTAGAAGTTTCTTTGCAATTTACACCCACAGCAAAGATGTCTAAATTTACTCATAGAGTTTTTAAAAACTTTAGGTGGTGATTTATACTTGCATCCTCTTAGTGCTTTCTAAATGGTGAATATGCTTTCCCTGCCACTCACATGGAGTAAGTGTTATGTGGAAAGAGCATCTGTGCTTTCTAACACCATTCCTCTCTGAAATAACATTCTTTGTCCTNTGCTCCAGGAGGAGAAGCTACCCGGCGGCCGGGGAGGCTGCATTGGTGACTGTGCTGTTTTGTAATTGCTGTTCATTGTTTTGTTTTGTTTTCTATATATATAAATTAGTAAAGAACTGTTATTCCTATTTCTCATATCCTTGCCTGAAAGCCCCCTTAATTTCAAAGTTATAATAATCCAGAAAGAGGGGGGCTGCATTCCCCATTTCAGAGGGGGTTTCTGCCTCACTTAAGCAGACGCCTGTCTTTCAAACCAAGACAAACTTTGAAATAGGAAATGGCAAATTATGACTCCTGAAGATGCTGAGTGAGGTGCATTAGAAGACCCACACACTTCTGGTGCATGATAAAGGGACCAGAGAATCACATGAGAAAAAGACTATGGGAATGTAAATACTAATTGTCATATGTCATTCAGCATTGTCATCTGCAAGTCCACAAACATACTGATGTGACTTGACATGCTCACAGTTACAGGCACAAGGATTCCCCCACCTCCTCTCCGCTACCAAGGTGTGCAATGAGCACACAGCTCCTTGTGACAATGCGAGGCACAGCTTAAAGGCAGAAGGTCAAGACAGCAACAGCATAACCTCTTTTATGTGAGATATTTTTCTGACAAAGTAGGTTACACAAAAAAATTGATCTAGAGAAGGTTCTTCATTCATTAACTTCATGTACTGGTTGATGTCCTCAGGAGAAGCTGCCTGTTCCTTCTGGGAGCAGAAAAGGAAGCACTGGTAGGACTGTGGCTGTGTAATGCCATTGCATGACCATAGTCTGTTAGTAGAAAAAAGGTAGATAAAAATTTTCTCATCCCCAGCCCTTTCTTCAAGCTACTTTGCACTGCCAGCTTTTAGGCTGAACTATTTAAAAACCAGTACCACCCATGTGACATTGCATGTTAGTGTATGCACTCTTCTGACCTTGCTATCACCAGTGCAGTCTCTGATGACTATAGATAGGAACTGCAGTATTTCAGAAGCGAGGTATTATTTGGGGTACACTGTAAAAGACAGCCTTCAAGCAATGGTACCATTGTTTCTAAACTCTAGATAATAATAAAAATAAAATAAAGGATATGAAATGCAATATAAAAGCTGTTGAAAATATAATGAATGGTGCATGGAAACTGAAGTCTATAATACCTAAAAGGTGTTTTTCTGAACTTTCTGTGAGTCATCAAAAGCTTTCAGAATTTTGAAAAGTCTCTTAGAACATCCCATGACTTCCTATTTATGTTCCTATCTATTTCCTCCACTTGGAATAAGTTTTCTCAGTTTTTCCTCACTTCTCAGTGTGCATGTGTAACCATGGTGAAGTTTTTTGGATAACTCCAGTTGCATATTTCTGCTCATTCAAAGTTTAATATAGAATAGCATCTACACCTCCCCCACATTGTCCCTTTCTCTTTATCCAAGTGGTCAACATTGCATGGCACAAACCAGCTTAGTCTATCTACCTGCCTTCTGTGGAATAGATATCTCTATCCCTGTTAAAGAAATAGTTACCTGCAGAAATTGCTGACTGCATGCTTGGCTTGGTTCCTGGCATCATTCTGGTCTTCCCCACCAGCCACATAGAGAAATCCATCCATCACTGTGACACACTGATTAAAACTTTTAGCAGGCATTTCACTTAGCTTCTTCCATCCGTTTTCAGGATCTCTGTATAAGATGTCTCTGCTAAGAGACTTTTCTGTTAAAGCAGGGCGTCCCCCAACAGTAACTAAGACTCTGAAACCTCCACGGATCCTTGTTCTTCTGGACTGAAGTGTATTCTGGTGATAAGGAAGCAAGTGATAATTCATGGCATCCACTAGGAGCTTATGGCAGTCTGCGTCTTGCATCATTCTTGGCACAGTCTGAACGTAATTGACAAGGTCTTGGGCTGAGATGGTACCAAAACGGATGTTACTTAAGAGACTGGCAGCAAACTTTACTCTCTTTTGGTCAAATTCCAGCCATTTTATTGCAATCTGGAATGCAACAATTTCCGAAGGCAACTGCAAGTCATCATCTGCAAGAAGTTCGTTAATCTGATCAAAAGTAAGTTTTAGGAACTGATCAGTTTCTGAAAATTCAATGAAGTTGTCTCTAATAAATTTGTGCGCTGCTTCCTTGGTTGTTTTTAGTCCATATGTTTCTGCAATATTTGCAATGTACATACAGTTCTCAACACTGATTTCTTGGACTAGAAAATCACAGCACATCTTTGTAAGAGTGTGAATCTGTAGAAAAATTGCTGTGGAAATAATACTACCTATTGTGTAAAGTGAGAGAGTAAGTTTTCCAGTGTAAGCATAGGTGATAACTGTAGCTAGACCCAATGGGGACACGTCGTTGAGGTCCACTCTTTGAGTGGATGGATCTTTCTTCAAGATGTTGTGAAAGTATTCACTGCTTGAAGCCATCACTACCTTATGAACACTGAAGGATTTGGTTTTGGTACTGATAGTCAAGTCACAAAGAAAATTTTCTTGTCTCATTTTGCTTAGACCTTCCAAGAGGTTTGGGCAGTATGATGGGTCAGAAACCTCAGAGGAGATGCAGCTGAAACCATTTCCTCCTTCCAAGAGTCCATTCAAGCCATTTAGTTTACTGAGAGGGCCATCTTCCACAATGATAGTTGTTTCATTGATATCTGCTTTGTTCTTCTTCACATTCTTCTTCTTAGGGGCCATGACTGCAATGAAATATTACAGCCAAGCACGTGCTAAAAATAAAATTAAACACCACAGTTGAGAAATTTAATAGCTATGTGATTATGCAACAAATCTAACCTTTGTCAATACATACAATGCCACAAAATCAAACACACAGGATCTGTCTTCCTAAATTCCAGGTTGTAGCATGCTGCTTATTAATAACAATCAATACTCCAGTTATGAAGAATACACCCACAAGTAATTCAGTAATTCCTTTTTGTTTTAAATAACAAGGTCATAAATTAACATTTACCTATTGTCACCACATTCAGAAAGTCAAATTCTCTAAATGGGCTTGCCAGAGTGTAAAATTTTATATATATTTATTTGAATCAGACAGGTTCTAGACCTGAATTCATTAGCCTGAAACACAGGAAAAATATGGGCCTCCAACTTCGTTCATCCTTACTCCAGGGCTGGTGCAGACTCACAGGTGAGTTCAGAACTTGACCTGGAAAAACTAAGACTGGGAAAAATCCTTAAAGAAACAAAAGCGAGATGAGACATAAAGAGAAAGAAGATTTTAATATGATGTCATACTGATTTTAGATTTAGGTTCTGCTCCAAACTGCTTCCAGGTTTTTGTAACTTTCGATTTTATAGACTGATAGTCTTCTATTTCCCATGTCAGATGCGCAAATACTTTCTGCTCATAGCATACTTTAACTGCTTTTCAGTGTCAGTAATTTGAAATCTATAATCCTACTTTTAGGATTTTGTGGAAATTTAGGGAGAAGATGTCTAACTTCTATTTGAAAAAATGTCATGCAAACTATCAGGATGTGTTATTTTAAACAAGTTCTGCATATGTGAAGGTAAGAATCAGTCCCATACAGTTATGTTAGAACACATATTTAAATTATATATGTCAGCTCTAGGCAAGCTCTCAGTGAAATGAAGAGCCACATTTTTGTCAAATGTGATGTGAGACAGCCCCTAGTAACAAAGAAGTTCAAACAAAAATATATATGTGCAAATACACTTGAAGGAAAGCGCTGATCTTCAATAACACAGTTTAAACAGAATTGTTGAGATCAGCACTCAAATAGATTCAAATATAGCATTTATCTCCAGTATATCCATTGATTTTAAAACAATTTACAAACGCTAATTTTCTTTGTGATCCTTGCAGTCATAAAAACCTGAACATGCAAAAATGCTAATTAATGATAAATCAAATGACTGGTTTATGCAGATAACTTAATAAAAAGACTTCAGTAATATTTCAGTCGAGAATCTCAGCACATCATTTATTCCTTAAGCACACGGCATGCAACAAAATGGTAATTTAATTATAGAAAGGAATGGTTGCTGCCTGTGAGCACCAGCAGTTTTTTGCTGCTGCTGCTGGGTGACGACCATGTGCAGAGCAGGCGAGGGAGAGGGCCATGTGTGCCCCAAGTGTCAGTGTCAGCCCGTGCTGACGTGAGCTGTGATCCCTGATATGCCAGTGTGCCAGTGCAGGGGTCAGCTGCTGCCCGGCTCCCCTGCTCCGGCTGCATTCCAGGAGCTGCATCTGTTGAGACCTATCAGAGTCACCTCCCAGAATAGCAACCTCCCAGCAGCTTGCCATTTTAAGACAGGTTCACTTGAAGGTAGAGCCGATGTTTTAGCATACTTGGCTGTTTAACACAACTTTTGTTGCAAAAAACCTATGATGTTTCAAGTGTCGTGTATATTTGTTGGCGTGGAAAAAAAGTGAAACAAAACTTTTGGATATCTTTGTCTTTTATACACACAATCATAGCTTTGCATACTAATAGTTACAATTTTAAAGTTGGCGAGCGCATATTCTTTTGGCAGCCGTATCTGTTGTTCTAAGTATTTTCAGAGACTTGTAACTTAAAATTTTTAATACA
Source organism: Oreocharis arfaki (assembly GCA_013398015.1). Taxonomy (NCBI): domain Eukaryota; kingdom Metazoa; phylum Chordata; class Aves; order Passeriformes; family Paramythiidae; genus Oreocharis; species Oreocharis arfaki. The sequence goes on along the minus strand of VZRR01009904.1, from coordinate 160,329 downwards.
TGTAGCACTTAATGTTTATTGCCTCATTGCTTCATTGCAGAGCTCATTTAAATACGACGCTTTAAGCTCTCAAAAATTCTCACTATCTGAAGTTTTTTCCTGAGAAACACTTTTTCATCAGCAGAAATTTCACAAGCTAGCTTAGTGTACAAGCACTGTAAGTGATGGGACATGTAAACCCAGTAAAACAAATCAAACAATCCTATAATAAAACCAAGCTACTGAACTTTGAAAATCCTGGGTGATTTGGTTTTCTGTAATTGTTTGCTTTCACCTAATTTATTTTAGCTTAAGTACCAGTCATGCCAAAGGACACCTGGGGTCCCAAAACAATGTATTCAATCAACCAGCACCCCCCCCCATTAAAATGCCACCTTCTAAAAACTATCAAAGTGAGGAGTCAAAAACCTCTTACCCTCCTCAGAAGGACACAGTCCCAGAGCTGTCCGTGAAAATGCCTCCTCCTTGGAAAATGCGAACACAAAAAGAGAAGAATTGTGGGAAAAAAAAGAGTGAGAATGATCAGAGGCCACTTGGTAAGTCCCAGTGCACTGGTTTTCAGTGAGGCACTTTGCCGTCACAGTGAGCAAAAGAGACCGGAGCCTGTGCTCGGGTGCTCTTTAAAATGACCCCTCCTCTCCATGCCTTGCTCCCTGCCTCTGCCCAGCCACGGGAGCTCAGCTTCCCTGCACTGCCTGGCCACTGGAAATCAGGAGGACAAGCCTGGATCCTGCAAATGCACAGGTACAGGGGAGGAAAGGGAGGGGAAGGTGAAGATAATTACAGCAGGTAATAATTGCCCCAGGTGAGTGTAGGGTGAACCACGGGGTTCCTCAGTGCCCATCTGGGAGCCTGAAAGCCATGTGGCCAGGGAGGGGCACGGGTTTGGATTGGACATGGGGAAGACACTTTCTATGATGAGCGTGGTGAGGCACTGGAACAGGATGCACAGAGAAACTCTGGATGCCCCATCCCTGGAAGTGTTCAAGGCCAGGAACTTCAACAAGTTTTTCAAGGATGTTTAACAGTGTTCAAGGATGGAACTTTAAACAACTTTGTCTAGCAGATGTCCCATGGCACGGGGTTGGAACTAGATAGTCTTTGAGGGTCCCATCAAAACCCATTCTATGATTATATTATTCTATGACCTAAAATAGGAAACACCACAGAAACACCATGGAGAAGCTGGCACTCTACACTATCCTAGATTTTCCATGCTTGAATGCAGGCAGAGGAAAGGAGACCAGCTGACGGGGATTCAGTCATGTTCTGTTTTGTGGAGTTAGGTCAGTGCTTCCAAAAAGACTTGCCTCAGCTTTCATGGATAATGGCTTACATCCTGATACATTTTCAGAGATGTGAACTTTGATCTTCTGTCTCTCAAGTGTGGATCCTAACTTGGTGGTTATTCCGTACACTGGAATAGCTTACTTCCACATCCTTGCCAGGCAACCTCAGGAATAACATAAAGCCAAACCTTCACGTCCCAGGAGAATTTCATCCCCTGGGAGAGAGAAAAAGAGTGCAAGTGTCTGCATGGGAAGGGAAGGGTACTGGGGGAAGTGGAAGTCTGAGAACAGGAAGATTTTCCCTTGCCTGTGCTTTGTATAACACTTAATCGGACAGATTTATTTGGTTGCCTTCAGGCTTGGATGGGCTTTTACAACAACCGCTGCAAAGTAACACTTGTCATTTTCAACAAAAGGGCATCGCTGTGCTGGCAGAGCTACAGGACATCACAAGGTAGGAATGAAAAAACAGAATAGGAGATTAGAGTCAACCAAATGTGTGAAATGAGAGCGAAGGAGAGGGACATAGGGCTCAGCCCTCCCAAAAGCAACAAGGCAACCAGCTTTCTTTTTGAAAAATAGGGCCACAGCTATGAAAAATCAAGGACAAAGCCTTATTTTCATAGAATTATGGAATACCAGGTTGGAAGGAATACCATGGATCATCTGGTCTCAGCTTTCTTGGCAAAAGCATTGTCTTGACAAGATGGCCCAGCACACACTTCAGGTAAATCTTAAAAGTGTCCAACCTTGGGGAATCCACCACTTACTTCCCTGGGGAGATTATTTCAATGGTTGATTGTTCTCATTGCGAAAAGTTTTCCTCTTCTGTCAAAACATAATCTCCCCAGGAGTAACTTGTACCCATCCGTCCTCATCTTTTCCTTGTGATCTCCTGTAAAAAGAGTCTCCATCTACTGTGTCTTTTTTTCCCTCACATGTAGATTCCTACCGCCTGAAAAATACAACTAACTATAGCATTCACTCAATATGTCAGATGACATCTATCATCCACTGAACACATCTCAATGTATTTTAATTTACCAGTTCAATTTAATTATAAAATTCCTTACATCAACAACTACCTTTAAGATTTTGAAGCTTTGCGGTAATAGGCTCAGTTATAATGATTTTTTATGCAAAGAATTTATTTTGCACTATGCTCCATGAGTTTTAAGAACTTGTAAAATATTAGGTCTTGTAGGCAGAACAAGCACGTTTCTAAAACAGTACTACCAAATATATATCATATCAGTGAGCCACAGTTACTCAGTGTTCCCTTTTGTAACAGCTCATGCCCAGACTTCTATCAATTTTCATAATTTTAAGATGCCCTAAAAGGCCAACATTTTTCAGAGAAAGATTTTTTTTTCCTTTTACTATTTTTCAGTTAGTTAGTTTTTTCTAATTAAGGGAACACTTGTCCTATGAACGAACACACTATCGTGATATGTAGAAATGAAATATTATTCTAATTTTCATATCTTTAAATTTACTAGCACATTGTAAAATAAATTTAATTCTTATTCAGTCTCTACGAATATGTTCCAAACATCCTTGTATGATTCGCTGTTGAAAATCAACAGAAACAACAATGGAGAAGCATCCTCACTGAAAAGACAAAACTAATTTCTAATTTCCAGAAGATACTGAACCTGCTTTGAGCTGGGCAGTGTAGAGATAACCATCTTGTGGGGACTGAGTCAACATCTCAATGTACTAAAACTGACAAAGTCAAACATCTCACATAGTTCTGAAACTTTGGTTCTACATAAGCACATGACCCACAAAACCTTTAGTTACTTGGTCTTCGAGATCAGAGGATGACTGATGGCATACTTGGATATTGAGTGGCACACAAGCTGGTCTTGGAAGTGGTCACTCCCATTTTCCATTAATTAGCACACAATAAAGTCTTTTAAAAGTAACTAATTCAGGATAAAAATTCATATATTTGCATAATGCAGATCATACATCTATATAATTTACATAATACGAATCATATAGTTTTAAAAATCAAATTTTGATTTAATATGCTTTTTAATTTTCAGATATTCTTAACATTGTTTCCCTCATATCTTGAAAATAGTATGTTCTTTCTGCTTATTTCCTATCAAATGGCATAGAAATTAATTTCTATAAAACATTTTTATATTGACTGAAGTCCTTGCAAAGATTATTGTCTTCTCACTTAAAAGAGGGAGTAATACATTTTTTTAAAATATCTTGAGCCTCTCAAGATGTATCCTTTTAGGTATGAGTGAATCTTGGGAAAAAAAAATTAATTTTCTTCATAATCAATTGGTCTATATAAGTGGCTAAGGACAATACTATCATTCCATGCAGCAGTAGCAGGTCATGAAGTAATGTTTTAACATCTTAGGAGTAAAAAGTGGAAACATTTCAAAAGATTTGTTCTCAGCCTAATGAACAAAAACAAGAGTTATTATTTGCTCCATGCGCATGGTTCAGAATCAACAATAGGGAAAGTTTTTTTGTCAGCAAAGACAGGCCTTAAGACAGTTATAGCCATCTTTTCTAATCCATGCACAACCATTACTGCACTCTTTCTGGAAATAGAAAGCTTTTTGTTTAAAGTCACCATGCTCTGATTTGTCGGTGGAACTCAAGTGTCACAGCCACGGCCATGTGGAGATACAACTTGGTCAACTAAAGATGCTAACAAAACTCAGGCTCAGCTCTAGATGATGACTCTTTCGTTTGCTCAGCTCACTATGTGTATGCTCAGCCAAGTGCCACACACCCTCAAGCCAAATTTAGTTCTCTATGATAAACAGTTATGAAAAGTATCTTTAAAGGCACTAATCTGAATGTATTGAGTAATCACATCAGTAATGCCTTTAGGAAGGGTGAAACTCCTTATGCAGACTGGAAATAACTGTGAAAGCACACTGAATTTCAGTGGGAACTGCAGTCTTTTCAAAAAAGAGATGGAAAACAAGTGTGGTTTTCTTAAGTTGCTGAATAAAGGTAAAAACAACACTGTCAGGAACAAATGCACAGGGCTTGATTTCACAGAGGTGGCTCTGAGGAACTGTGTTCAGCAAGACGCCCAGTCCCAGTGGGTCACTCAGACCTCCCCCGGTACTTGATCATTTGCTCTCACTTCCTTGCCGAGTTGTGCCCAGCCAAGCCTCTCACATTGACCCATCCCCTGAAATGCTCACCAGGCTCTTCTCCTCAGCTCAAACAAAGCCTGCTCCTCCATCTGGTTTCAGTCTTTCCTTGGAAACTCACTAAGCACTGGCAGTAGGGCAAAGAGACGTTCTTAAGGGTGAGAAGAGAGTTTGCAAGCCTCGGAACAGAGCTGATGGCACAACACACTCCTTGAGCAAGCAGTGTCAGAGCAATTTTTGGAGCTGTATTAGTGTGCATGTAAAGCCTACTTCTTCCTAAGAGGAGTCACGCACCAATGCCAAACAAACAAATCCTCGTAATCATCAGCATTGGCTGCAGTTTTGAAGGACTGAGTAAACTCGGAATTCTTTCCTCTTGACAGTTATGACAAGCAATACAAAAAAATGCTTCAGTTAGATCTGGGCTAAAAATATTTTTCTTGTTCTAAGAAAACTTCTGCAATTTTAAATGTGGTCTTCACTGTCATGAAATCATGATCTTCCAGAATAATTGCGCAGCGAGAACATCTTCCTCATCTCAAAAAATCCAGAAGCTTGATAATTAGGCTTTCAAACAACATATGGAAATTATGACAAGAATTACATAATCTGTACGACAATCTGACCCTCAACTTCCCTACTCAATAATGACTTTAATCATAAGGCTGGAATTTCTCTGAAGATTTGTTCTGCATAAATGCCACTTTGTATAAATAACATTATACTATCTGGGCCAGCAAACTGAAGAGTAACTAGTTGTGAATGGCCTATTTTAAGGTAGGGTTGATGAAGTCTCTACATACTGTGAAAATGAGTTAATTATTTCTGTAAAATAAAAACATGAGTATGGGAATTGGAGAGCCAGTCTGCATCACGGACCTGGATTTATTTTTTCCATTTCTAACCTGAGTGCTCTACCTACTGTATTGGTCTATCAGCTATTTTGGTTTCTCTGCTGATGAATTTGCTATACAATGTGCAAAGTTGTAGTAAGATCTATTTCGCAAGAGCAGCAACCCTAACATGCAGATACCAGACTTTCGCCTACTTAAAATACTGCTGTAGTTCAGACTGGATGCACTTTTTTAAAACACTTCTCCCAAACACCACCTTAAAGAGTGAAGGGTGTTCTGTGTACCTATTTTCATTACATCTAGAGTAACTTCCCAGGAAATTCGGCAAACACTCAGATTTGTTTAGGAGGGATTCATTCAGCTTGAGAGTCTTTCACACACATGCTCAGCCCTGGCAAGCTCCATGGCAGAGATCCCGTTTCAGATGTGCAGTTCACACAGCAGCAAAGACTGGTTCCCTGTCATTAGCTTTTTAGGTGATCCATTGGAGAGCCCTGGTGAAACCTGCAGGGCCCAAAAGCCCCTAAAAAAAACCAAACAAAAAACCCAAAAAAACCCCAACCAAACAAAAAAACAAAAAACGAAACCACAAGCATTAGGCATCAGGGTGGAAGTAAGGCAGGACCTAAAGAAAAGGATGTTCTCTTCAGCCCGAGTCAGGACTGCAGTGGGCTGCCTGCGGGCGTCGGTCACGGCTCCACGGCTTGGCCTCGCTACCCCAGCACAAGGCACCACCCTTCCACAGGGCAGCCTCGGTGCCACGCAGAGTCACCAGGGATGCCACGGGCCTCGAGGTGAGTGCAGCTGACAGGACAGGTGCGCACCAGCGAGTGACACTCTCCGTGTGGCGCCCGCGGCACAGGGGCGGCTCGGGGCTGCTCCCGAGGCTGGCACGGCCGCCTGACGGGCCCGCCCTGGCAGGGGCACTGCGCACGCCACGGCGTTCCCTGGGCAGGCCGCTCCCCGACTCATCTCCACGGCCTCACTCCAGCGACGCTGTGCTTGCTCAGCACCGCACTGTGTGCTCAAATGGAGTCCCGCGGGGCAGAGAACAGCACACAGTCCGTGCTGTTATTGCTGCTAGCTGAGTAGCGAACAACCAGCCCAGCCAGGAGGAACGGCCAATGGCGGAGCCGGCGCGCCTACAAGAAGGGCGGGCGGTGGCGGAGCGGCCCCGCTGGCGGTGCCGGGGCCAGGGCCAAGGCGGAGAAGGGGCGGAGTGGCGGCGGTGCCGGGGCCAAGGCGGAGAAGAGGCGGAGCGNGGGCGGAGCGCTGCGCGGAGCGTGCTGGGGCTGCAGGAGCGGTTGCGCTGTGCGCAGGAGCCCGCTGAGGTACCCGGCCAGGCGGCTGAGCGGCTGTAATTTCTGTGTTCATAAGAGCTTTTCTATGCGAAATAGGTGGTTCTGCTTGGTTTTAAGGGCGCACATCAGGAGGAGCGGGGGCTGTCACGCCCTGCCTTGCTGTTCTTCCTGGTCCGAGAAGAAGTAAGATGTTATTCTGCAACAGCCCCTGTAGGGTGGCCAGGCTGCTCAGCGGCTGCGAGGAGTGGCTGAGGAACACCTGTAGCAGGCAGAGAGGGGTGGGGAGCGCGATCAGAGCAGACGCTGAAGCTGCGGGGGGCACTGGAGGTGCAGAGGGGACACCCCCAAGGCACCCCCCGCTCTCTGAGCAGCAGCCGCACTCCCAAGGAAGTGGAAGCAAAGTAGCACATGCCAAATTCGCCTCAGTGTTTTATGAAATAATAAATCACGTTTGACTGAAGAAGGTGTATCCAAAAGAGCGATTTTGCTTGGTTTTCCTTCACTTTTGCTTGGTTTGAGGGGGTTTTCTTAAAAGTTTTTTCGGAGGGTCACATTCGCTTTGAAAATACAGAACGCTTTTACCTTGATGGGTTTCAAAGGCATTAAAACTTGATACAAGATTGTGGTCGGAGGCAGGGGACAGCAGTAAAAATGGCGTTGTTGGTTAAAAAAAATCCGTAAAAATTGGCGTAGTTGGTTAAAAGCTTAGCTGTTAATCATGTCTACAGCATGCTTTCAAAGTGTGTATGTTTGTATATAGAGGAAATACTCATTTTCATAGCCAATAATGGTTTATCTTCTTGAATGCCTGTGATGTAGACAATATTTGTCTAAAAGGCAAGTATCTGTGCAGGTGCTTCTTCAGAAGTTTTAATTTGCAGTTCAATGAAGCTAAGATCTCTTCCTGTGCTACAGAAATGATCAGATATTATGGTGTCTGAATTTGTACTTGGGATTAGTGTCGCTATGCTATTTTGAACAAGAGGTACCAAAGGAAAATAAAGAAACCATTTTAGAGGTAATTAATTTTTAAGTGATCCCAAACCAGTAAGTTTTAAAGCATTCGACTAAAGTGAAAAATGATAACAACTCTGGTAGATTTGATTCATTAAGGGAGGAGATACACTGTTGTAATGCAACATAGCCGCAAGTAGGTGCTGCATAAAATGGAGCTAATGGTGGTGCTACAGCACTTCTGTCCCTGCTAAACTGTCTAGTGAAATAGAAATATTTTTGGGTAACAGGGCCTAAGGAGTGGCAGGGAAAATGAAAAACTGATAGCTGTAAATTGGCAGTCATGAAAAGTACTCCTAACAGAAGTTGAATCTAGTAAGAGAAATTATGTGGTTAGCATCTTTAAAGGCAAACAGGATGTGTGGAAATGTGTGGGAAGAATTACAACTCAATATTACAGATGTGTATGTAGGCAAGCATTGTTGTTGTCAAATACTTCTGTTCCATACTGAGAGTAATGTTTGTCTTTGGGCTTTTTAGTAATTGCTAAAAGTTTTTGATAATTATGCAGAACATTAGTTGTCCATTTCAAAAGCTTCTTAATATGTGAGGTTTGATAGCTATCCATTGAGTTTTCAGAGAATTGACTAAAGAAGGAGCAGGTATTGACTGATGCTTATGCTTCTAGGGAGGGTACAGGAAAAAAGTGCTGTACTATTGTTGATAAAGGTCAGTGAAATGGTCTTCATTGGCATTGATCATAAAGGAACACATTGAGCAGCTGCATGATGTTAAGATGTAACTGATGTACAATTTAAGGGTGGTGCCATGATCCGTACCACTCAGTGAGATGTTATGTGGATGCGTTCTGCCAAATTTATCTCAAATTGTATTTGGCTGACACTACTTGTCATAAATATATGCAATCTTCGAGGTATTTGACTTGCTTCTGTATGATGCTGATTAGAGTTGCAGTGTCACAGGCCTGATAAAATACATAAAACTGATTTCAGTTGCACTCGCCAAAAATAAGTGCCAGACCTCATCAGGAAACAATGTTGGTTTATGGGTTTGGTTGTGGGTTTGTGATGTTTTTTTGTGGGGGGGAGGAGGGTGATAATGCATTTCTTTGTGACCTGATGCTACTGAAATCTTCCTTAGTTTACAGGACAGCAAGCATTGTAGGGAAATGCTACACATACTGAAGTAATTTGTATCAAATGAAGAGAGTCCCTTCTAGAAACCAAATTTGATCGTGTGGTAGGCTACATTCATTTGAGCAACACATGTTTTACCATGGCTCAGTGGAAAGTCACAGCTAGGAGCTATGAATATAGGTCACTCAGGATGGGAGACTGTATTTTGGAAAGCATTGACTCAGAAAATGATTTGGAGCTCTGATGTATTACCAGTTGAGCATGAAATTGCAGTAGAGTGCAGTGGCTTATGGAGTAAATGCTATCTTTGGGTAGCTTAGCAGGGTTATGTTATTATTGCTATATAGCATTAGAGGGACAATTACAGGAATATTATGTCCTGTTCTGAGGACTGTTTTTAAAAACAACACTGGCCAAGCTGGAAAGATGATAAGACAGCCAGAGAATGGCTGTAGCTCTGGCTGGCATAACGTAATGAGACTAAAGAACCAAATTTAAGTGTGTGATTGGTGTTTACATCTATTTCTGTGTTGTGTAAGATGATTGGAAGAAAGCTCCTTTAGTGTAATTAACAGATCATTAGATTTAGCAGCTGAAAACAAAACTAGGCAATTGTTTTTGGCAAACCGTTGTGTTTTGTTTTGGTTGGTTGGTTTTTTGTTTGCTTTTTTTTGATTTTTTTTTTTGTTTGTTTGGGGTTTTGTTTTGGTTTTTTGTTAGCTGAGGGCATAGGGATTATTTGCTTGGGAAAGAGTTGGGTTTTTCTAAGGTGTTTTCCTCAAAGTCCTGGTGCTATTTCAAATGAGTTGTCTAGCTCAGCCACAAGTTATTGATTTGATGGAATTTCACAGGCTTTGTTATAGAAGAGAATGAGCTAAAGAATCATAAGGATCTCTTTGAAAGAGAGATGCAGCTATTGAGCGAAAAAGGAGAGAAAACAGGAGTTACTGTAGAGAAATGTTGTCAGTCCCTTGAGGACAGATGGTCTGGGAACCGGTTAATGGGTCCCATCCTTCCTGAGGTTCCAAGCTCAGATAGGAAAATAAGAGGAGACCGTACAACACTTGTATAAAGGATGATGGAGCAATGCTGGTGTCGTGGGAAGAGACCAAACCCAGTGCACCTGGCAGCTGTTGTTACTACTTTGCTTTCAGTTTTGCCTCTGGAAAATTTTGTTTGTTCACATGCTTCTTTCCCATTGCTCATTACCACTGATCTCTGCTTTCCAAATTCCAGCCTGCTTTCCCTTCTTCCCTGCATCTTCGCTGGCTTTTGTTCCCACTGTCCTCTTTGCTTTTGTCTCATACCACTTTGTGTATGCCAGCTCTCAGTTTGTCCATAAGGCTTTGCCTGTTTGTGTTGCATGAGGACCTAGGTCTTGGGTTTTCTTGGAATATCTTCTATGGAAAAAACCCCCAGTAGTAAAGGGTTTTGATTGTTCTTTATAAATCAGTATTTAGGAATTTGGTAGACTAGTCCAAGAATTGTATATGAAGATAACTTTTCTTCAAAATTTTTCTATGAAGTTTACAGTCTCTTTTAAAGTTTTTCCATGAGGATATAGCTGATAGTGGTATGGAAGGTAAAACGGTCTGAAAACCAGCAGAGGGTTACATATGTATTGTGCATATGCGGAAGGTCTTCCGTAAAGAAATTACCAGATCCAGTCCAGTGAGATGAGCCAGATAGGCCACAAATGCTATGGTGGAAGAAATGATTAGAGGAAGATGCTTCAATAGTCAGTCTTCATTTTGTTTTTGAAGGCCTGCTCAGAACAGGCTTTGTAATTTTGCCTTATTTTATGTAATAATTATAATGGTATACTATATATAGGTATCATGGCAGCAAAATTTGTGTTTCTAGCAAGCTCTAGTTTTGCTGAAAGACTTTATTATGTCTTGTGCTTCACCGTGTACCTTTCTCTGGCCTTCACCAAAGCCTGATAGATACTGGAGCTTGGTATTTGTGCTTTGTCTTTGGCAGAGAAATCAGAGATCTCTAGCAAATAAGATACATACAAAGTTTCTCTGCTGCTACAGGTGCTTGCCACAAATTATATGTTACTCCTGATTGTGTCTGTAAGTAAGTTTAGTTCCAAATCCCAAGAACTTGGAGGTGTGTGATTCCTAGTGGCTGGATGCTGCCGTTTACTTTATCCAGTTACAGAACAGAGTCTTGTACTAGTCCTATACATGCAGAGTTGCTGATTCCCTGCAGCCTGAGCTGTTCCCTGCTTTCAGGTGGTTGGTATAACTTCTAAAAACCTTATTAGTGTGTCTCATCCATTTTTTCTGTTTGTTTTTCTTTAATGAAACGGTGTTTGTCTTAATTTTCCAACTGTGATATACATTTCAAGTAACCAAAATAAGCAGTGTGGTCTTTAGTTTAGAAAACTGTGAAAGTTTTGTTTTTCCCTAAAATGTGTTGACTGCTTTTGAGCATGCTTGTCATCTAGGTATTTTTGTAATTTAGCCTGTTGGTTTGAAGTTGTATGAATAGTAATTGCCTGCTTCCTGAATTTTTTTCTTCTGAAATAAGCTTGGCTTTATGAGTTAACTTAGTCCAAAAACCATCAAGAGAAACTATTCAAAACCCCCCTATTCACTGTATCTTGATGAAAATATCCCTTAGTATTCTTCCACAGATAGGTTTGTCTCTGACCTATGGGATTTATTCCCAGTCATTTGCACTGCTCGATTATCTAGTCATGTTACAAATCACAATATAATGTGTCAGCAGTGGGTTACTTCCCTTTTTCATTGCAAAATAAATTAAATCAATGAGGATATATATTCTTTTAATTAAATAAAAGTGAACTAACTTGACACTGATCATCTCAAGCATTAGAAACTATGTTAACATTGTGAGCAATTAGTATTTTTCTTGGGGAGTGCCTTATCTTAAAGATAAGCAGAACTTCATATGGCTTTTTTGCTGGTTCTGAAATCTTGGTCAGGAAGCTTGGGGTTTTTTTGTAGGTATCCTGCCATTTTGTAGCTAGCTGAACTTTTTGGGAGAGATTTGATTTGTTACCTCTGGTCCTAGGTGTGTGTCTTACCTTGACAGCTTATCTCATATTTTCCCAGGCTGTGAAGTATTTTTCCTGTGCTTGTCTAGACTCAGAAGCACTGTTGCAGGGTGGATGATTTACAGAAGAACTGCATGCCAGGCGTGTAGATAGAGCCCACTGAACACAATGAAAATCATGGTCAAGTGTGGGATTCCACTATTCTGATGCATTGTAGGAACAATGACACTTAGAGCAACAGTAGAGCAATATATCCCTGGAGTGCAATTTGTAAATTGTTTCTTTGAGCTTGCTACTCATTTTTTAGTATCTCTTCCACCTCCTGCAATGCTGCTTCAGAAGCAGTATCTAATATAATAAATGACAGTTCATCAGTTATTTAAATTAATATAGCTGTTATTGTTGTCAGAAGATTTCTGGGTAGTGTGTTTTGTGTTCCTGCTGTTACACTGAGAAGTATCAATGATCTGAAACACTTGACTAGTATTTCAGGCTTTGTGAAAGCCCTATGAAATGCTGCTGTTTCAGTTGTACATTAATTCTGTTGTCTCCATAACATAGTTTCATGTGTGTGGTTGGGAGTGTTTCAGTGGGAACATCAATATAGGAAATGCCATTCTTAAACCACGACAGGAAGATAAGACATATGGTTAGCGGCAAGACTCTGGGGTGCTGTACACCCATTGCCAAAGAAATTGGATTATATTGCTGTTGAGATTTATACTCTGCTTATAAATGGGACTTCTTATAGGAAGATTTGTGTTTTGTATGTGAAAAAAATCTTTCCTGGTTTTATGGAAGTGTTGAGTTTTGTAACAGGTGTAACCTTTGACAGTGCAGAAGAAAACAGTTGTTCTAGCTTGAGCTTGTTTGGTTAAAATACAAATTGCAGTTATGTTTTCAAAACCTTATTTTGTGCAATCTGGGCTCGCACCAGCTCTGATGTCCTTTTGTGGCCTGGATTGATGGAGTAGTGCTGCTGACTGTGAGACTTGCTGATTTTTGCGTGGTGGCTTTGCATAATGCAGCTTTTCTATTGGATCTGTGGCAAATGAGGGCCACTGCTACGGGATGAGGATGCATATATATGTAGCCTGTACTACTGTGATATTTATCTTTACTGTAATCTCTATAGCAGTAAATTCGAACTATCTACTGGATTTTCTGGTGTTACTGCAATTGAGGGGTTGGCAAGGCTGTACTGTTTCACAGCACAGACTGCAAACTCTGCCCTGATGAGCAGTAAAGGAGTTCTTACCTTTTCCAGGAGTTACTGGATGTTCCTTTTAACACTGTTGTATATTTTTGGATTAAATATGTGAATGAGGATGAGAAGAACAAAATAGGATTTCCAAGTATTTGTTTAAAACAATAAATCGAATGTTTCCTTCCAGATTATAAAAACACTTGAGATACTACAAAGTTTGGATTTATCGCTGGATATTCTAGAGGTAAGTGATCAGTAGTACCACTAAAAAACTCTTTAGTGAATTACTGTGTACATGTCAGGAGTGTGCATTTGTAGAAGTGGTGAACATGTTACATTTTGTAATTTTGGCTTTATATCCTATTTGGTTAGATTCATTTTCCAAAAGCTGATCATCCAGCTTGTTAAATGCAGTATTATCTCAACAGTGACAGTACTGAGCCGGGAACGGAGCATATAGAGGATACTTTGCTAATCACGTTGGTTTCTTTTCTCTGTAAAACTGCCTTCAATCAATGCTTAAAACAAAGCAAATATGGGTGAACCATTCTTTAGGTCAATTGTCTGACTCTTCCATCTTTTATTAGCAGCTCAAAGTTAGTTTTTTGCATTTAAAGAGCAAATAATGATTCCTGTGGCTTTTATCCTCATCTAAGCTGCATCATATCAAATTCCATATTAGATACTCTCACAGTGGTCTGTGAAGCTTCTAGCTATTATAAGCAATGTGCCTGTGTTTTGAGAAGAAAAATGTGGGTTTTGTGAGAGAATTCTTTGAAGAGTAAGAGAAAAAATATAGTTGCCAAGATATTTGGGTGGCCTATTCAGGCAAAGGTGTTTGCCTGCCTAGACACAGGCAGACTTCTGCTTGAATGAAACAATATTTATTTTGTTTTCTAATAAAAATACATAATCTTGTATTGCAAGTGGTTGTTTAAAATGACAAAGGGTTTCTGCAGATGATTTATGTTCCCAGCAATTTTGCGTATTTTATAATGGGACAGACTTTGATGGAAGCCTTCAAGTCAAATAGAGGAAAGTGATGTCTTACAGCTGAGGGCTCCACATACTTCCAATGCATTTGAAGAACATAAGTAGCTTAATGAAATAGTCCCACCAGATTTCTTCTATCTCTTCGCAATAGCTGACTTAACTAAATCAGGTTGCTCAAATCATATATAAGCTAAATATACTTGAAGTGAATTTAAGGAAGCCTTTTCTAGGGGCTGAGCTGAGTATGTGGGAGTAAAGTGCATAGCTCAGACTTCAGAGGAGTGTAATTTCACTAGGTAGCAGGAACATTAACAGGTTGCAGTGAACCTACTGAATTCCGTGTTTTGTGTGCATCTTAAAAGTGAGAGTTTGTGAATCAGCGATGCTTACTGATATTACAGAATTAAAATCATCTGTGATTCTGCAAACAAAGTCTGCAAGATATTTTTGCTTAAACAAAACACACTGGAGTGAGACTTGAAGACACGATGATACTGTGAAAATAGCTCTGCTCCTCTGACCCTTCAATCCTGTACTAGTGGTTGAGATGTATTTTACATTACACCATGCCCAACATATATGCTCTCTAATATGCTAAAATGTACTTTATAAGCCTAAAGGAAATTTGAATTGATGCATTTTGTGGGCTTAAGCATTTGAGGGAAGTGAAATTCCTGAAATATGTACATATAATGGAGGAAAATGGCTTATCTTAGTTTTATGAATTAAGGCTGCATTTTGTTCTCCATATTTGGTTCTAAATAACTACTTCAGTTCCGTTTGCAGTATAAAGAGTGCATTTATTCTTTGGCTGCTGTAGGACTGCCCTGAATACTAGGCTAATACTGTTTGTAGCAGTTTTAGTGGAGGTTTTATTTGGGATGAGAGTTGTGATTTATTCTGCCCATCTTTCTTGCATTATCTTCAACAGGAAACTGGCATAGACAAAACAGTTAAAAGTTTTAGGAAACATGCCTTTGCTGGGAATGTGGCTAAAAGTCTGTTTAAACAATGGAAGAAGCTTATTTCTCCAGAAAGTAAAAGGTAGGTGTGAACTTTGTTCATAAAAGTTGATTATACTGCAGTGTAATTTTAAAATACAGATTGGAAGCTTAGGAAGGTGTTTGGAATGACAAATGTCCATTGAATTGGAATGTGAATTGAATGGAAGAAATGAGAATGCAGTTATAAAATATGAGGAAAACAGTCAGACCGTTATTGGTCAACTAGCCAGTCAGCACTCTGACTTCAGCTGCTTTTTTTGACTGGCACAAGTTCTTAAGTCCCAGCTGGTGCAAATGGGACTAAACCATGATGGGCACTGCTCTGCACTTCAGGAAATTGGGAAACTTGCTTTTTCTTCCCAGAAGTGGTGATTAAATGAGGCAGCTCTCCAGTTTAGAGGTTTATCTTGTAATGTTCTTTTGGACTGAGAGGGGCCTTCCAACACTAGAGGAGTCACAGGGAAGAGATGCAGTTTCTTCTGAGACTGAAGCAGCCACCACTGCCATGGCCTGGCCTGCTCTGCTTTAGATGTTTTGCAGAGTTCCAACAGTTCCAGACAGTTGAGCTGAGAAAGCCAAGGGAATAGTTTGACTAAACAGTGCATTTTAAATCTGAAGTTGTTCAAACAGCAGGAAAGTAAAATACCAGAATCTGTGGTAAGCAAATCATAAAGGCTGGCCTGTTAATCTGTATCACCTACAGAGCACGTTGTAAATTCTCTATCTCCTGATTATTTCAAGCACCATGTCTTTGTTATAAAGCATGCAGGGAAACTTTGTGAAAAGTGGTATCCAGCATGTTATAAGCAGAGAGTACTGCCAGGTGTGTTTCCCTACTCAGGGTTATGTCCCTACTCCCCAACTGTTTTGCTATCAATTCTTGTTGCAATATTTAGCAGTGCTGGACCCAAGAGCTCTGTGAATCTGCACTGATAATCACTTTTGTTCTTACTGAAGAGTAAGAACACAGCGCAGAACAAAGTTCTAGGTTTTCTGAAACTATGACACATGGTGTGATTTTATTCTTTTAGTTTTACTAATATAGGAAAAACAGATTGTTTAAGAATTTAACATCAGCTGTAGAATGGGATGTAATTTTTTTTTTTTTATTGTTGCGGTGGTCACAGGGGAAAAAAAAATAATGGAAAGGAAAAACGTGAGACAGAATCTTCTGTTTCCAAGGAGATTAAGCCTTCAGAGAAGCCCAAAACATCTGTTCTGGCCTTTAGAAGTTCCAATAGTGCTCCCATTTTTACAAAGTCGAATAAGGAGCATATTTGTAATGAAAAGACCCATCAAAGTACAAATTCTGCGTCTCCAAAAGAATGTGATAATGAAGAACGTAGCAGCAGTGGTTCTAAGCATGCTTCCCAGGGTACCAATTCTCAGGCTAAAGAAAGTGAGTTCAAAGAGAGCACCTCCACAGAGGGGAAGAAATTTTCAGAAAAGCAGCATTCCTCTGCAGCCAATGAAGGCTTATTACCCCTGGAGGAAAAGCCTGGTAAGGATGCTTCCAAACAGAGAAATCCTAAACATGTAAAGAAACCGAAACAAAATCTTGTCGTGAAAGACCAAGCCAAATCTTCTAGTGATGAGGAATTTGAACCCCCTACTATGTCTTTTGAATCTTATCTTACTTATGATGAGGTTACCAACAAAAGAAAGAGAAAGGCTTGTTCTACAGGTGCCCGGCCAAAAAAGTGCAGTGAACAGAAGAACAGCTCATTTCCACAAAAGACTTCAAAGCTTCCTCAGGCAAAAGAGGGAGCTGAAGATGTAAAAAAATGTGAGAGTGATCAATCAGAATCTCCCAGTAAAAAGGTAAACCACTACAGGGTTTAGACAATAGCAGATAAACTGCAGACAAACAAGTGCTTTGGACTTTTAATTTCACTGAAATTTATCTCTGTTTTAAGGAACAGATTGCATGACTCTGATGTATCAGCTGCATTGCAATTGCCAGTAATTACAACAACTAGGGGGAAAAAAAAAAGATACAGTTTGCAATTGAATTACTTCTATTTTTAGCATTATTTCCAGTATTACAGTAGTGTTTGATCCATATGAACTAATCTGCATTTGACTTGAAAAATGCAAAGGCAGTTACCTTCGGAAAGACATCCACCTTTTTCCTTTTTTGACCATCCTGGTTTGTGGCTGCTGCAGCTCTTTGTGTATAGAAAAGACCTTTTGTCAGATGCTGTGGTTCTTTAATAGTAAATGCTAAGGTTTGCAGTGGAACTGAACCTTCTTTAAATGCATTGAAGTAAACCACAGTATTGCATGTGAAACTAGATTATACATATTCTTAATCTGAGCTGTCCTAGTCCCTTGAAAAGCAAAAAGCTTAAGTAGCTCCTCTGAGCAAATGTGTCTGTAAAAATGTGTATTAATTAGACCTTTTAAATGAAGACCTTTTGTGCACTGGAAATTAGAGTTATCTTCAGATTTATATCTTCACTGTGTTGTGAAAGCTCTAGGCTTTTTTTTTATTGTGGAAGATCTGCAATCTGAATGTGGTATCTTCTGTCTCAAATGGGGAAATATTAATGTAGAGGCTTATGTGTGATACTCTAACATAAACTGTTTGAGGAAAAACCTCAGCTATTCAAACAGTTGTGAAAAGTTACTATAGATAGTAAAATGAAGTGCAGGGAATGCAAGTTTTGGGCTTTAAGTGCCTGACTTGCAATTGGAGGACACCTAAGACCCAATTTAGATGTTGCACATGATCCATTTTTAGAGACCCTTACTAAACAGGCTGCTGCATGTTTAAATCCCTTTTTAGGGGATTAGCTGTGAACATTTTTGGCTAAATAGCTTATTGAACGTGATCTAGCAGACTTGATAAGACCAGGTGTAAAGCTATTTCTTGTCTTTTAGAATTATGCTTTTGTCATCTTGCAGTTTTGCCTCATTCAGTGCATGCCTCAATAGTGATTTATCTGAAAGCCTGTTAGCTCTGCATATCTACTCTGTTCTTTAATCTTTCCATGTGCTAATGACAGATGTCCCACTGAGTTCCTTTTGTGGTATAGTCTTGTGGTAAAGTGGAGTATGAAAGTATATACTGAAAAGTAATCCTGTGAGTAAATTTTAGTGTAGAAAAGCAAGAATTCTAGTTATCCTAGTTAATTTTGGGATTTGCATAAAGGTTTTGGGGGTTTATTGTAGCTTATTTTAAGCCTTGTTAACCCCAAATTTATAATGTTGAAGCAGTGTTTCCTTGATTGTGCACAGGCCAAGGTGGCATCCCTCCAAGAGCTTCTTAATACTCCACTACCTAAAACTCTGCCAGGGATTTCACATTCATCTCCTCCATGTGCTGCAGACTTCACAGGTAAGAAATATACAAGACTGATAAATGTGAAATAGTGCGGGTTTTTACAGCTCTGTGTAGAAATGTTTCATCCCCCTTTCCAATAAGCTGTATTAGCTCATCAGTCCATGGCAAAGAAGGGCCTAACTTTCACTTTCTCACCTGTAGAAATCATGTTGAAGCTGAAGGGAGTTACAAGGCCTTCCTTCTTATGGCCTGTTGAGTAAAGAATACTGAGGAAGGTTACCACAGACGTAGAGAAGGTATAAATCAAGTGGCAGTTCTGCAGGCTCCATTTATCTTTACTCCTGTCTATACCTTAGAGCAGGCAAAGCCTTAGTAGAAATTATCTTATATGAAGTACTAGGTCTAGCTTTGGCATGGGGTCCACTAGCATCTTTATAGTTAGGTGACATAAAGTGCCAGTGGTTCCCCTAGTAGCTCTTCTGATGTTTCAGTGGTTTCATACCACTGGGATCTTGAAACATTGCTGCTAGTGCAGCTTCTGGCTTCTCTAAGATAACTCAGGAGGATTAATAATGTGCTGTAGATGGGTTACAGGGTAATTGAGGTGTGAACACAGCTCATGTAGACTGGAGATAAATAATGCAAGATTGGTTTGAGTTGGTGCAGCTCACCTGCAGTGTACACGTTGTCTTGGTGTTAGATGATGTTGAATGGACTTCTGCAATTTACAATATGTGCAAGGGCACCCAGCTGTAATGCAGTAACTTTGTATTTCAAGAAAAACTAATGTATGTTCATCTCAGAGCTGAATGTTGGAAGCATTGTGAAACCTGCCTGATGTTTTGCTTGCAGCTTCCACAGCACCTGTTGTAGACACACCCCAGCAAGTTGATGAGATAGTTCAATTCACAGGACAGAGACTGAACTCTAAAATGCAAGTTTACTCTGGCTCTAAGGCAGTCTGCCTTTCCAAGATGCTTACGCTGCATGAACAATGTGTCCGCGTGCTTCACAACAATATTGAGTGTGAGTATTTCAGGGGATTTGTAGCAGCTGTGACTCAAAGGGTACGAGATTTTTTTTCTCTAGGCCAACAACTGGCCTACTAAAATATATTGTCCCTCCCTACAGATGGTGACTTGAAGCAGGTTCAAAGGCATTTGCAGAAATGGATTGATGGCTGTGCTAAAATGTAGCTTTGTTTTGAAAGCTTACCATTGTTAAAGGTCCAAGTTTACTTAAAATAATGTCCTATAAATTATAAACTGAAAATTCTGCCCACCCCCATGTTTGTTGTGATCAAGACATTCTTTTCTTCCTTGCACAGGCAGAGGAGGAAGTGATGCATATCAGTAAAGATGGGGCAATGACTACTCAGATGCTTTATCCATCCTCAAGTATAACTGCTAGTCAGTATGGAACTGCTGGTTTATAAATATTGTCATAGCCTGACATAGGATATTCTGTTAGTGCTTGCCAAAATTAACTTGTGTTTTTATTTTTAAACTGAGTAGTGTTACCCATTGAGTGAAATAAGTGAGATACTGAAAGTACTGTCCTCTTTTGTAGTGCTACAAGAAGCAGGAGGTGTGCCCTTTGAAATTCTTGAGCCTGTGCTAATACGTTGCACACCAGAGCAGTTGTTTCGAATAGAGAAATATAATCTGGTAAATCCTGCCTTGTTAAATTTGGGTAACCACAGAGTTCCACAATTCCACGGGTTGCGCTGGTTTCCTGTCTTGCATACTAATTTCTTTGAATTCAGCTGTTGTTATCAAGTCTCCCTTTCTCAAGTGTCAGGATTTAAAACATTCAGGAGAATTACTACTGATGAGTAAGTGAAAGACAGTGTGTACAGAAGAGTATTTCTGTTTCTAAAAATAAGAAAAAAGATGACCACAGTATTTACCACTGAGATGACTCGGGAAGTCAGAACCAACTGTTTTCAAGTTACAAACTGTTAAGGCTGCAAAGCACATCAGTCAGGAAGTAGCTGGGATGAGATTTCATGTGTGTGCTAGACTCCTTACCTACACTGTTAGGACTTGAGCTCCATGATGCACTTGGACATTGATGTTCTCAGTGTGTAGTCCTTCGTAGGGCAAGTTAGCCTTCTCTCTGTGTGCTTTGAGTTGAGAGCTGGAGTGGCCTGAGCCTGTGCTGTAGACACAAGTGTAGCCTGTAGGCGTGGCTTACTGGCTGCAGCTCTGCTTCTTGAGGCTGTGTCATCTTCAGGCTGTGTCAATGTCCCTGCATGGTATTGCCATGGTGCGGGTACCTGTGTCAGCACGTGTGGTGGGATTTGTTCTGTACCCTCTTCCACCAGAGGTTTGGGTTGTGTCTGTAGGCTCAGGTAACAGGTACTCTTGAAAATGCTGTTTTTCAGTCTCTCATTTAAGATACCTTGTGTTCAAATTAGACGTTTATAAAAGAGACTGACCACTTGTGGAAGAAGCACTGCCAAAGAGACTTTAAAAATGAGAGCCTTCGGGAATATGAGTCTTGGCGTGAAATGTACTTGAGACTGTTTAATCAGAGAGAAGAAAAACTGAAGATCCTTACAAAAAATATTCTTTCAGCTCAGTCTGAGAAACCAAAAGGTAAAATCTCTGTTTAGCTCTTCCACTTATGGAACCCACTCTCTTCTGCTGTTCTTGACAATATGTTTGGTTTAGTGATTTGTTTGCAGTGAATACTAATGCTGAACTTCTAGGAGAAATCATCAAGAACAAACACTGTTCCTTTTAAATTAAAATTTGCTTAAAAAATGAATACATGCATTAATACAGTACACTGGTGTATCTTGAAAATATTATGCATCAGACAAATCTTACCTTACTGGTTAGACTGAGGATTCTAAGCATCCATGCAAAGAGGTTTGGACATAAAGGACATGAAAAGTCATGTATCTGCTACTTCTTGCTTCTGTATTAGGCAGGCAAGTAAAAATGGCTTATATGACTGGTGCAGCAAAACCACCCAGGAGCATTCGCCGACAGCAAGAAATCCATGGGACAGCAGGACCTGTCATCCAGCTTCATCCCACAGAGAAGTGCAAGTAAGTGCTGTGTACTATGCTTTTAATTTATGTGTTTTTGTCCTTTCAAAATTGTGCTTGCAAAATAATTTTAAAGTTCGAATCAGCTCTATTTGCTTTCCTCTTTTTATGTGGCTAGTAGCTAGGAACAAACTTGCCTTTTAAGTCTTGTATGCTCCTCAGCCGTGTGTGTATTGTCATGGCACATTTCTCAAAAGTGCCCATGAATTCACCCTCCCAGCTGGAGTGTAAGTGGATGCTGGTTTTTTTCTCTGGATTGCACTAAAGCCGCTTGGCATCCTAGGGCGATTCCATTGTTGATGGTTTGGGTCTGTAAACCTGCCTAGTAGCCTCACATGTTTGCCTGCTTTGATAAAATCCCAGTCAGCTGCCTGGTGTGATACAGCTGACCAGAATGAACCTCAGGAACTTTTAATACTTTTTTTTTTCTTGTGAATTTCAGAAGCTTAGTCGAAGGGCCTTGCTGCTCAAGGTGGTTGTAGTATGGGTCAGGAAGAGCAGCCTGGGTGTAAGAATTTTCTTAAAGTCAGCTTCTACACCAGATAAATTTTCCTAACTGTGCCTTCAGCTGGTGAGATTTGGAAGGTTCTTTTCATACTGTTGCTATTTTAAGTAAAAAGATAGTTCCCAGCAAGGCAGTAGCTTAAGGCACTTTGAGCTGTGCTTTTGCTTTCAGTTGCTCTGTGGGAGTCTGTTGTGACAGACCAGCCTTCCCAGTTTAAGGTGCTTCAAGTACAGTAGCATACAAGTACATATATCCTTTGTGCTCCAGTAATCTCTGGACCAGTAGCTGAATCACAGTGGTATTGCTGACCATTTTGATCTGTCACAAACTCTGATCATTTAGTTTTAAAGACTAATAAGAGACATGAAATCTTATAAATGTAATATTTGTTCAAGAATTAAAATGGACAAGATGATCACCTGTGATCCCTTCTAACCTGAATCATCCTATGATTTTGAAATGTATCAAGTCTCTTAAGTGTGTCCAATCAGGCTGTTGTTTTTTTTTTTTAATTTTTTTTTTTAAATGAGCCAGGGCAAATAGTAGCTTGATATCAAATGCTAACTATTTTCTTATTTGCTTGTTTTAAAAGACTAGAGATTGCAGAAATGAGAGGCAGAAATAACACATTATCAAATCTGATTCCTGCTGGCAACAGAAGTTCTAGCTCAGGTGTCATGATTCAAGATGGAAAGAAGCCTACCAAAGGTAAGTGGCATTTCCTAAAATGATAATTTGTTTGTTTTAACCTGCTGCCTACTATTATATGCTTAATAGTCTACTAATAGCATTTAAAGTTGCTCAGAGCTGTTATCCTGACGGGTCTATTTGTTTTGTTGTTGCTGAAGAAATTGCACCAATCATGAAGAAAACTTTGAAAGACCTGAAGAGTAGAGTTGGACAATGATAAAATGAGGCTGCGTATTTGAGGCTTATTTGATGTGACTGTTCGTGTATTATGCTACAGTGAATGAAAGTAATGTTCATGTTGTAAGCACTGTTCAATTTGTCTTAGTTAAAATAGTTCTGAAAAATTGCAAGGGTAAATAATTAGCAATAAATACTGAAACCTCAAAGTCCTTTCATACTGCTGCCTTCTTACTTGAATTGAAATAAGGTCAGTACACACACTAATGACAAATCAGTTTATATGAACTTTTATAGGTGAGGTATTTATCAGTTTAAGATGATGAGGGTCTAGGGCACAAGTTTTGTGAGGAATGGCTGAAGGAATGGGGGTGGTTTAGTCTGGAGAAAAGGAGGCTGAGGGGAAGACCTTACTGTTCTCTGCAGGTACCTGAAAGCAGGTTGTAAATGGGTGAGGGCTGATCTGCCTTCCCAAGTTATAGGGCAAGAGAAAATGGCCTCAAATTAAACCAATGAAGGTTTAGATTGGATAGTAGGAAAAATTTCTTCACTGAAAGGGTTTCCATCATTGGAACAAGCTACCCAGAGAAGTGGCTGTGTTACTATCCCTAGAGATATTTAAAAGATGTGTAGATGTGGCATTTGAGGATCAGAGAGCTGGATTAACAGTTAGACATTGATGAGGGTCTTTTCCAATCCAAAAAATTCTGTGATTCTAAGATTCTACTAAGTGTAGAGATGAAAGAAAACACGGACTATACTCTGATCTGCTGCTCTCAGCCTCTCATGAAGACGCCTAGCTCACAACCTTACAGCCAGGTGTCTTAAAGTGAAGAAGTTATTTGGTCTTGGATAGCTGTCCTTTCAAGAGGAAGGGACTGCTGCAATTTGGAATTGGTCTGTGAATGGGTTTACTTTTAGAAATGAGATATGTCTTTGTAGTTTCTTCTAAACCAGTTCACTTGCATGAATTGTAAGCCTGGCTTTGCTTTGAAGGCATGGCTTAGAAATGGAAAAACTATCAATTGCACTCAGAAGCTGCAAGTAGGTATTATTTCTTCCTTTGTACTTCCGTAGGATTTGGCATCTTAGAACTCCTCATGAAGCACAGACTAAGGTTGTCGTGAAACCTTTGAGTTGATGTCTCTTACTCAAAACACCTTATGTGTGAATTTCCTCACCATCCTGTATGTTAGGTATTACAGGTAGATTGCAAAAATGCTGCTACTAAAAATGGCTTTTACAGCCATTAATGTAGTCACCCATCCATAACAGCTTGTGCAAATGCCATGTTTATACAGGGATTTGAAATCAGCAGGTGTGCTGCTGTGTTGTGTTTTTTCTCCATGCATTATAGTTGCACTAAAAAGAATGAAAGTTGAAAACAGGTGTGTTGAACTGGAAATGCTGGGGGAGCTTTCTCTTTTTCTAAAATCTAAACAAGCATTAACTAGTAGGAGAGGTAATGCAGGATCTGCCATACATACCTGAAGAGTTCATCCCAGGAGTATTCTTTACAAGACTTAAATCTAGCTGAATGGCCAGTGTACCACTCTTTGTTGCTAATCAGTTGGTGGCGGAAGCTCAATTCAGCTGAAAGTTTCTATCAGGTGTGGTGTCCTTTTGTGTAAGAAAAGCCAAAGTCATTGGTTGGGCTCTGGCATTTGAAAACACAGCTGTAGCCATCCAGAACAGATATGGATGATGGGAATGTCCCCTTGGGAGTCTGAAGGATAAATAGTTGTTTTAACTAATAGAGTTACATTGTTGATTGGTGATAACGTTTCCTATCTGCGACAGTAATAGCAGAGTTATGGAGAGGGCAAATGTGACTTCAAGATCAGGTAGCTTTCATTTCCTCTTCTCACTCTCTCTCACTTCAAAGGCTCTGTATATAGCTCTGGTAAGAGATACGCAGACAGTACTCATGGGATCAGATTGTCATCCTGACAATTTCTAATTTAGAAAATATGGTAGATGAGCACATCTCTTTATTGTGAAGTAGTTGGTGCTACACACACTTTAGGCTAGGGTTTTCCTTCTGCGTGTGCTGTGGTCTGTTCCTATGGGATAATGCCCACCTGAGGCTGCAATATGTTGGGGTGCTCTGCGAATGCATCTTTGTGAGGAATCTTGGGTTTGTGGGATGACACAATACAAATCATACATGGAGGCAAATTCAAAAGCATACCCTTTTAATCTAGAACACTAATGTAGATGCTTCTGCAGCCTCCTGCTTTCCATCCCTATATACAGTTTCTCCAGTATAGAGGAATTATTGCTAGATACGTGTTCCTGGCATCTGACATATCTAACAGTACACATGGTATTGAAGTATATTGGCCTGAGGTGGATGACTTTCCTTCTGGTGGATGGGTAAAAGATGTTTGGTTGGTTTTGTTGCATATTCCCCAGGCTGGCTGCCACATCTCATCAGAGGAGACCTTGGTCTTGTGGCAGACCAAGATCCTTCTTGGATAAGGGACTATTTTCACAGAAAGACTGAATGTTACAAGTGCACGATGGCCTTCTCTTCCCTAAAAACACAGCTCCTAGTCCTCCAGCAGTATCTCTGGAGCCTTTTATCCCAGCAGCATAATGCTTTTCCTTCCAGGTGATATGCAAGTTCCATATTAATTTCTGGCAAATTAAATAAGTAATAGGAGAAAAATATGGGCACAAAAGGAAAGTCCTACAGTTCTGGAAAAGACCACAAATGCATAATATTTCTTTTCTTCTTGAGGTTTTTACTTTCAAGCACAGAAACCACTTTCCACTTCCTGACAGTGTTTGTTTCATATCATTCAGGAACATTTTCCATCCTGTTAGTGGTTGGGCCCAAGAAGAAAGCCTGGCCTGATTGCTGTACCACTTAAAAAAGGAAGATGCGTGATTGCCATCTAAATAGACCCTGTGGTAGGATAAGGAAAACAGTTTTGAGGTGAAGTGTTCGATCTTATGAGACCCTGCTCAGAAGGCATGTGAATTCCAGGAACTAAGCTCTTCTTGGGGACCACGTAGGCGTTTAAATGTTAGCTTAAATCCTGGGCCAAGGCCAGAAGGGGGTGTAGGGTTTGTCATGATCCTTCTGGAAGAATTTGTAGACATCAGTGTAGTGCCCCATGCATGCTGTTGTCAGTTGTTGCTGTTCAGGGATCAGTATCTGAGCTGCTGCTAAAGCAAGGCACAGCTGGGATCTCTGTGAGCAGGGAGGTTGTGACAGCACTGAGCATGATATCGTTGGCTGTGTGGTACCTGGGGATGTCTGAGGATTTCTGGTAGTCATAGGAGATAACCTCAGCAGAGGGCAAAGAAATCCCCTCACACAGTGCTGATCTCAGACTTGCCGTATGAAAACTCAGCAAAACATCTGTGCCAGGGTTTAGTGTGGTTAAAAAATGTTGATGCACTGATGGGTAAAAAGACCATCCTCTATATACTGCTTTTGGGGGAAAAAACAACCAAACAAAATACCACTTGACAAAACCCCAAATCAACCAGTGAGAGTTGCCTCAGTTTTTTTATTCATTTCCGTTTTCTGCCCTTCCTGTAAAGACAGGAGAGGTTTTTGAGTAGGTGATTGAACGCCTTGGTTAGACAGCTTACTGTCTCCCCTTTCAGCCCCCCCCACCATTGAAAAGAGGTGAAATTTATCAAGATTGTTTTCCTGCAGGTATAACTAGTTACTGCCACTGGAGGAACAAGTTTCTCCTGGGTCACCACTGCAGCAGAAGTGGTCTTGGGTTTGTCTATTTAGAGGACTAATGTATTGTGGTTTTTTTTTTCCTCACCTGATTTTCATATGAGCAGTTCTTCCCTCCAGCCCCCAAAGCATTTCCTTTCTGATCTGCTGAATCAGTTGCAGGGGAAAAAGAATGGTGTTGCATTCTTATAATCAATCATATTTGATCCAGTGTAGGGGCTGGGTTCAGCATTTCTTGGTGTTACCATTTGCCTTTGGTTTGCTATGGTCTCTGCTGTGGGTACCATTGTTTAGAAGTGAAACCTTTTGGGAAAGTGATGGAATCACTCTGCAGTTGTGCTGCTTGGCATGAGAATGGGACCAGGTTATTCTTCTTCCTGCTTAATGGAAGTGATGTGCAATGTATTTGCCTCCTCTCTTACAGATTCTAGTAAACATTTTTTAGTGTGCTTTTTTCAATTTTCTGTTTTGCACACGTGTGAGTTGCATCCTTACACAACTATCACATCTCCCCCTCTAAACTTCTTCACAGAGCTGAATTATGTTTTATTCTGTGGTACAGAATTCTTTGTACAGAATTCCTTTGGTTACTTGTCTTGGGTTGTTTTTAAAACTTCAACCCTAATCATTAGCAAAAAAGGGTCTCTGTGACTACACACACTATAGAGACGGAATTGCAGGCTTTTCAAAAGATAAATATAATTTGTAGAGAGTTTGGATCTAAAACAAAAAAAAAAGCAGATGAAAAACAATCATTCCCAAATGTGTAAAGGAATGTACTAATCCCAGAAGACTTGAGAAGATTGTTTCCACAGATGGCCATACCAAGTCCAAGTCTCTGATGGCCTGGAGATGAAACATCCTGGAATCTGAGGTCTAACCGTCCTGTGCATTTAATCCTACTCAACTTCCTCAGCAATGTGCCCTAGACAAAAATTATACTAAAAATGGAGCTTGGAAGGGCTATATTTTCCAGAAGAAAATATATGATGAGGCTGTCATAGTTTTTCAGAAATGAAGCATCAAAAACTCAGAAAGCTGCCAACTATGTAAAGGCATAGAAATCTAGTTTCAGAATCCAAGTGTTTCTCCTAATTTCACAAGATGATGCTAATTCAGGTCAGAATAGCGCAGGAAGTTGCAGTTTAGTTCTCTTCCCTCCTTCCCCGCCCCAAATATCAGAAATTTAAAATTCCTTCTTTAAATGTGGAACTACAAAGTTGTGAATGTAATCTTTGTAGCTTAAGCCCTAAATGGTGTGCTTGCTGTAGGAAGTGCTGGAGGAAGCCTTCAGCAGCATATGTTATGTGAACTCTGTTTACAGAGAAGTTGCCTCTTTATATCGCTTAGGTGACAGACCTAAAAATGGCACTTTCTGAGGGACAAGGCTGAACAACTCTGGAAAGTCTTCTGTAGCTGTCCTCCTACAGAACTGTAAATAGGTATCCAAGCAGTAGACAAAGCTCTTTACCACATCTCCAGGCCCTATCCCGTTGTGTTTATGGAATTGCTGAGACTGCAGAAAGAGATGCTGTTTCAGAAGCAAGAAAATTAGCTGCTCAGGCAGAAATAAAGAGGAGGAAACTGCTGCTGACCTCTGGAAGAAGGAGGGGGTCTAGCCTGCAAGAGGAGGAAAAAGCTGCTGAGACCAGATTGGGAAGCAGTATTCCCTCCAGTTGCTGACCTCTCTGAGGGGGCAAACATTGAAGCACTCTTCCCTATGCTCTCTAGCTCTGTGTATTACATAAGTTTCTTTCACCAGACAAGGCACTTTTGCTGCTTACAGTTCTTCACAGTGCTCAAGGTTCTCAGCTTTTCTCTCCCACGGATGTGCCGTTGCCAGCTCTCTGCAAAACACATTTTCCCACAGTTACCTGTGTTGATGTGCTTTTTAATACTGGCAGACCTTTCAGTCTGAAAGTTAGATAATTAGTCTGTCTCAACTTTTAGATAAACACTAAAGTGGTGTATTACAGTGTGACTTTTCAGAGTATTAGTATCATGCTTGAGCAGTGCTGACAGCTGAGTTCTGGGCTTAGGTATTTAGAAAAGCATGGAGAGAATGAAATGTTGTAAAGAACTCCCCAAAGGCTTATGCACAAAGTTGCTTCTGCAGGTTTCCAGAAAGCCTGAGATCTGAGTTTGATTCTGCAGCTGAGGGATGAAGATCACAGGCCCTGGGCAGAGGTAGAAATCCTGCTATTATTCTGTGTGGCTCTGAAAAGGCAAAATTGATATATTGGGCACCTCATTATAACAAGGAGGTCTTTGTGCCACAAGGTTTTGTTGTGACCTGGATGTTGATCACCAGCTGATTAATTAGCTGGCATAATTTCAAATTCCCTTCTTTGGTAAGGTGCAAGATCCATCACTTTTCCTTGTTAAACTTCCTATGCTCAGTGATTGCCCAGCTGTCTAATTTTTCTGTGTTTCTCTGCAGGGCGTTGCTGCCCTCAAGGGAGTCAACAGCTCCCCTCAATTTGGTGTCATCTGAAAACTTGCTCAGTATCCCTTTCAGTCCTACATCCAAGTAATTTATGAAGATGTGGAAGAGCACAGGGCCTAAGATGGAGCCCTGTGGAACCCCACTGGTGGCAGGTCACCAGTCTGATGTCACCCGGTCACTGTCACCCTTTGTGCTGGACCCATGAGCCAGTTGCTCACCCATCACATGATGTGTTTATCCAGCTCTCTGCTGGACATTTTGTCTAGAAGGACCTGGTGAGAGACAGTATCAAAAGCTTTGCTGAAATCCAAGATTACATCAACTGGCTTGCCTTGATCAACTAGGTGGGTTACCTTGTTGTAAAAGAAAATTAGGTTTGATAAGCAAGACTTTCCTCTCATGGAGCCATGCTGGCTGTGAGTGATGACTGTGTTGTCCTTCAGGTGTTTTTCAGTAACTTTCAGAATAATATTCTCCACAATTTTGTCACTTATAGAAGAGACAATGACAGGCCTGTTTTTCCTGTAGTTTTCAAGTTCATCGTTCTTGAAAATTGGACCAATGTTTGCCAGTTCCAGTCAGCTGAGATCTCTCCAGATTCCCAAGACCATTCAAAAGTCGTTGAGAGAGACCTTGTGATGACATCAGCCAGCTCTTCAAGTATTCTTGGATGAGTTCTGTCAGGCCCCATTGACTTACAGAGATCCAGCTAGAACAGCAGATCCCATGTATGTTCAGGGTTGACTGGGATCATTAAAAGGTTTTAGAGGTCTTAAGAAGTTAAGTTTTAGCATCCTGTGCAAGGTATGGGTCCCTAAGAAGGGAAATGTCCGTGGTCTGTACTGAATGCCTTTTTCGGAAGTTTCCTGCTCTGGAGAGCTGTAGTAAGCTGTACTGGTGTTTCCTCTGCTGTTTGGTACAGCAACATGTTCTTCATTACTGAGAGCTTGAATTTCTTTGGCTTGCCTAACAGGAGACTTGTAGGAAAGAGTTTCCTCAAGAAAACCTTAGTTTGATTTACTATGAAGTTATTTAATCATTCAGTGTTTTGTGAACTTTCAACACTTAGTGTTGAAACAAGATAATTCTCCATAATCTCCATCAAGAGCTTTGTGGAAGAACTCATGCATAATGTATGAAGTGTTTTTCTAGATTGTTTAAATAAGACTGAGCTATATTTTGCATATAAGCCAGTGTTAAGCATTGAAAACATGGTATAATTTTCTCAAAATTATGGCACTTGGAGCAGAGAAAGGATTTTTTTGAAGATTTAAGGGAAAAACCAAGGATGTGACAGACCATGTCTTTGCTGCTGTGACTAGCAGCAGCTGTTTACATCCTTCTTAGTTCTTGATAGTTAAAACCCTCTGTGGTCTTTGAGCTGCTCAGTGACAAGACAGCCATTCTTTTTCACCAGTATTTTTCTCATTGCTCTGCAACAGGAAGCCTCATCTCTTATCTATTGTTCATAATAATATGCTGAATTATTTTGGGGATAATGCTTTTCTTCTAGGAGTGAATTGCTGTAATTCTCAAAAAATGACCATTTCCTGTGGCACTACTGTTTCCATTGGAGAGAAGACACTTTTGCTTGGGTGCTGACTCTCTTCCTGGATACCCATCCATTATTCCCTGCCTTCTGTCAGCATGCTGCTGCTGGGGATGTTAGGGCTCTTACCTGTGGGGAGAGAGCAAAGAGCTGCCTTTTCCTTACTATGCTCTGAGATACATCCTGCTTACCTAAGTTTAAAGGTTATTCAGTCTTTTTAAAGTAGTTATCAGGCAACAGAATCTGGTAAGAATTTTGACAGCAGAAGGCTAACAGTGTCACCACAAGACCACAGTCCTGAGGGTGGTAAGGAGTTGGATGGGTGCTGTGCATCCCTCTTCCTGTGTCCTTCTTGGAGCATGGCTCCTGTGCCTACTTGTCCATCCTTCCTGGTGGCTGTGCCATGGCACAGGAAGGGTTGTTACAGAGGGTTTCAAGTGCTGCAAAGAAGCTGCGAGAACCAGGTCCCTGTTTCCTCCTGAAGCTGGGTACAGCTGGACTCTGTAACTCCTCTGGGCAATTATGAAAATTATCGTTTGGGTCATTTCCACCTCAACAGCCCCTTTCCGAGAATGTTGGTGTGCAGCTTAGAGGGTTTATTTCCTCAAGACAGATGCCAAGCCACAAGCATGGAAAATCTTAAAAATCAGAGAAACCTCTGAGAGGTCAAGAATACTCTTATGTTTTTTCACTCTGTCATGTAAAATGCTAGTGTAGCTCTGTGCCTTGACAGCTCTCCCAGTAACATTGAGTAAGGTGAGTTTTGGTTCTATCTCTTTTTTACCCAAAGCCTGCTGTGTCCTTACCTGCCCTCCCACGCCCAACCTCCTCTGTTCACCCAGATCCTGCAGTCTGTTTATCTGCCTCCTGTTTTTATCATAACCCTTCCTCCTCCAGCTCCTGATGCCATATAGCAATGCTGCACGAAGAAATGTCTCTGTGAGAAGCCTAGTGTGTATACTCTGCCTTCTTTCGTGTTGCACATGCATGCCTTTTTTTTCTTGTTTTTAGGGGTGTTTCCATAGTTCCAACATCAAAACCATTTCTTGTTCCTCATCACAGATAATTCCATAAATGTATTTCCAGTGGCACTTCTACTTTTCATAGCACTCAAACAGGAAATTAAAGCTTCCTAGTTTCAGAGATGCAGCTGTTCCTTGCTAATGTATCCCAAAATAATCCCAAAATCAAGGATGTGTTTGTAGTCTTCAAGTGTTTGTTCATACTTTTCAATCTGCTAAATTTGTTTTCTCTGCACTTTGACTTGCTGCTTTGTCGTTAAGTGTGAAATAGGTGCTTGTGTTCCTGAAAGCAGGTGCTTCAAATTTAGGTTTAGAAAGTCCAGTTTCAGTTCCTGTGCTTGAAAATTGGATGTTTCAAAAAAAAATGAGAGTTTTCTCCTTGCCCAAAACCTGCCTTGCTCTCAGGTATTGCTTGTCTGCAGCTCTGCTTACAGCCTCACATGATGAGTGGGCTGTGCCTGTTCGGAAGCAAGTAGATAAACACGCTGTCCTCTGCTTACCTAACCCTGGCTCCCATGCCTTTTGGCAGTTTTAAAAAATAGACTGCTTGCTTTTTTTCTTGTTTTCACAAAGGAAAAACACTGTGCTATTTTATCTAGTGGAGACAAGATACCTCAAAGCAGTAGTAACTATGTTGATCTCCTTACAAGACCACACATGGCTCTGGTGGCCTCAGCGTAGCAGTCTACAAAGACCAGAGAGCAATGTCTGTGCTTGCATTTTTAATCAAGTGTCACTTGTCCCTGTTAAATAAAAGAAGACTTGCTAGAGGGAAGACTTCCTCAAATGCCTTGCAAGAGCTCCATCATTTTCTGTCTGGGCTATGTAAAATACATCCTCTTGTCACACCATTCCCTGGGTACAGCCCCGTGACTGGCAGCATGGCTGGGGCAGGCAGCAAACCTCCAGGTTTCATTCAGGAGGAGCCAGCAATTCACTTGAGTGTGCTGCTAATGGCCTGCCACTTCCCACTACAGAAAACTAAGCACAAAAGGTTGAAGGGGAGTGACATTAGTTTCAAGATATGCCATAATGTATTTGTAGACAGACCATGAGGCTCACTGCTGCTCTTCATGGGGAGCTTCACTGGTTCTTTATACTCATCCTCTTTTTACCTGCTCTAAAGAGAGCAGGTTCTTAGGTCATCTAAAACTCTCTTGCTTGGATGAGATAAAGCTTACATCAAAATGGGTGTTTCAGAAAGTTAGAGAAACCCTGTGCTGCCAGGACAGAGAGGTAGTAATGCTTACTTTAGGGGAATGTTAATAGGAGTCATCCACTGAAGTCCTCCGGACTTTGGTTGGAGAATAAATCTGAGTAGAGATATTGACTCAAAACACTGCGGTGGATGGGGTGGGGGAGGCCGTGTGGATTGAACTCAGCAAAACTAATTTTCCATTGCTTGGATAATCCCTTCAGAATCTGTTTTATGAGCATCAGGGCAAGATCCTGTCTCTTTATTAATGCCTCTGTAGTGCCTGTGTTGGAGTGGAACGAGTGTTGGCGGACGAGTAGCCGTGCAAAGGCTGTTTCCATAACTGGTCAGCAGCTGATAGCTGTGAAGCAAAACCATTTAAATCTGTGCTAATATGCAGCACTTGGGATTTATTCTAAAAAATTTATGCTGGAGCTTGAGAAACACAGGAATGGCAATATGCACTTAAACAGTCAGACACATTGCAATATTCACAGTCTGTTAAGTCCAATAAAAAAATCCACTATCAATAAACTGGAAAAACAAAGGTCTGTGATATACATCTGTTATTTTTTGACATGGTAAGCATAGCTTGTATCCAGTAGGACTTCAAAATTGTAAGCTAATCTGGTGAACATACACATGAACCTCTTCAAAACACAGTATATATTGTCTCACTATTTTCAAACCTCAGCAGGATACAGCCAGCAATTCTCTGTCTTATATTTTTTGGGTTCTTTTACAGACAACTAGGTTAGATCCAGATCACTGGCTCAGGCTGGTACAGACAAAATGATGGTGATATAGCATCTAGTTTGTATAAAATGAGAATATGGATTTATTTATCTGTATTTTTACTCTGTAGAGGATGAGCCATAGGTGCTACATAACTTTCTGAATGTTTTTAACTGAAAAGAACAATGTTCATACCATACAGAGAGGAAGGGGGAGCGAGTATTTAGTCACCTCCATAGACATCTGAGGTTGATTCTTATATCAATAATGGCTCTATAAACTTTGTACTACTGAAAAAATCAAAATACATATTTGCTGTTGGTTTTTTTTACTTACAGTAAGTACATATTTTTTTTTCTCTCTGAAGTAGAAAAGATGAGAATATTTTACCTTTATGCCTCTCAGATGAAAACAGGCATTTCGAAAGCAAATTAGACACATGAGCGGGAACTAATGTGGTTGTTTTGTCATTTTCAGCCTGCATACAGTGAGGTTTCTGTCTGATGGGCTGGTGAAAGGAATGCAAGGATGAGTTGCTTGTCAGCGTGTGATCTGTCAATATATAATTTGTCAACATATAATCTAAAGCAGCCTCTGGAAAATAAGTACATGCTTTGTGGTTGCATTCATAATGAATTCAATGAAATGCAGATACCATGTATAAAGCCAGGATAATCTAGCCATAAGACTACGCTAATTGAAAAGATCTTTTTAATTTCAAGATGAAGGTTTTTTGAGCTGGTAGGGCTTTATGTAAAAAACATAACACAGTGTTGTTGAAGGAAGAAAAGCACCTAGAAGCTTCCAGTATTGGTATTCAGTTGTTTTGCCAGTTTTCTTGCGTTTCAGCACAGGTTGCCACACCTCTCAGAGTTCCAAGCCACTTTTTCCCCACCTCTCCCTGCCTGCTGCCTGTAATTTAGGTGTGCCTCCTGAGCTCCTCTGTGAAGTTTATGTAATTAAAATAACCTTTGTGGAGGAACAAAGACCAATTCAGTTTGACTGGGAGCCTTGACTTGACTTTGCTTAGTGCACTGGTTTCCTCAACACAGTGTAAAATCAAATAAGTAGCCGAGTATGACACTAATGGTCCAGAAAATATATAAGATACTAGAGACACAGAGAACACTGAGAGTAACAGGGAGAAAAATAACCTGAATTTCTCACTCATGCTCTTTGCTTCCACATTACAATATGTGAAAGACAGCAGGAGCTTATTTGCTCTTAGCCAGCAGGGATGGGCACCCCAAATACCACCTATAGTACGGGAACCTTTTAATGCAGGGTCCAGAAATCCATGGTGGGATTCTTATTCTGCTCTTCATAAGACCCAAGCCAGAGAATAAAAATATGTTATAATTCTAGAAGAGTCAGTCAGTGAGCACTATAGCTATCCTTCAAAGAAAGTAATTTCCTGGTACTGCCCAGTGAATGCTTTTTGCTCACCATTTTATTTTTATGAGCTTTAAGTATAGTTCCCAAGTGAAAAAGCTGTAAAATTTTCAAGTCTAAGATAGAACAATGTGAGCTGATCAAAACTGGCACTGATATAGTCTCTCTCTCTTGCTGTGTATTCCTGGCACCTTCTTCGCACCAGGCTGAGTGTTTTTCTGACTAAGCCGTGAGCCAAATTGGTAAAAATAGACTCCCAAACTGCTGACCAAACATTTCCACCTCCTTTCTTCAATCAGATCTAATGCTCATGTACTATATGCTATGTTGATTCAGCATTCAAAACCAATGAAATAAAAAACTCATCTGTTTCTTTGTATTTCTCGTACTGGTTTGGTTTCCCACAGGATCAGCAAATTTGATCTTACCCCACTGCTGTGACCAATGCACAGGAGAGCTTGGGGAAGGAGAGGCAAAGAAGAATAGGTTTTGTTTGTTTGTTTGTTCGTTTGTTTTTAAACAGAAACCTCTAACTAGAGCGGTTTAGGCTGAAGAGTGGTTCAGGATGGTCAAAATTGACCTGAAGCTCTCTGACAAATGGTCCAGCCTGTGCTTGGCTGCAAGAGCACTGGCAAAGTGTGAGAAAATTGTCTTTCTGGGGAGTTTCAGGGTTAAGCCCTCTTTTGCTGATCACAAGGGTGCTGGGTTCAGTTTCTCACATAGTGGCATAAGCCTAAAGTAACTCACTGTCCAAGCGGTTTAAGCTTAAACTGAAAGTGTAGCCTCAGAGTCTAAAAACATGCAACTGATGAAAAGTGTATTGAATTGGTACTTGTCCCATGGAATTGGGAACTGGAGTAGTTCAGAGAGCAGGTCCAGCTACTAATGGTGACTAGATTGGATTCCAGTTGAATGGGCTTGCATGAACTGGCTGTAATGTGCCTGCATGAGCATTAGTGCTGGCTGGCACAAGAGAGAGAGCAGGGGAGAGGAGGACTAGGCTATAGTAACAGAGGCTTAAATTGCAATGACATTTTGTACTGGAGTGAGCTGAGAAGCAGGTTACAGCTGTCTGGGTGGGGAGACTTAATCAGTGCAACTACAATCAGCCCAGACTGGAAAAAACAGCGGGAGCAGAAGGTGGAGACTGCACCATGCACTCCACGTTGAAATGGATTGGGGGTGAATGAGAGAAGGTCTGGGGTGCTCTTTTCCCCTCTGCTTTAAGTAGTTGGCTTTGCTGGTTCAGAGGGATGAATTATATGAAGCACTACCTGAAAAATCTTCAGGGGATTACTCTGGGGCATGTAGATACAGTCCAGAGTGACGTTTGTTCAAATCAGCTTTTGAGGAAGGTAAGGGATTTTCTTTTTGCTGGCCTTACCCAGCCCAGCTTATCCTGGAAACTCAGCACAGTTTCACAATTCTCAGCTGCCCCATTGAGTGCCAAATGAAATTCAGTGCCTAATGTTGGGCGAGATGTTTCTTATAGCAGACAGTGATATTACGCATGTTATACAGGCCATTCCCCAGGGGAATTCACGGCTAGTAAATGTGAAAAAGCCCCAGTAGCCCCTTTTCTTTAGATGTTACTTTACTTTTTCATATTTTCATTCTGTTTCTCTTATATTCTGTACAAGGCACAATATTCTTGTCCTAGAATATGATATTGTTGAGTCATGTGTTACTGCAGTTTCATGGCAGGAAAGCAGGAGTTTGATCTATTATTATTTTAGTTCTTCTCCTACACTGTGTATTTAGAATTTAGATTAATTACTGCAACTGTACTATTAACTTTAAATATTATTGTAATATAGGAGCTAGGTTTAAACATTCAATTTGGTACATCTAAGGCTAAATTACTAAAAGCATGGTGTGTGACACTTGCTTTACTGATTGGTTCCAAAGGGACTTGGCTAGGTGCTGACGGTTTCTAAAACTCATAGCCATGTTTACTCTCTGTAACTAAGAGACCTAGAGACCAAACTAGAAATATGATGGGATTTGGAAGCTTGCATTTTTGTTTTTATTGTTTGTTTTTTATTTGGGTTTTTTTAAATATATATATCAGCATAAGCCTATGATCACAGGGAAGCGGAGGAAGAAAGGTGAAGCAATATTCTAGGTATTACTGAGTGATTGGAGCTTGCCTCAGTTTGTTACAACCCTGAGCCCTGTAATTAAGTAGAATTCACCCCAGCGCAGAGGATTTCTGCAAAAGCCTTTGCTCCACACATGACCTACTTCAGGTCTCTGTGAAGGGCAGAAATTTGGCATAACTGGTGAGGTTCTGCCCCAGACATAAATACTTGATGAAAATCCCAGTTATAACATTCAGCCACTGGATGTCCTCAAAGGTCTGCAAAGGTTCATCAGCTGGAAAGCCATGTGTTGTTGACAGTTTGCAGAGTATTGCATAAAAATATTCTGTGTGTATTGGGTGTTGCTAAACTCCAAGCTTACCACCCATGTAGCAATGGAATGAGTTTCATTTATCAAGGTAATTGAACTACTACTGGATGCAGAACATGTATTCTCAATTCTCTCTTTCTTTTTTCTTTTCTCTTATTTTCTTGGGTGTTGGGGTTTTTTGTTAATGACTTAAGTGTAATTTATGTAACACCTTGCTTTGAAGGACTTGCATTCCTGGACACAGAGAAGTTCACTACATTTCTTCCTTTTTCCAGTGCTACCTTTGCTGGAATTTGCTGCAGTTTTTACTGTGGTTTTGGACTGCAGCTTGGTTTTTCAAAGTTCTTGTGAATTCTCAAGGGTACATCCCTCTGCTTGCAGGAGTCCTGATTGCCTGATCTAACAAAGACTTTTTCAGGGTTAGGTAATCACATCATGTGTGTAGCTACACCTGCCCAGAGAGCTTAACTTTGCTTCCTCTCAGAATCACAGAATGGTTTGGGTTGGAAGAGACCTCAAAGATCATCTGGTTCCAATCCCGCTACCATGGCCAGGGACACCTTTCACTAGACCAGGTTGCTCAGAGCCCCATCCAACCTGGCCTGCTTTCTCCTGCAGCTCATGAGCCGTAATCACCCTTTGCTGCTGGCTCCTCTGCCTGCACCATCATGGAGGGCATTTCTCAGCCCAAGCTTCCCCTGCAGCTAAAGCTCTCATCCAGTCTCCTCATTCTTGCAGCTCTAATGGCATCATCCTCATTGCCAAACATTCCTGACTTCTAATTATGATGTTACATCGCTTGTCAGACACCCTTCAACAACTTATAAAAATCTGAGCTGGCAGAAGGATTGACAATGGGTTGTCTGTAGTGCACGTAGGTTTCGTGTTTGTTCATGAAATGTGGAAAATACATTCACAAAAATCTGTGCTGCTGATGTTTTTCAGTTTGAAATTTCAAGGAAGAAAGGTCTACTTCTCTTAGCTTTCTGCCTTTTATTTCTTTAATTTAAGCTGCTCTTAAACCACATTGTCTTTCCATCAAGGCAGCAGCTTGTGCTCTCTAAATGCTTGTTTGAAATTGTGAAAGCAGGTTTTACTGTGAGTGGAAGACAAACTCAGAAGCAAAATTAAGGCTAGGCTTCCTTCCTTCATTAAAGAAACTCAACTTCTGGTCACACTGACACTAGATACCTACCCTTCATGTACCAGGATAGTGTTGTTCTTACCTCATATAAGAACATCTTCTTTGTTCATGCTGGTGCATGAGGCACATCTCCAGCACGAGTTAGCCTCTGTAGCTGCTGAAGTCTACTAAGATGACTGATGCCAGATATACTTTTATTTATCTCCTCACTCAGTGGTTCAGCATCAAGTGAGTGCTTCAGAAAAAGAGATGAACATGTTATGTTTCCACACACAGCTCTGCAGGACTGGTAGATCCTCATGGAAAGTTACTCACCCCCTGTGCATTTTTCTATGCCCACCGTGGAAAGGGAGGCGTGCCCAGAGCTGCTCAGGTGGGCAGAAACCCGGGCTGCTCCTGATAGGACTCTCAGTCCTAGGATTTGCTCCAGCTCAGTAACTGTGCTGATTTCTGGGCTCTGGAACAAGCCTAACATTCATTTGAAAGATTCAGAAGATGGAAGGTGGAGAGAAAACTACCATAGGCAGATCAGGATGATGCAATTCTTGTCACAATGCTGTTACCTTAATCCCAAGTATGTGATGATACCTCCATAACGGGGAGAAGAGCCAAGTGGGATAGGAGCTGACTGCTCTGCAGACACAGTGAGGAGCAAAGAGCAGCTTCTGAAGAGGATATGTGTGTGTGTTGCAGGACTTCTCCAGAGCTGCCAGCAGCTGTGGAGCCAGGAAATGGTTAACTGGAAATGAGTTCTCTCCACTCCTGGAGACTAACTTGGCTGTGGGAGTGAATCAAAAAAGTCATGTCCCTGCCCTAGAGACTGTGATACTACTCTGAAATTTGCTCACCTTAGGCTAAATTATCATCTCTCAGAAAACATAGCCTCTAAACTGCTTAGGAACTGGTGACAGCCTGCAGACTGTTCAGCCTTCACCCTCTATGAGAAGACTTACTGATCCCTTTCTGTCATTCTGAAGGGCACTGTGGGCCATGTGAACAGTGGTGGCAAGTACAGATGAAGAAGAAATGGAATTGGAGTTCCACATCTATGTACTGAGGTTGGACACTTCCACTTTTCCCTCTGGCACTCATGGTCATCCTTGGAGAGCTGAAGCCTGTTGTGATTTTGCAGGGATCTACCTACTCTTTCCTCTTGCAGCTTTTGAAGAGCTCTTTGGAAAATGTCGGGTGCTGCTTTTAGAGATTGTAAAACTGGAGATTTAACTTGGAGTGATGAAAAGAGATTAAAGGTTTTGCAAGCAGCAAACCCTAGATTTATAGCAAACACAGAGGATTTTGCTTCCTCAGTACAAAAGCCCAGATGCAGCTCAAAATCAATAATTGATCTATGTGCATTTACAGATACATCTACATTCATTCAGGCTAGGAAACCTTATTCTTGGGTGCATATTATCCTTTTAAGCAGCTTGTACTCAGGCTGCCTGCAAATGTATCTGTTCATCAAGTGGGCAACATTTAGTCCTAGAAATAAGCCAGGGACATTTTTTTCTACAGGAAGCCAAGAGTAGGACTGACAAGACAGATGGAAGCTGCTGAACTGTTACACAGCTTGTTAGGGAAGTGCAGAGCCCTTTAAAGCTGAGGCTGCACCCAGGATTTACCTCTTGAGAAATGGCAGCAATCCCCAAAGTAAGGAGCTTGCATGGGCTAGAAATCTGCCTCAAAACAGGCAAATAAGCAGCATGCATTCAGCCTTTTTATTTCAGCTGTGATACTATAACATGGGATGAGGCTGAACAAACATATTGTGACTCTCTCCTGTTTGGTGCTCTGTATCCCGGATCACTGACTGAGCAGCCACACCAAGCTTCAAGGGTCACACATCTGTATTCCTTATACCTTATATAGATAAAAATTCCAGCTATGTTAACAACAGATCTGCGAGGAATTTCGGTTTTGCTTCAGCTGCTTAATGAACCAGTGTCTTGCTCTGGCTGGACGCTTGATGAAGCACCTGGACAGCCTGGGCAGCATGATGCAGTCCATGGAGGATTTGGGGGATTTTTAACTGCTAAATACTAGGCTTGTTAGATGCACATGGTTCTGGGCCTTTGTGAGCTGATTTTTTTTTTTTTCCAGAGGAATCTTGGACAAGTTTCATGGTTATGGCAGCAAAAGGCCCACTGGTGGCAGGAGGCTGAGCTCACTGCTTTCTGGTAAAAAGGCTCTTTTTCTTCCAAATCAGTCATAGCAGCAAAACTACTGTGCATCTTTCAAGATACGCATAGTGTAGTGTCTGGTAAGTGTATCCTTAGAACCAGATGATCATTTTAGCTAAAACTTTCTTTAAAATACCTGAGTCTGAGCCAGACATGTAAGGCAGAAGACATTATCCTGACAGCTGGAGTTTAGTGAGGTTGCAAGCAAATAGAAACTAGATCTTAGAAAAGGAAGTACTGGGCCAGCTAATGATGGAGATTATCATCTCTTCCCATTGCTCCTGATGACAGAAGGACAAAAGGTGCCCTTCTGCTTCCTAGGGAGGTTTCCAAACTAAAGAAAGGGTCTTTGTTTTTGGTGAGGGGGATTTTGGCTGAGGAAAGTTAGCAGGGAAGCAAAGATCGGAATCCTGCAGCAGCTTGGCATTGTGTGTGAGGTAGAAGTTGCCCATTTGGTGCTAAGTGTGTCTCCAGATGCCAGAAAGAGCAAGATGCTTTTGGTTTTGGCTTTATTTTTAGCTGTTGTGTACTCTCAACCTCCCCTGTTTTCAGCTTGCAGCCCTGATTAATTAAAAATACATCATAGAGCTTCCCACCTTCCAGAAAATAAATGATGTGATCTCATGGTGGTCTTGTAGGAGATGCACAGAGATGAAGTGGGAGACAAAAGAATCAAGGAGAAACTGCATCACACAGCTATATCTGTATTAGGCCCAACATCTGTATCCTGGGCTCAGATTTCTGCTGTGGTTTTGCTTGAGGGTGGCTTGTCCTTCCTGCTGGGAAGAGACACAGGGTGAGCCACAAGATGACCATGGCTGTCCTGGGAGAGTTGGAGGAAAAGCGACATATAGGAAAGGGGGCCCTGGGAGGGCTCTGTTTCTTTGGGGTAGCCCATGTCCCAGCAGCACATCTACCTGGGGACAACCCCATCTGTACAGCTCCTAAACCTGAAAGCACTGATGTGTCTGGACAGCCTAAACCAAGCAAGCCCAGGGCAAGGAGTGGGAGATGAGAAGTCAAGCCTCTACCACAAGCCAAGAGCCCGGCGCCATGCACAGCAGAGTGGTATGGATGGCTAGGCTGCAAAATTACAGCCAAAATTACAAGCTGCTTCTTGCCAACTGTGTGGCTGGAAGGAGCATGCCAGAGCAGACTGGGTTTCCTTCTCACCCTCGTCTGGCCTCCTGTCAGCCTACGCCTCTGCACAGTGTCTGGACAATGCGCTAAAAACTGGAAAGAGAAATCCAGAATTAAAAACTTGAATAAAATTTCCAGGCTGTTCAGGCTCAGGGTCTGTGTTTCTGCGATGGTTGAAAAACTAGTGGGCATTTCACAGTTAAGGCTGAGCAGTATGCACAGTGGGTGATGGTGCTTCCATGCCAGGATTCCCACCAATGAGCATGACAAGGTATATATTGCACCTCTGGTGTCGGCTGGAAGAAGCCTAGTTTTGGAAGCACTGGGTCCTTTTCTGGTTCACACATTTTCAGGTCATCTCATTTCACATCTGCAGTCATCTCAGGTCTTCCCATAATCAAATTAATTTCAATACTTTCTTCCAACACATAACAGTCTTAACTGAGCACATGGTACCTTGGAAAACCACTTCAGTCATAAAATGGCCAAGAATGGGATAGAGTAGTTCAGTGTGAAGGGACCTATGGTGATCATCTAGCTGAGCTGCTGGAAGTTCCTTGCAGGAGTTTGCTGAAGGGTCACACTCCAGCCCACTTTGCTTTCCATTTACTCCTTCTGTTTGCCTGCAGAGCTTCGGAGGTGCCTGCATGGACTTCCTAGTTCGTCACTGTATGTCTGTTTGCCAAGTGTTTACTTGACCTAAATTCTTTTGAAAACCATCATTTGTGACAACT
Organism: Oreocharis arfaki; assembly: GCA_013398015.1. Classification (NCBI taxonomy): domain Eukaryota; kingdom Metazoa; phylum Chordata; class Aves; order Passeriformes; family Paramythiidae; genus Oreocharis; species Oreocharis arfaki. The sequence continues at coordinate 118,037 of VZRR01009904.1, read as the reverse complement.
TAGCACAGGCTTTACGGAACTGGGTAGCTGATTAATAAGCACTGTGACCTGGACTCACAAGCTCTGACATTTTACTAACAGTACAGGCAGGTTTTTTTCAATTTTATTTCTTTTTAAATGTTACTGATTTCTTAAAAGGTATTTTTTTCTAACTGTAAGATTGAGCTTTTGTATATATGTCCTAAATTGCTAGTTCATCTTTTGGTCCTCAGCATAACATCTCTCCAGAAAGGTATTTAATTCTGAAGACAGTTGTGATTCTCACTGAGTAGCTACCTCATCCCAGGTAACTCACTGGCTTCAGATGTCAGCTTTTAATGCCCGTTGCTATTGTGACATGATTAAAGGCAGGAAAAATATTTTACCTGGTGCAGCTTCTTACTACAATTTTTGCTTTTGGGATTCCAAATAATTTCTGGTTATATTTTATTTATCCTTGGTCTGATTCCTTAAATAAGCAGCTTTCACAGTTCAGTTCCTCTTGCTCTAAGGAGAAATATCAGAAAATTCTTCATTCTTTTTCCTGAAGATCAGTAACACTTTTATAACATGGTATTTTATAATTCGAATTTAAAAAAATCTTCTGTGGCAAAATTCATTGAAGTACAGCTGCCCAATTAACATGCATTTATATGAACTAATATAGGAAATTAGTGAAGGGTAGACTCAAACTTGCATTTATGAATGCTAAATGTGGAATCGTGTGTGTGCAGTTGTTGATAATACCCCATTTGACTATTGTAAGGGCATTAAATTCCCTTCCAACTGAGAGGAAGAAGAAAATAAGAAACCACATATCAAAAAAAAAAAGCTTTAAAAAAATTACAAGCCAGTCAAAATACATTTCATTGTTGTAAAATTTACATTAGCCCTGGTGCTAGCTGCTTCTACCTCCTCTCTGTAAAACATGCTCCAGGTCCATCAATCAGTGCATGAAATGATGGGCTGTAAGAATGCTCCTGATACGGGTTATTGTCATGCCAAGTGTGTTCCCTATTGCTACCCTTGCACTGGTGGGAGCCACCAGCTCAGCTTCCCCAACAGAGATGGGACCTCCTGACCCTCGCAATGCTGAAAACCTACTGGCAGCTGGGGGTCTCTCATCACTCAGCCAAAGAGATCATGAAATTAAGGTGAGGCTTAATGCCTCCCCAAATCCTCAGGCTGGGCTAAGAGGCAGGGTGACCTACCTTGTGCTTGTATCTGCCTTTTTACTTCATGCCAAATCCAACAGTGTGGTTGTTTTTGCTGGCCATAGGCAATAGAGCACCAAACTCTATCCAAGTCAAGGATTATTTAGTTACATCATGATGTTGATTTGAAAAAATAAACACAGACCTGAATTCATGTCTCTACTTGTTCTCTTCACGGTGTTTGGAGAAGCAAAATTTGCTGTGAGAGGTTGTACTGAACCAGCTGAAAACAGCAAAAACCTGGAAGAATGGTTGGGACCCAGAATCTATCCATCAGCTCTGACAGCCAGCCCAGCAATTGGGAGGGGGGAAAAAGAAAGAGGGAAAAGGCCCATCACAGCCACCAGAATATGTCTTTTCCTTATTTGTGAGAACACATCAATTTGTTCTTTTGGCCAAAGAAGATGAGCGGTGTCAGCCCTGGAAAGATGATGTGAAATATGAAACTACTGGATATAATGCAACCACATATGAACTAGCCACTCCTTACAAACCAAACCGAAGCAAGTAGGATTAAATCAAAGTAATACCTCATGTGATTACAGCTCATTGTGTTCAAATAAAAGCTGACGTTAACATGAGTGATTTGTTTGGTGGTGGGGGTGGAGAGGATAGGAGATGCTACAGCTTCTGCTCCCAGTGATTGCTATTTATAACACTGTAAAACCACAGTGAACGTGTTAAATGCGCTGCCACGAGCGCATGCTGCTTCAGCTTGGTATTATGGCTAAAATAATTCATTGCAGCTCTTAGACGTGCCTTTGTACTAGTAATACATCATGTGATTCTCTATCAGTAATGCTGGGCATACAAAAACCTTGTAGATGTGGTGGTACCTGTGATGATTAAATGGTAATTTGTAACTGTAGCTGTGTAATCAGTATGGGAACACTTTATAGTCACATCTACCTGCTGTTTTTACAGCCCTCCTCTAAACAATTTATATAGAAACGAAGAGCAAATGAGACTGGAATCCTCAGCCAGCAAAACTCAGCAAAGAGAAGTATGTCAGTGCTAATTACCTCCAGCACCCTGCCAGGGCTGGCTCTCAGCAGCTCTGCAGGCTCTAATACAGTTACTGTGGGTTCGGTAATATTCCCATCTAATTTGCTCAGAGGTGCTGGGTAACTAATCTTTCAGCAGAAATCCAGTGCTAGTTAAATTATTTTCCCCCAAACTAGTCCTATTAGCTATAGTACTTGGGTCTTGCCATCTTCATACTCTTCTTGTGTTGCCCTGGATTCTCTGTGCTATATAACCGTATCTCTTTATAGCAAGGCTTAGAAATCCGGGGGAACGAAGAAGTCCTGAATGCAGAAAGAGGCTTCAGGAACTTGGCCTGTTTTATTTTTATCTGTTTTTTAAAATTATTATTATTATTCTTCATTGTACTTTTCCTAGTGTTAATTTAAGTGGATTTTGAACTATGAGCTCTATGAACTACTTAAACTATGCTCATGCAAAATCTATTTCTGTCCATTCTCTATGTTTTCTCTCTATCCCACAATGTACTTTACTATTAAATTCTGATTATTCTGAATATTACTGCTTTCCTTGTAGCAGCACTAACCTCCTCTGCACTCACTCAAGCCCATGGATATCCTTGCTCTAGGCCTTTTTATAAGTCTCAGCTTGAAACTTGGCTTTGTTTGCTTGAATTGCCTTTTGACAAACCAGAAAGCAATTCTGTCTGAGCCCTGGCGAGGAGGGAGACGAGGAGGAGCAACATGACCTTGCTCTTGCTTCCTTCAAACCATAACTTCCAGGAACACTCCTGAGATCAGTCCAGCCTTATCTGTATTTCACATTTCATTGTCAGAATTCTTTATAAGTCACATAGACCTAATTTTTTCTTCAAGATCACACAGGATGATAGTATCTAGCAAGAGAAATTGAGATTTTCAGCACTGAGGCTCTTGGCTATGTTCCCAGACCAGGCTGGTAGTGACTGAAGGATAGCTCTTTGTTTGATGGACTGTAAGACATTAATTTTTTGGTCATGACCAGTCTCCCAAGTTTCAACTATGAAGTGACTGTCTGTATTACTGGTACCCCTGGTGTCATTCCCAACAGAGAGCCTTGAAAGCACTGAACTGTTCAGCAGGGGGATCTCTTGAACTCCGCTGGCAGTGCCATGCAGGAGTTTGCCCACCTGCTGTGTATGTCCTGCAAATAATTGGGGCTGCAACCTTTGTTTATGAGCACCTTAACACCATTTAATGGGGGCAACAGTGACTGTCACAAACCCTGATGTGGGTTGCCTGATCACAGTGTGAATAGCAGGAAGATACGTGAACTGTGATGTCACAGTGAGAGCAGACTTAATCTGTTGCCCTCCGAATCAGAGCTGGTAGAAGTCTGACCTTGTCTGCACAAGGATGAAGAAAGCGGTTGGCTGGTGAAGAAGCACAAAGCTGCTCCCTACACTCATTCACTCCTCTTGCAGAAGAGGTAGTGGCTTTACCTCTCTTATTAAATGGCAGCTGGAGCCACGTAGTCCCCCTGCAGGACTGCGAGAGCAGCACACCTTAATTCCTTCTACACCTGAGCCGCACCTTATCTCGCTATGGAAATGTGTAATGCAGCAGGACTGCTGCTATCAGAGAGGGCAATACTGCTCTGACCCCTGGGGGACACAGTTGCCCCAAGTAATAAGGTTGTCAGACATGTGGTGGTATGAATTCTAGCAACTTGCTGTCCTCCTTTTCTTTCTCACAACTTGCATGCCTGGCTATAGCTTCTAGTTGCTGTATTGTATCACAATTCTCTTTTCTCACCCTTTTTTCAAGACCTCTCCCACCAAAACCTGTCCCAGTATGAGGTCTCTTCTTCATTTAGGGAAGGTTTTTTTATTGCTGCTCTTTCTTAGTGGAGAAGAACCCCAGAGAGCAGTAACTTATTACACTGACCAGAGCCGAACAGGTTTACTTGCTTGGGAGGTTGCTTTCTGCTGTGAGAATACTATCTCCTCAGGAATGGCACTGGTTTGCCTTTTGACTTCCTCGAAGCCTATTTCCATACCATAGCTTCAGGCTATATCTTCACCTGTGCAGTGGGCCAGGGGCACTAGCACTTATTTAATGTCCTAAGCTTCCAAGGATTTTATCAAAGATCCTATGACAGTAGCTGTCCACCTTAGAGAAAGGCAAGATCTTTATCCTTATATTGAGTGTCAGCTGGTGAAGGCAGATCTCATAAATAAATATTAAGCTCTCTTGCCATCACTCTGTCCCCTGGACTCCCTGACACTCATGAGAAGCGTGTGCAAGATAGCTTGACTCATACTTCATTAAAGTACACAGGCTCACCCGATTGTCAGTCACCCTTCTGTTACTGCCGAGACTTGTCACAGTGAGGTGTAGTCATGAGACACATGACAGCATCTGCAGAAGTGACATCTCATGTCCGACTTTGTGTCCATGTCATGCAAGAAGGGCTCAAGCTGTTTACAAGCATCCGAAACAGATTAGTGTAAGTCCTCTTTGTCTGGAGGGCATGCTGGGCATTTCTCCCAGATGGCACAGAGCACGGTGGGACAGAGAGCAGCATAAGCTGGAGAGAGAACCTTTCCACTGAGGGCACTGCTAGAGCTCTTGCCTCTGTCAGACTCGGCTGTGGAGACAATGTGGATGCTTCCAGACAAGCAGAAGATGGACATGAGGTCCTGAGGTACCACTGACCAGTCTGTTTTTCAGAGCTGGAGTTCAGGAGTCAATGCGTTCATCCTTCTGTTTGGCAATTAAGCAAGTCACACCGTTCTGCTGCTTCAAATGCTTTGATTTATCCCATCGCCATGATGTAGTTCTTTGTAGTACAGCATGTCCTAGGGAAACTGGGGACAGTCAGCTGCAGCCCTCCTTCGTTTATGTGCCCTGGTGCATGGCTCCTCTGTAGTCTCACTTCAGAGGGTTCCCTAGGAATAGAGGCACTGAGGTCACTGAATTTAGGCAAAGCAATCTTGGCAGCAAATCTCGGTTGGTCACAGAGGCTTGTGAACAGTTTGAGCCTTAAATCCACCTCAGTATTTGTTCAGTTGGTCTCCACGTTCCCTGCATCTGGTTTAATACCTCCAGTGTTAGATCCTGGGTTGGAGCTGCCATGAGAAGATTGATTTTCTGAACCTGGCTCCTCTGCCTGGCATCAGGGAGAACAGGTCTCATCAACAGCTGCAAGAAGTGCATCTGAAGCATCTGGCTGGCCACTGGTTGGGACTCACGAACTGTGATGGAGATGGCCTTCCTCATCTCCACCTCTAAAATCTGCTGGGCCGCTTCCTGCATCCCTGTCTTTGCCAAGCTCTGCCAATGCGCAACAGGTTCGTTTGATTTTCCCCTGTCGAAGTTATCTAATCTCCTGCCGCGGGGCTGGGAAGGCTTGGGAGGGCTGGTGTGTGCCTGCCCTGTTTTTGAGCACATGTAAACGCATTTTTGAATGCTCTTTTGTAATTACTGAATAAATTGTGGAAGGAAGAAACTATTGGTTCTGATGGCTATTTTTTTAAGGTATTTATAAGAAGAAATGAACATTTTTAAAGTTTCTCGCTTTGTAGGTCTGCAAAGAGTAACAGTACACAAGCACCTAAAATGTCCTTTTTGAAACCAAAAAGTAGGCAGATCACTCCAATTCCCAGAGAAATTCAACAAGTTAAGCTTGCAAGATTTATCAGCTAATTTAAGAAGAACCTAACAATAAATACATTGCAACTTTGTACGATTAAGTATTGTCAGTGTTATGCAGGCATTGAAGAACAGAGATGATTACAATAAACTCCCCCTCTCCCCTATTCCTATATCTGCACCCAATTACAATTATGCAAGAAATTAGCAGTATTCCAAGAGCAGCTCTGATGTTAACTGCCTGTTTTCAAAAGTATTTCGTGTTGCTGTGTAGATTACAAAATTGCTATTATGCAACCAGAAAGACGAGATCCTTTGAGACTGTTTTGCCATCGGAACTCAGGAGCACATCGCCCCACTCACAGGGGTGTGGAGTGGGATTGCCGGAGCCCAGAGCCGACGGACACGGGCAGAGGACTGCCGGAGTATTTGTGTTTGCTAACCCTTGTGACCTTACAATTGCCCTTTTTGAAAATGGATTTAAAACAAAAACAAAAACATGTTTCAGAAAGCCTTGAGGATAGTATATCCTTTTTTCTTTTTTTTTTTTTTTTTAATTTTTAATAATGTTAGACCAATGCAATTTGAGAGGGAAAACATTACCCACGGCCACGTACCTAGAGTGCGTTCCATACATTTTATTGTGTTACTTTCCAGACAGTGTTCTAACAATTGAAAAGAAACTCTGAGCGTGGCCTGCGCACGCTCCCGCTCGGTGTTGCCGGGCGCCTCAGGTAGGGATCGGCGAGTCCCGGAGTCGGTAAAATGAGCGTCCCGAACCGCTCTCCGGCACTCCCGGTCACTGCACCGCACGCCGCGGGGCGATGGCAGAGCCCGCCCGAGGCGGNGTGGCCGGCGCCCGCCCTGGCCGCCTGCCGGCCCGGCGGCTGCGGGGGGAGCCGCGCCCATCCAGCCCCCCGGGCAGAGGGGCGCGGTGCGAGCCCCCGCTGCCCGGGCACCACTTTGCGCTTCCAGCCGGGGGGAGCTCGGTGCCGGCGCCGGCTTTTTTTTCCCTTGGCAGAAAGTTGTGCGGACGCCCGCCCCCGGCAGCCCGGGGCGAGGCGGCGCCGGGGCGGGCGCGGGG
>VZRR01009904.1:0-111057 GCA_013398015.1 Oreocharis arfaki | reverse complement strand
CGCAGCGGCGGAGCGGGCAGCAGCTCCCGCGGCCGGCGGCGAGGAGGGGGCGGCGGTGAGCGGCGGCGCCCGCCCCGCGGCCCCCGGCGGCCGGGCGATGTTCCACTGCATCCCCCTGTGGCGGTGCAACCGCCATGTGGAGTCCATCGACAAGCGGCACTGCTCGCTGGCCGCCGTGCCCGAGGAGATCTACCGCTACAGCCGCAGCCTGGAGGAGCTCCTGCTGGACGCCAACCAGCTCCGCGAGCTGCCCAAGGTGAGCGGGGGTGGGAGCGGGGTCCAGGTGAGCTGCCCCGGCAGGTGCCCGCCGAGCTCCCCGGCCCAGCGCCCGCACCGGGGCTGCGGTGAGGGGCTCCTGGGGCCGTCGGTCTGTGGTAGCAGCCCTTGGGAGTTAAAGGAAGAGCCGGAGTTTCGGGTTAGCTTTTCCCCGGAGTTAGGTGGTAGATGAGCTTTCACGAGCAAAACCTGGAGATCCGCGTCTTGCGGGAGGATAGGTCCTGTTGGAGGGCAGGGGGGCTGGTGCCGGAGTCGCAGGACATGAGTGTATTTGTGATTAACATTCACGTCATCGGAATTACGAGACCTCGGAGAGTATTCAACCCTCCCCTTTTTTCCCCCTTTCGGTAGATACGATCTGCTCCGTACATGGGAAAACCAAAACCCTCCAGCAGATAACCTCGTTCCTGTTTCTGCCTTCTACTCCTCGAAACTTCGTTGTGCAAAACCCTAGAGACGAATAAGCCTTTTCTGTGTCTCAGTCTAAGTCCCGCACAGTTGTCAGTGTTTTGCTTTTCACTTGGAACATGTAGTCGGAGTTTTATGCATACTGTTTATTTGGTAGTACTGTCAAAGGTGAATTCACTTTAAATTCAACATGGTTTTGAGACCTTGAGGTGGTACCTGCCAATGTCCCTCTCCAGGTGGCACTTGCCGATTTTGCTCGAACTCCATCAGAGAGATTCCAGCGAGGCATTCTTGGGCTCCACAGATGCAGAGTGAGTGGGAGGCATGGCTCGACCTCTGAGTTGAGGACTCACAGGCTTTTTTCCCCCGTGTTTGCTCTTTAAACTTTGGACAACTCAGAAGCCTTTGCGAGTTGTGGTTGGCGGAGTTTGACACGGGAAGTGTTACCTGGAAGCTGCATCTTAAAAGTGTGTGGGCTCTTACTAACTTGGAATCCAAGAAACTGAACTCACTAGCCAGAACATTTTTGAAAAGCACCTTTGTTTGCACCTGAATCAAAGTTGCTCTGTTCATACCCAGACTTAAACAGCCTTACTTTTTCTTTTTTGAAATTCAGTGCACTCACATACACTCTCTGTTCAGTCTATGTAGTAGGAGTAATCGTGGTGGCTAGGTTTTCATTCAGACAGTAGTAAAGATATTCAGTTGAACTGACATATTAAATTTGTCTTTTTCTTTTGAAAAACCTAGGTGCAAGTTTGCATCTTTTTATGACTGAACTCTTTATCCTTCTGAAGTAGAGCAAAACTGGTTTACGTAGCCTGTGTGTGGGTGCTATTTTTACTTCCAGCAGTTTTTGCTGGCTTTGTGCACAGACCAAACTCGGGAGTCCCTCTGTGCTAGACCTTTCTTCTTAGTGTAGGCTTTCAGGCTTGTACACATCATATTACAGGGGTTTTTATGTGCGTGTGACTGAAATCCCATTGAAAGACATGGCTCTCTGATTTTTAAAAAAAATAATAAATCCACCACCAACTGGTTGCTGTGTACAAATATAAAGGTTGATGTCTGTTCATGGTGTTATATGGTATTAATTTCTGTAGATAGAGTGCAACTCTTTATTGTTTCTTCTCTCTTCCTTGGACCGTAATATATGGAATAGCCTTTCTTTTGCCCTGTGATGCTTAAAAAGACCACTTTTTCCCATTACTTACATGTGGCTATGCATTACATCCCATACATGTAAGAAGTAGCTGAGGGGGTTAAAAAACACCGAAAACCAACGCAGGCTCCTTGGCATTGTGGTGGAATCAAGCAAAAGTTGAAGTTAGAATGTAGATTTTTTGTCTTTTAGAATTTTTTTTAATGTGTGTGGATCATGTTACAGGAGTGCCTAAATATACTGTAGGAATATGTTTGTGGGTTTTTAGCTGGGCTAGGAGGAATCTGATGAAATACAACCACAGAAACGTACTTGTAGTATCTGTCCTAAGTACTTTGTGCCTTGTCAGCAATGCAGGGAGGCATTTTTACTGGGGCTTCCTGCATGAACCTGTGAACTTTCCTTGTCAGTTCCTTATTAATGATTTCTGATAAATGGAATATAGTGCCATCATCCCATGTGAATGTTGACTCTGCAGAATTCTGAGGTACAAAAATAGAGCTGCAGTCCTGAATGTAATACTAGTCTATTGATGGTAAAACTGATGGGAAGACCCCTGTTCTACCAGCAGATAGTTCTACAAGTTCTCCTGTAGGAATCTGGTTCAGGAGAATTACGGAAGATGTCTCAGTGGAAGGTAGCTACAGCATAACATTGCTCATTCCTGTTGTATTAAAAGGGTAGTGTCAATGCAAAGTACAGATACAGGATTGGAAATAAGTGCAAAAAGCTGGGGTAGACCATACCTCTGGTAGAGAAAACTTGGGGGAAATAATCAGAGTGTGTAATTAATAAACTGTTAGGTCAGCATAGATAAAGGTGGTCTTTACATCCTTAATTTAGTGTAATTCATTATATTAGTCTGACCTTGTCTCCATGAAGTTTCTTCTCTACATACATAAAGGCAGTAACACAAAATCAAGCTGCATTTGGGCTCAGTTGACGCCTAAACAAGTCAGGAGAATTGTGTAACTCTCAGTGGCTGGTTAGTTAGGTGTTTTTCAGTGCTTGATAAAGTCCTGAAGTTCACAGTGATCTGTGCCAGTTCCTGCTGAATCACCTGTGGGCTGTGCTGATGCCATAATATAATCCATTAACACTGATAAGGTGTTCGTGTCTCTGAGATGTTGTGATGCCCCTTAGGAAATCGCTGCTGTAAAGCCTCACCTTGGCACAGTGAAGAAGAATTGCCCTGTAAACTCTGTCACTTGCAGCAGAAGTTGCCATGGATGGAGGAAGAAGCCCCAACTCTGCTGCTCAGCTCTTCGTTGTGCACACAGGCAGTTCAGGCTCATTTTCCCAGTGTGGGCAGTTGTGGTCTGAGAGGTCTATTACAGCAGGGAGGAGGTCTTGTAATGCTTCTCTGAAATTGAGTAGATATTGGTGAGTTCTTTTACCATCTTTGCTGTGGCTACAAGTCAGACAGTGATGATAGCTTTGTTTCTAGACATCCAGTTTCCATCCACTTGCATATTTTTTTTCATCCCTTCAAATGTAAAGCTTTCTGAGAGAGATAAGTATCAGCAAGTGGCATGATGAAATATGTGGACCTGCTGCATTTCTCTCAAGCTGATGAGGCAATTTGTGTTAGATGCACACGCTTCTCCCCTTCCCCCCCGGTTCTCACTGCCCTCATTTCTATCAAGTAGCAATAAAAGGTGTTCTTTGGTTGGTTGGATTCAATACACCAGTAAAAGAATACGGTCTAATTCATCCTAAAATCTCCATTTTGAGATACAGAAGTGGTCCTAGGCTTTGTTTAATTTGCAGTCCTTCCTAGCATGCTTAAAACTTCTCTTGTTCTAGAATAAAACAGTAGAGCATGGCATATGTTAGAGTGTTAAGGAAAAAACCCAGTGGAACAAACATAAAACCCGCTTCAAAATACAGAAGATAACTTAGAGTATTGCTGTAGCATCTTGAAAGGAAATGACTAGCAGAAGGACCCAGCGCTATTGCTGAACTGTATGTTGTAAAACTCATGTGTAGTGTCCTCAGGAGAAGCAAGAAATACGCTTGGATTATTTTGAAGGAATTACTTCGCTGGTTTTGTTTTTGTTCTGTAGGCTGACCGAAATGTATGGTAGAGTTCTTCACCTTTTTCTAACGGGAGAGGGTAGGAAGGGTGCATCTAGAAAGCACCTGAAAAGAAGTGTCTGGGAAGCAGAGAGAGGTGGATCTCCTTGCCCCCGTTTTTTCTACTCTTCCCTGTGTTTGCTTCCTTGTGCATTAAGGTGTATGTGGATCCGAAAAAGAGCAGTTCCTGTGACCCCCTTTTCCCTACAAATACTTTTTTTTCCACTAAGCTGTATCTGTCAGCGTTTCAAGAATACAAGGCAATAATTTTTGTTTGTAGAGTACTTTAAAGGTTTTTTATATCATTTTGCTGCTGCACATTTGGTTTCCCATGTCAGTAAATGATTCTTTCTCAAGGTCTCCTTAACTGCTCTGCTGGATCCCTGGGTCCCTTCTTTGCTCCATTCCCCACTTATGTGATGCAGAACTTGTCCTTATGTTGACAGCGACCTTTTTCTGTCTTGTCTCAGACTCCTCACCCTGCAGTCTGTTTCTGATGCTTTGCTTCCTCTCCTGTCTCTTCTATCCTGGGTTCTGGACTGCCCTTGCAAACATCTCTTTTCTTTGTACTCTGCTCTTTCCCCTTTCTTTCTGCTGCCTCCCAGCTTCCCTCCTCTGCTCTTGCCCTTCTTGCAGGATAAGCCAGCCTGGTGGGATGTGCTGGAGTAGCAGGCTGTATACTATTAAGCTGCTGGTGGTTTTCCACAATAATGAAGTCTCTCTGAAGCCTTTCTCAGCAGATGTGGCTGTTTTCCCACAGAACAGCAATTTCTAGCTGTCAGCGTGCTTCTCGCCACTTCTGCTTTACAAGACAAATTAAAGAGCTGCACCCTTTGGTCTGAAAAGGATGGGCTATGTATAGAGTTGGTGGTAGAGTGTGGCTCTTAAATTGCTTAAATAATTCCTTCTCCTGTGTTGGATGCCAAGTGCCTTCTGTTGATTATTTTTGGGAAAAAAAAAAAAAAGTGGTTGCCAGTGTGCATAGAGTGACTTAAGTGTAGTTTGTGTGGTGTTTTTCTAAACCTGTAGCATTTTTATTTTCCTTGGGAGTGAAAACTTGAAGGATTTTTCAACTCAAGCTGTAATGTGTAGTATATCATTTGCTACACGTCAAAAACCATTCTTCACTGAAGAGTAGGCTTTCTGGCAAATTGCTTTTATAGAAGAAAATAACACATTCTGCATGATGTGTTTCAATAGCTTCTCTAATGAAAAGCATCAGATAAAAATAAAATGCTTTCAATTCTGTAGATCAGTCTGTAGTTGACGAAATATTTTTTACTCCTGTACATTAGAATTTAAGGGCAAATACATCCTGTCGGCTTAATTTCTCTGTGCCTCCAGTTTGCAGTACAAAACCGAATCTCTGCATACTTCTTTTTCCAGTGATTAAAAAAAAAAAAAAAAAAAAATCTTAGGAACCCTTGAATGCAGTATTATATTTTGGCCTTTGTATTAAATCACAGCATTCTTTGCTTTGGTGGGTGGTGGAAATAGCTTATAACTCTTGTTTTGCTGCTGTTTTCTCTTGCTACTGCTCACTTTAACTCGAAGAATAAAGACCACTTTCCCATGAGACTTCTAGCAGATGTTGTTTATGGAAAAACTCCAGCGGCAAAAAAAAAAAAAAATTCAAAATTTTTTCTGTGTACTTAGTTTAGCCCAAGAGTCTGAGGAACTTTTTTTTTCCTTTGGGGAATGATTTTTATGTGGTATTTGTAAACCTAATGTAGTGCAGCTCTGAATCATTTCGTATCTCTGAGCTTACAAATTGTATCTGTCATCTGTAATTTTTCTTCTTGGTGTTATATACTAAAGCTTCTCTGTAGCCTTACTAGGTAGATGGGAGACCCTTTTCCTGAGAGACCTGGTTAAACCCTGGCCTCCTCCTGTGCCCCAGTTTCTTTGTTAGAGATGCTGCTAGTCTGCTGCTGCTTGGCATTTGGCGCTGTCGGTATCTCTGTTACGTGTGGTGTTGAAATCCAGGGGGCTATTATCTTACCAAAATCATGTGGAAGTTCCTTAAGGAAAAGTCCCTCTGTTCTTCCCGTACCACAACGTTGTCTCAGGAAAAAAACTGTTCTGGGCTGAATTTTACTGTTCTATCGTTGTTTCTATCATTATGCAACCATAAGCCGGAAAGACACTTGTTTGGTCAGTGGCCAGTAATCTGTGGAAAGACATGATTATCACACTATACCTCTCCTTAAATTTGTGTTTATGGCTGCTTAAGTTGTACATATATAGGAGCTTTATTTCCTTTTTTCAAATGCATAGGTCTCCTTGGGTTTGGAGAGGTGTGGTAGGATGTCTCGCATGGCTAGAATGCTGCAGTGGATGAACACGGGCTCTTTAAGAAGGACAGGCCAGGAAGGCAAGGATGGGGAGCTGCCCTTCGAATGAAAGAGCAGCAGGGATATGTGAAGTTTTGCTTTGGGATGGGTGATGGGCCAGCTGAGAGTAGGTTGGGACTAGTAGATGACATTGTTTTGGGTGTCTGATGTAGACTGCATGATCAGGATGAAGTAGTAGATGATGCCTTCGTCAGATAACTGCAAGAAGCCTCATGTTTGTAGGCTCGGGTCCTCGCGGTCATCTTGAACCATGTGACAGCTGGAAGGACAACACAGCAGGACATAAGCAATCCAGGAGTTTTCATACTTAAGGCAGGTTGAGATGTGAAGGTCAGGGTTGCAGTAGCTGTAGTGACCTGGGTCCCCTTGGCTATAGTGACCATGAGGTGGTGGAGTTCAGGATCCTCAGAGGAAGGAATAGGACAATAAACAGCATCTTGAGAAAGCAGACTTTGGCGTGTTTAGGATTCTGCTTGGAAGAGGTTGGTGAAAAGATGTTTTTTCTGCCATTCAGAAGGACAGGGAGAAGCTGGAGAAATGGGCAGAGAGGAATCTCATGAAGTTCAGTAAAGAGAAATACACCAGCATCTGGAGAGAAATAACCCAATCCTCCAGGACAGGTTGGGGGCCAACCGGCTGGAAAACCTTTCCAGTAAAAGGCTGTGGGTGACCTGGTGGACAAGTTGATCATGAACCAGCAATGCTCCTTCATGACAGAGAGAGCCAACAGTACCCTGGGCTGCATTACACAAAGCATTGCCAGCAGATGATCCTTGTCCTCGGGCTAGCTTTGGGGGATACAGACCTGGAGTGCTTTGTTTAGTGCTGGCTATCCCAAAGGAAGAGTCATGGACATACTGGACATGTACTGTATGGCCACAAAGACTCTTAAGGGCTTGGAGCATCTCTCAGGAGAGGAGGCTAAAAGAGCCAGAATAGTTCAGCCTTGAGAAGAAAAAGACACATGGTTGTGTATAAATATGTGTAAATCAGCCTGAAACCTTGCTTGCTTGGGGTGCCCTGTGACCTTACAAGAGGCAGTGGGCAAAGGCTGAAACACAGGGAATTGTCTGAAATATGAAAATAATTTTTTATTGTGAGGATGGTCAAACACTGGCAGGGGTTATCCAGATAGGTTGTGCAATCTCTGTTTATGGAGATGCTGTAAACCTGGATGGACATGGTCCTGGGTGACCTTCTCTAGGTGCTTTGAGCAGCGAGTTCACTAGGTGATTTCTAGAGCCACTTCCAATATCAACTATTTTATAATTCTGTAAAGGGCATATCAAAGATTTTGCCTGTCTTGAGTGTTTTTAATGATACAAATCGAATTGTCATGATTTTCACTGTTTATTCACCCTCAAATGTATGATTGTTTTACTTTCTAGATTGATAGTGTCACAGTGTTTTTGCACATCTTGCTGTAAATCCTTAAAGAAATACCACTGTATGATTTGAACAAGCATGTATTTACAGTTAGTGTCAGAGAGAGAACTGTGCCACTGGGTGAAGCTGAAGCAGACTGTACATACACAGTAAAAGTAGTTTTTTGAAAGTTTAAGCATTTTTTCTGTGTGACAAATGCTACTTAAAATACTTGCCAAGAATACCTGTAACTTTGCAACTTCAGTATCCTAAGAATATTTTACCTTTTGTAAAAACCTGTTGTGAGTAGAGTCAGTACTAGTATGCAGTATATGCTTGAATTATTAAAATCCATAATGGTTTGTAGAGAAGCAACATTAGATCCTTATGTTAACATACCTCTAAACATAGAGCTCTGCGTTGAAGGCTACAAATAAGTTTATTACCAGATAAGTATCTCTAGGTTTTTCTCCTTCTAGTTTCCAAATTTTTCTGTTGTATTGCTTCAGACTTGAAGAAATACTTTACCTTTTCACATGAAATGTGAAAGACCACAGTCTGATGGGAACAGTGGAAGAACTTAGTCTGCTGTTTCCTAAACAAAGGAAAGTCATAGTCTTCCCTGCTATTGTTCAGAAGATATTTGAAGTCTGCTTGGTTTGAAATGTTTTCTGATGGCAGTTTTTTGTAGTAATAGCTCATCTCTACTGATTTTTGACCTGAGTTGAAAGAAAGTAATTAGGTAGTTATGTTTCAATACCTTTAACTTTTTGTTTGTAAGGTGTGTACTGTTGTAGTAAACTGGTAGCATTTCCTTCTTTTTGTGATGTACATAGGTGAGACAAAGTTTGTGGACAGAGATTATACATCTGTACCTCTAACATAAATTTTATGATTATACATAGAGTTATTTTTCTGACTATATCAGTTGGTCTAAAAAAAACCCATTACTTCCTGCCAACAGTCTTGTATACTGGAAAAATGCATGCTAGAAATTCATTAGTGAGATTAATGTGAGCTTTGGCACCTTTTTTTTTTTCTCCAAATGGCAAATGCATTTAACTGCAGTGAATCCATATTTCATTGTAGCAGATGTTTTCTGGCCTCTCTTAAAGGCAGAGGTAGTCTGTCTCACCACTGTGCTCTAACAAACAGCTCTAGCATGGAGTGCTCTTTCGCCTTTGTTGCTTCTGTTTAATTGACATAAAAGAGAAAGTAAATCCTTGCCTGCGAGGGACAGTATGAGACAACCTGGTCAATGCATTGCTTGGTAGCGCAGCATTTGGATTCAGTGCTGCAGCATATTGGTTTTTGAGAATGGATAATCCCCTGTTTGTTTTTCAAAAGGGATGTAATAACTGAAACTAGGACCTGCAATTGGCCCAACCTTGTCAGTGGTTCAGAAAATGGCAGATGCTTTGAAAATAGGGTGTCAGAAGCGTAGCAGGTTGATGCTGAATACCAGCTTCAGTGAGGCATTGGTATCAGTTTTGCTCTGTCTTCTGTAGGCCTTCCCCCACAGCCCTTCTTGCCTGGCTGATCTTTCTGCTGGGCTTTCATTTCAAGTGTCCATTGGAGGGGGAGGCAGCAGTTGCAGCATCTGGTTCTGCTTAGGATATGGGCCCATGAACTGTGATCTTTCATTAATGTGAAATCTAGTAATTTTATTAATGTTTTGTATGGACTCCTGTGTGAATGTCTGCCTCCATGAGGTCTTTCATTAATATTCAGGATGACAGAATTAGTAGTAGAATGCTATGAGACCAAAGTACAGCTTGAATATATTCTGCATGCATGGTTAGGTGTGTGAAACAATCTTTCGTCATGGCTAATATGCTCATGGCACATGTGAAGACAGAATTAGAGACCTGAGCTGCATGGAGTAGTTGTCCACTTGCCAGCTTGTCACAGAACAGGCTGGCGGAGGTCTGTGTACTGCTGTCCGTCACCAGCTGCTGCTGCATCTCCTCATGGCTCCAGAGTAGTCCATTAGCTGCTTCTTTGATGCAGAGTCATCAGTTGTGTGATGGCTCTGCTATGCTGCACTGTGAGTTAGTCCCTGCCCTCAGAAATTGTTTCGTTATCTCAGGGAGTATTTTATTTGAAAATTAAAGTGTGTGGTGCCCAAAGGATCACGTGGGATCTGTATTTGTGAAACTCTGTTGCCCTTGCCAGCTGTCTTTGCTCGCAGGTGAAAGCAGGTAGAGTGACTTGAGGGATCCTGATGTGGCCAGCAGGTTTTGTGGGAGATGCCAAGCTGATAATGCCCATGCTAGGCTTTACTAGAGTCTGCTGGTATCTCTTTTCACACTTCATGAATCCAGAGCAGAATTCAGCTTCCTCAGCATTTTATCGTACAGCTGGTTTGGATGTGCTTCTTCTGTGCTCTTGCAGGTTTTCCTCAGCGCTCCCACTCGTGCTACTGGCAGAAGTCTCTCGGTTGGATTTTAAGACAATGATGTACAGGATTGCATCCTAGAAAGAGCTTTTTGCTCACAAGTTAGTTGCGGATTTCAACTGAGGGTGGATGTCTCGGGGCTTGAGTGGAGTGCAGGGTGCATTACAATTTGCTGAGAGCTCCAGACTGGTATGTCCATCAGCTGACTGGAGTAGAAGTGATGTTTGAAATCCCACAAGTTGGTTGGTGTAGGGCATTGAGTGTCCTGTCTTCTTGGCATTGTTAGCACTGAGTGACCCCTATTGATGGTCTTTCAAAGGCCATTCTGTCGATGACTTTTACAGAAGTGGGTTGGGGAGGAATGAGGAAAAGCTCACCCTTCCCTCTTTGCCTTTGCACTTCACGCAGATGGGGAATGTGCATGTATGCTTGTGCCAGAGCCTGGTTATTAAACCCATCCCAAGGAGGCAGAATGCTTGAATTCAGTGGTGCTGCTTCCTTACGGGATTTAATCTTTGTTTTCCTCATAGTGTCCTGACCACCATGCAGTGTGTTCACCTAAAGTGAGTTGGCCTTCCTCTGCTCCCACTGAAGCCATGCAACAATGCAGACAAAATGATAACTTCTGGGGCCAAAAGCAAGGCACTGGGGAACTTGTTGGGGAGCAGCTGTGTTGAAAGGTTATTTCATGGATTTGATGCCTTATCTCTTGTTCACTGCTTTGCTTACCGAAATTACCTCTTCTACTTGTGTTTGCCTGAAGAAAGACCTCAGAAAAGGTCTTTCTGAGGCAGTATAAAAAGTGTGGGGAAGGATTGACTGTAATTTCCCTTTTCCAGTGACTGAAGGAGGACACATAGCTGGTGATTGGAAGTAAACAAATGAAATGGTGTCCCCATTGATTTTTGTTTACAATGTAGGAGAAGAAAATGGAGCCTGAAGTAAGATTTGAAACAAGAATGCATTTAGGAGTCAAACTGTGTTTAAATCGCCATGTGCTGCTTATTAATTCTAAAGCACAGATTGCCTTTATTTGGTCATTTGTAAGTTTGGAAAATGAGTGAAATAAATGCAGATGTACTTAAGAAACAGAACCTAGTAACATACTCTGTCTTCCAGCTTACTTAATTCATTTTAATATAATAATGTAATTGCCAGAAGAAGCCTTAAAAGCTGAGGAAGCCTGTGTATGTGGAAAATCCATACTGCTGTCTAAAGGAAATTTGACATAAGAGCAAATGTTTACAAATTCTTAATCTTGTCAGCAACAGCTCAAGTGCCTGCAAAAAAACCCAAAAACTGAAGCAAAAAACCAACAAACCCTCATCCTATCTGGTGCATATGTAACCGTGAAACAAGTTAGTTTGTGATTTTGTTTCTCCTTTACATCTCATCCTAATTTCTACTGCTTATGCTGGCTCGTTGTGAGAATTAGGCAGTGGAGTCATAAAGGTTCTAATTTTAATTCTCTTTGCTGCTAGTAGTAGCCTTTTTATGGAAATGTTTTGCTTAACACAGTAAACATTTAGTTATGCTACCTGTGCTAGATGGGTTTGGAGTGTGATGTGTCTCTAGCCCTGCAAAGGCTCTAGCAGCTCAGATGTTGCTGAAACGAGCCTCCTCCCCTTAAACAGCATTAGCCACAAATGCGTCTTTGTTCCCTCCTATGTGTTTCATTTCAATTACCTTTTGTTTTCATGTATGAAATTTCACAATTATCTTTTGTTTTCCATTTATGGTTTTTTTATTCTCGTCAGCTAAGGTGCTGAATTTCCAGGGAAAATTCTCAGGTATGAATGTTGTTTGTTTCAGGAGTGAGTCATTGAAAGAAACTCAGAGATAGGTTGTCTTGGCCACTTGCAAGGAAGAAAATATCCTACTAGTTTGGCTTAATTCTCTTAACATTTTTTTTTTCTAGAATTAAGTGCCAGTTGTAGTGGTATTCTTAAAAAAAAAAGGTATAAAAAATTAGGACTGTGGGATCACAGTGTCTGTTTATACTCTTCAGTGAGTCATGCACTTATCTGTTACATTTTTTTCTTCCGTTGGCTGACATCGACCCAGTTTTGTCAGAGTGAAGTTTTTTTTAAAAATATGTGTCTGGGTGAGAGGGACTTGGTTAGTTTTCCAGTGAGAGAAGGGATCTGTTCAAGATGTATGTTCTTAGAAAATCCATATAATAGAAGCCTCTATAAATTCTTTGATAGCAGGAAAAGCTCCAGTTGACAATTGGGAATTGTTACTAAATAGCCAGTTATAGGCTACTTCAGTGCTTATGCTCATGGCATTATTTTTCTCATTGAGGCACTATTAATTAGGCTGGCTAAACTAAGCAGCATTAAAAGTGTTGCCAAGATACTTGTAGAGACGTTGGGTCTGCAATCAAAACCCACTATTAGAGCCTGCTGGGTGGATATGCTTCTCTGGCTGGCAACTCCACTGCACTTTGGATTGTGGTAGAGCTTATCAAATAGAGGCAGAATTGTGTTAGATACATCAAATTAGGAACATGTTTCTTGTTGGCGTGGATTTAAGAAATTGCAGATATTTATACACATACATATATATATATCCATATACATATGGATATATATATATATGCTTACATTTCTTGAACTCTACTGAGTAAGTTTTTAATTCTCTTTGTTCCCTGTGTCCTTTATGGAAGGTAAAACATATGTGGCCAAACGGAGTTGCATGCCTCTCCAGCAGTGCTTCAGAGCACTAATGATGTGCCTTAGATAAAGGAAGAACACTTACTGACATGGGAGTAGGATGCACTAAACATGCAAGAGTGATTGAGTCCTGTAGTTGAAAGGAAAAAAAAAAAACAAACGAGAAGTTCAAAGAAATGCCATTAATGTAATTGCAGTTTGATTTTATCTAGGAAATGGTGTCATTCATTAAAAATTGTTATGCAGATGGAAAATTAAGCTTCCAGTTAATTTGTGTTTTAAGTAGTAGTCAGTTAAAGAAACAGGAATGTCTTTAAATATTGTGTAATATTGCTTGTTGCACACATGCTCTGCACATTTAATAAATATATACTGCGTTGACACATGGTACTGTGAGGGCCCTCCAACCTCCCTAGGGACATCCAGCTCTTAATAGGCTTTTGATGGCTATTCTGTCTTTTAACCATGTTCTTTCTGTCTTTGCTCGCTTGCCATTGAATGTCTGTCAGGGACAACTCTTGTTTATGATAAGATTTGCAGTAGAACATCAATATTTGTAACTGTCATGTAGTTTAGCAGCTACACACTGCCTTGAGGAACACATTTTGAGAAGTATTTATTTTGGAGTGCTAGGACAGATTGGGATTTCTTCTGTGGAGTGTACTGCTATGTTTTCACAAAAGTGTCTTTAAGTGCTTTTCTAGGCTTCTGATGGATTCTTGGTTTAGTCATATTAATAAATATTTAGAAAAAAGGCTACATTTGTTTTAAGATAAGAACGGTAATGATATGAAAATACAGTTACAGATCTTTTGGGGACAAGGAAGGATTAAATGCATTTGTGGCTATTTTAATTGGAATATATGTTTTTAGGGAGCTAGAAATATGGAATTAGAGGATTTTTTTTACCTTCTTAAAATTTCAACTTTGTTATAAAACACTTTTAATATGGGGGAGGGGGGAGGAGTGCCGTTCTGACTCAAAAATGCCTTTGAGATTTCACATTCAGGTTTGGTGCATCTTTTACTGCTGAGTGTTTATAAACTTTTTAAAGCTCTATCCTTTTTATTCTCTAAAAGGAACCACTGTTTTTGAGGGAAAACACATTAGTTTCAGTTGTGTTTTATTTTTCCATGACAGAGTGTATACTGAAAGATTGATGCAGATGTGCAAAGCTTTGCACTTAAAAACCCGGTTTATGATCTTGACCGCAAGACACTTAAAGTAAGATTGAAAACCTGTATTGTAATACAGATTCCTGAGACTGCTTTTATATTGTGCCTAAGGCAGATGCTGTATTGCCCCTTTTTGTGTCAATCTAAGTCATATCTGTGTGACATTTAGAGCACATACCCCAGCACCTAAATATAATAAAAACTAGAAAAGAGGTGCTAATTTCCTAGAAGGGATTGCAGGTGATTAAGTGTAAGCAGGTATCCCAAATTTACATGTATCTTCCAGTTACCCTACGGGGACAAACTCATAGGGTGCAGGCACGCACACATGCTGCGAGTGGGTGAGATGCACGTGTTCTGACTGCTGGGTGAAACTCTCTGTGCACTCCAGGGGCACAAAACTTGCTCAAAATTAGAGGAGTCTATTCAGTTTTGATCAAGATGACTTGTGTGTAAAGTCATTTCATTCTGCACAAATCCTCACTCCTTGCAGTCATGCTCCTTGAAAGGCCTGCCTGGGAGAGAGGAATGTTGTGATAAGAGCTCCACAACTTTCTTAGGAATGCCTACATCTCATTGGGTTTTAAATGATCATTTTTCTCTTTCAGTCAGCAGCTGCTCCCAGTGCCTGGGATTGACCTGACTCTCAGCTTGGCCTGTTTGATTGTTGTTTTGTCTTGGGTGCTGCCAGAGCCCCTGAGCCTATAGCTGGGGGTCAGGGAAAGTTGCCATCCTGTCTGCGTTGTGTGCCTGTGTCCTCGCTGTGGGCAGGGCTGGGCTAGGTTTTCCCTCAAGCAAAGAAGACCTGAAATTGTGTGTATCCTGCCCAACTTTCATTAGTCCTTCTGAAACTGGGCCACGGAACAGCCGGTGTTTGAGGCTGGAAAGCAAGCATTCCTGAGGGAGGCTGGTTCTGTAACCTAGTTGGTTCTGGTGTTCACCGGTGAAGAAGACCTTGTCAGCACCTCTTTGTCAGTTTTCTGGATCGCGTTCTTTAGCAGTGTCCCTCCGCATTAACTTCCTAATGAGCCCTGGTGTGTAATTAGGATGCTTTTAATTACTCTGCCTGGTAGCCTCACCCCGTTAATGACTTGAAGCTGGCACTCTGGATTTTGCTAGTGTCTAGCTGCAGTGATCTTTAACAGCAAGCTTTATGGATTTTTTTTTTTTTTTACATAAATTTTCATTTTAGGTAAACACGGGTTATAGTTTGTTTTAATTTTTACCTGCAAACAAAATGTTCGTTCTGATACAGGTCTGAAAGAGATCTGCGCAACTAATGCCATGCAATAGTTTTAATTAGCTCACATTTTTAAAGTGATTCCAGTTATTCCTCATCATTTATCATGCCTGTATGTGAGTTATGTGAATATTTTCTGACACGTAATTTTTTCTTTCTTTCAGCCTTTCTTCCAGCTTGTGAAGTTACGGAAGCTTGGTCTTAGTGATAATGAAATCCAGCGGCTCCCTCCAGAAATAGCGAATTTCATGCAGCTGGTGGAACTTGATTTGTCTCGAAATGGTAAGCTCCAAAGTTAATTTGTTTGATGCTATACTGTCCTGTGACATGGTCTAGAAAACTGGGTTGGTAGGGTTTTTCTGTCTCAGAAATTGTTATTTATGTCCTGCAGAACACTTTTTTGTGTAATTCATGGATTTGCTTGTAGCTCTAGATGGGAAGGAGGGAAAGAGCAGAGGAGAGCTTATGGTAGAAATACAGTAATAAAATAATCCCTGACTGTAGTTCTGTGTTTCTGAGAGCCTGCTTTATTTTCCAGTTTAAAAAATGCTCTCTGTGGTAGTTTTATATGTGTATGTGTCACAATGTTGATTTCTTTTCCCAAGCTCTCTGAAATGCCTGGCATTTAGAGATGGAAAAAAACAGAAAAAAGAAAAAAAAGATGTAAAAAAAAAAAAAGCTGCTTTCTGTCCTAAAAAAAGGACTGCCTGTGGCTTAGAAGTCCAGTTCTGTATCTCTCCTCTGCTGTTTACCTGGGATTAGCAAGAGGCAGAGTGCTGGTATTTCTAGTTGTACTTCTGGAAGAAGAATCAGTCTGTCATCTGCAGAGGTAAATTCAGAAAAGAGTGCTGGGAGAAACGATCTGTTAAAATGTGTTGTTGGAAGCAACATGGGTTTATCGTTTGCTTGCAATGCTTGTTGTGTTTATTGTCCTGCATTGTGATGGAGTGAAAACATTTTTTTTTTCTGTGGCCTGGTGAACTTACCAGTTCTACGAGAAGTTCAGGGGCTGGTGGGTCACCTTTAAGCAGCCTTATGACCCAGTGATCTAGAAACAGTGAATCTGTGTTACCAAATTAGAGCAATTGTTAGCTATTTTTGCCTCCTTACATGCAGTGGATGTGCACGAAAATGCTCTCTGAGCTGTGATGGAAGGGATGGGAGGAACCAAGTTTGTGTAACCTTGTAAATAAATGAGGGTTGTAATTGAATATTCAAGAAAATAAATAGTGTGAGGGAGAGCCTTTTTTTATTAATGGTTTAACTTCACATTTACTCTTTGTGACTGAAGAATATTCTGTTGCTACTTTGCCTTTCTGTAGCATATTTTCTTTATTTGTTTGGTGCTTTAAATTCTGTCTTTATCTGATAATATAATTGATGAAGCGTAATGAGTCTCCAGGCAATTGCTGAAAAATTTCTGTGAACCGTATAATTTTAAGCACATTTGGAAAACCTTTTAAGAGAAGAAAACTGGGAAAAAAAATCCCCAGAGACAGAAGAGACAGATTAGTTAAAACATTCTAGAAATACATGAATGTTAGTTGATGTGGTATTTGGCTACTGAGTTTGGCTGAGTTGGGTGCTGTCAGTGACAGACCTTATACAAAAAGAAACCCTCTGTTGGCTTAGTAATTCTCTTTGCAAATGAATAACTAGTTGGAAAAGAGCTGGTGGATCAGAGCCATGTGAACTCTTGTCAGCCTGACTTGGAAGCTGGCTTGAGAACTCAACTGTAACAAGAGCAGATGGTGTGAATGTTTATGGCTGGGTAGATGCGTGTGTCATTCGAAGTTACTGCACAGGGAAGTATTTTCCCCAGTGATGGGTTGAACTAATGCAGGTGGCAGGGAGCAGTTGCTTTCCTATATCCAAGGTTCAGTGTTAATTACCCATTTTATTGCATTGCTTTCTTTTCTCTGTGGTTCACTGCAGAGGGTGACTGATACGGTTTCCCTCTGCTTAATTATGTCACAGTTACTGCATGACTTGACTCTTCAAATGAAAAATGCACCGTGCAGTGTGGTGCAGGGGGCTGTGGCAGAAGATAACTAGTATTACTTTCAGCTGTTTGGTTGTTTCATGGTTGTCTCATGGTTCTCCAAATCAAAAGGCAAAACACACACCATCTGGGATGCTGCAGGGGGAATTCTCGCAAAAGGTTTTTGAGATTTATAGTACTTTAATTTATTAGCTTTGTATTTTGAACCCACCTTCCAGTATGTCTTGTTCTAAACCTGCCACGGGTTTGTCCTGTTCGGTGGTTTGCACTCCAAAAGGTTTTGTTTTTCTAACTGCCCAAAACTACTTAGGAAAAAAAAATAGGAACTCTTCGTATTTCTTTCAGGCAGAGAAAAACAGCTCTGCTTTTCAAAATGCGGTATGCTGCATGAATAGGAAAGTGTGATGGTGACATCTGAGCTTGGGAAATAAGAGATCATTGTTCTGTGTTTTTTGTTGTTCTGGTTGTCTGGTTTGGTGCACTAATTGCCTTCAGTTCTGTTTTCTCAAGAGCTTAAAAACGCAGATATAAATTTGTTTAATATTCTTTGAATGGGAATAGCTTTTTCTGTTTTAACCTCTCATCACAGAAGGAGAAAAGGGTTTTAAATAAACAGAGTAGTTCCATTTCCGCATAATAAAATGGTAACATATCTTTCTTTCTCCATCTTTATAACCCTTTGGTCAGCATATGATCTTTGAAGCCGTGTGAGATGATGGGTCTGTCATACCGGTGGACTTGGGTGCTCTTCCAGGCTGCAGTGGCCAGCTGTGCTCTGAGCAGCAGTGAGGTGTTGAATCTAGAGGAGGGGTCAATCCCTCCTGCTCTTTGGAGGTAGCTCTGGATACCTGTGCCATGCAGTGTTCTGTGCTGTGTAATAGCCCTGCTTCATAGACACTCGAGAAAGGTCCATAGGGAAACTCTTAAATGTGTCTCTCTTAAATTCTCACGTGTTTTAAAAAGCCCAAGACGTGCTAGTATATGTTAAAAAAGTACTACAATGATTAATTGTTCAAGCAATTTCTTGGTTAATGAATGAATCTAGAACTACAAAAGTCTTTCTAAGAAATAAAACTAAAAAATATTCAGCAGATGCAAATTTGATGCTCCCCATGTATGTGAGAGAAATCTGGGGAGAGTAAGGATAGCCTCAGTGCTGCAGAAGGAAAAGGATTTGGGAAGGCTAGCAGCCCTATATTCTTAAACTTTTCCTGGATTATTTGCATGTTGATGCTATTTCTTATTCCCTGCAAGGCCATGTGTTCATGCAGATTTTCCTAGGAAGCATCCCCACTGTGCTTTCTAGTCTGGCTGAGGCTGTTATTTGCGCAAAGGTTGCATGGATGAATCAAGGACTGGAATATAAGAGGGCAGAGAAGCTGTGCTAGGAAAACAGCATAGAGGTGGTGAACACATTGGAGGTTATTCTGCAGTCTAGTTTATCTCTGCCTCTTGGTATCAAGTTGTTCAGAAAGCTGATGTACTCGTTCTAAGGCTAAAGAAAACAGACTTGTAGGATTTCAGCAGTGAATGCCTGAGCTTTTGACTTGCTGGCAAAGCATGTCTGAAACTCAGAATATTCCCTGAGATACTCACCTGCTGTGTGTCTGAAACTACTTCTGGTTTTCTCAGACTCCCCAAGCTTGGTTAAATCTTTTCCTGGATTCTCATATCGTGGGTGAATTCTGTGGAGTCACTGAAGCATTCTTGCTTGATGACCCTAAAGTTTGGGTAGGGCTCCAGTGCTTTGCATTGAGCAAAGCAGTGCAGGTTTTTGCTCTGCATGACAGAGGGAGAGCTTCTGCTCTAAGCAGTCTGAAGTGCCTGTGTCCTGTTTTTTTTTCCCACAGCACTTGGACATTCCCTCAGGCAATTCCTGAAAGACCCTGTGATTCCTGAAGTGCAGTCTCCCAAGATAGAAAGATGTACTTGAATTCCTGCAGTTCTTTCCTGGTGCCTGGACTGGCACTTGATTAAGCTTCCCTTTCTTGCAAAGGCATACTGTATGTTTGGATCCCTGTGAATTGTAGCAGGTTGCTACCCGTGCTGCTCATCCCCCAAAGATTTCCTTCAGTGACTCCATCCCCCTTTTCTTCTTCCACACGCCCTGGAGGCCAAATTCTTAAATCTTAGGGCCCCGCCATCCCAGGTTCATTAAAATGTTAATGGCTTTTCTTGTTCTGTAGCTTCTTCTAGACAGGAGAGGCAATGCATAAAGTTTCTGTAGTTAATTTGATGCATGCTGATATTCGGGATTATTTATACTATATATGTATGCCGTGTTCTTGCAGAGGTGGTGCAATCCTTTTTAGTATCCCTTTTCTCCAAGAAGAGGTGTTTTGTTTGCCTTTGACAAATATTCAGTCCTCCAAACTCCACTGATGTGTTTTTGTCATATTGCATGTTCCTTAAAATGCCCTGAAGGTGTTAATTTGACTGTTATATTCTTATTTGAAAGAAATTTCTATCCTACACACATTTTCTCCTAACAGGTGTGCTGTGGTAGCCAGATTTTTTGTTCCTAATGTCATACACCTTTCATGGCCATTGACAGATTGTCAGCAGCTTGTTTAATTCAGCTCTTTTAGTGTAAAAAGAAAATCACTGTGGGCTGGGGTGCTAGGCATTAGCACTGGAGTGACTTTCCTACCCTTCCCAGCTTCAGGAGTGCCATTTGAACCATCCCACTGTCCACCCCTTTCTCTGGATGCAGGCTAACCCCATTGCTTTTGTGGGAGAGGAGCTTCTTGCACTGCTGTGTCTGCCTGTGAGATGCTGTCTCTTTGTGATCAAAGCCTGGCAGGCTTTTCTGTTGCTCCTCTTGCTTCCATTGAAGGTGTGTACGGAGGACTTGGTCATGCAATTGCTAGTTTCTCTGTGCTGGCAGTTTTCCATTGACTGTCTGTAGTGACTTTCCAGCTGGCAGCAGGTGAGGGGACTCAAATGGTGTGTTCTTCTGTGGAGGTGGTCTGTGGCCTTGCAGTTTGGTGTTATGTCCAAGCCCTGAGTGTCAAAACTGTGGAAAAGATGCAAGTGTGAGTGCAGTGGGAGAAATAAATGGATTTTTGTGTTATTGGTAGATGGATTATTCTGGTTCTGTTTGCTGACTCAGCTCTCAGTGGAGCTGAGATCCATTACTTTATGAATTGAGGAGTGATGGTTTGGCTGTGGCATCTATTGCGGAAATCTGTGTGTGGGCACAACTTGTTAAGCTATATTTGGTTCTGCATGATGCTTGATAGCAAAGTCTTAACATGGTTCTTTACTATGATATCCAATAAGAATAATACTGTTTGTTTAATATGTACAGTTCATATTTCATACCCACCTTAGAGAAGAATTCTGGCTGCATTACATATTAGTTGCTACCCATTTTTGTAGTTTCTGTCTAAACTGATCTTGTGGCTGTATTGATAGTATAGTTGTTCTGGACACAAGTCATGTGACATCGGGAGATTCTCATTCCAAAATCCTTTCTCCACACAGTTGCCATATGCTGTCATTTGTATGAAAATGATTACAGATTTGACCAAAGATAAATATGCTACTTTAGGATTACCAAAACAGTAGGGATGGTTCCTCACAAGCATCTCAATAGGCACTACACTGTGTAAGGAAAGACTACACTGCTGCTATGCAAGGTGTGGGCAGGGTCCAAGACTTTGGAAGTCATTCTCTAGAAGATTGGTGTCCCAAGGGCTCCAAGAGCCTTATTCTTATATTTTCCTTGCTTCCAAAATGGATCACAGTTGCAAATTTAGAAACTTGGATTTTGTTCTGCCTTCAGCTCTCAGGGTACTTGGAGAACTCTACAACAATGGTATTTTTCTGTTCCACTTTCAGCTGCAGGTGATTTGATATTTCTGCTTTTTATTTGAAGTGTTTATTCTTTTTAGCTGCTTTACAACCTAACTGAAAGTCTATTTAGAGATCTTGGTCATCCTCAGGACACCACATGCTTTGTGTTATAGGTAAATTCTATTTAATGGGTCATTAGAAGGCCAAGTGAGCAGGCAGCATCTTTCCTGCAGAGCGTCCATCAGTCCATCCTGCTGAAGAGCGGTGTAGAATCTTTGCTTTGCTCTCTGAGACTCAGCTCACTTGTTTGTATCAGTGCCTGCACATCAGTGCTTTCCCTTTTTAATTCAGCCATCTGCTCTCAAAGGTATACTTGTCATCTGTACTGTAGGATTACTTCCCTTATGCTCACAGAGCAAATAAGTGTTCCCCTTTTCCTCTCCCCCACTGAAAGCGGGATAACCAGTATTTTTTCAAACTAGAAATTCTGAAGGAGGAAGGTCTCGAACACTTGTTTCAGTTCACCGTGGCCTGCTGATCTGGCTGTTTTACAGTGAAGAGATAAGCTAAGTAGGGCGAAGCACTTTTGAGTCTTCTGATCCTGTCCTGCAGCCTCACATGGACTCAGCTCTCTTATCTGGCAGCTGCTCCTGTGGTTTTGTGCTCTTGTCTGGAGTCCGGCTGTCCACCTCCGCTGCACTTCCATAGCATCTGAGCGGAGACTTCCTCCTAGCAATCCTCTTCTTCTCTGCCTGCCACCAGCTGCCTTGACATGAATGTGCTGATACAGGTCTGGTGGCAAGTAGCAAAACCTGGAATGCTGAGAAATAAATGAAAATTGGTGCTTGCTTGCTTAGTGGACAAAGAAAAACCCCAAGCCAGCAACCTGTGCTGGAAGGCATTATAGTTGACAGATGCATCTATTTAGTTAACATATGCAACTGCTGGATATTGCTTGTCTGTCTTCTGAACTGATTTGTGTCCAGGTGAGTGCTTATGGACAAACAAGAATTGCTCTCCTACTCCTGCATGGACATGTCTTATCTGATACAGGAAAGCATCCTATGAATGCAGTCACTTCAGCCCTGGGATGCAACATCCCACCAGAGACTGCTGTGTTTTGTATGGTGGTAGAGTATCTTAAGCTTCAGTCTGAATCAGAACAGGGACTGGTTTTTGGTTTTGTGGGGATTTTGGGGATTTTTTTGGTGCTAATGAAAGTGAAGCAGACTTGGAGATCAGAGAATTTTTTTGCTCTTTTAGATGGTTGCTTGCTAACAGTTGTGTTGCCTGTTTGGGTTTTTATTTTTGGGTCGCTTTTTTTTTTTACACATCTAATTCCTTGTGACATACCTTTCTTTGTATTATCTCTCATCTCTCCCTTGAGGTTAGTTTAAAATTTGTGCTTAAAAACATTATCACTTTAATGTCTTACGCATGAAGTTTGGGGATCAATGTGCAAAGGAGTATGTTAGGGAAGAAAGAAACACCTACTGAAAATTACTCTTGGATTACTACTGAGTCCCTCAGACATGTAGAAATTCTTTCTTGCTTTGAAGAAGTGATGTAAAAGTGAATCTGGTTTGTGAATCTTGTGTCACTAAAATTAATTTGATGTCGGTAGGTTGGAGGAAGAGGAGAGCTTTATATGCAGCAGGAGAAGTAAGGTATGGAGAGAAATTACTGGACCTTGTCCTTGAGCAGGGCTTCTCATCAAGGCGAAGAAAGAAGCAGCAAATGCTGGTTGTGATTGAGAAAGAGAAGATAAATTAAATATCATGATAAAATAATTTAATTAGAGAAGTCGAGAATATGTTATTTTAAAATTGATTCCAGAAAAGTGGCTTTTTGCATCATGGCATATTCTGCTAGATTTTAACTTTCTTTAGTTCCTTCTGATGAGACTTTGCTAATATACTTGTGTGTGCATCTAGCAGTAGTACCTTCATGCAAATTCAAGGGAAAGCTATGGAAAGAAGCAGGCCAAGTTGGTCACAGAAACCTTAGGCCTACCTGAAGTATCAGCTAGAGTGTTACTCATCAGGCGATACATGTAGGAGTAACGTAAAATAAAGACTTAATTTTTTGGATAATCACGATTAGAGATCATAAAATGCTTATCTGCAGGCAGGCGTTCGTAGTTCTTGTATTCATAGATTTGCATGGGTTTCGGTTTCTATTTTATTGAGAGGGTAAGATGACATGACAATGAAGTTACTGAAGAATTAATCCAATAAATCTGGAACGTTGCTGTTAAAACACTTCGGACACTTTGTCATCCACAGCTTCGTAGGTAGAATACTAGCTTACACATTTTTCCCCCTCTTACTTCTCAGACTAAAAGTATTTAATTCCTGTTATCCTTGAGGTCCAAGGTGGAAATTCTTATAAAAACATCTCCATTAACTCTGCTGTTTAACTCTTGACTGGTATGTATATGTGAAAAGGTAGAAGACATAAATTTGTTGTCAAACTTGGGCTTCTCCACTTAATTCACCTGGAACTATTGTTTCCTTGCAATCTGGTCTTCAAGCTCTCCCCTCTCTTTCCCCTCTTTCTTTCTTCCTTCCGTTTCGAATTTACACCTCCTGATCTCTGTTGCTGCTGCTTGCTGCAGCTGAGAAGGATAGTCTGTTGAATCACCACATGCTATCCGTTCAAAAACCCAGCTTGCTCTTATGTCTCTGCACAGTTTTCTTTCAAGTAACATGTCTGATATACATGTATGCATGAAATGCTGTTTTGTGAGGACTTTTTTTCCTTCGGGCTCCTGTCGTTTGGAAAAGGGATGTATCCAGAAGCAGGAGAAATGAGATGTCTCTTCAGTTTCTTGTTAATTATTCAGTAAGGGATTTACTTGAGAAAGTGCAACCTGAACCTGTTTGTGAATTTTCCTTAAAGCTTTAAAGACAGGTCTTAAAAGAGCTTTATCTCTTGTGTGTTTTATATCCTTAGCCTTAGAGCCTGAAGAGGAAAATGTTACAACCTGTTCAAGAACCATGTAATCTCAATAGACTTTGCAAGAACCATATGACTCCTGTTGCATTGTGCCCCCAAAATTGTAGCACTTTACCTGAAGAGGTTGATTTCTTCTGTCATCAGGGCTAGTAGCAAAGCCTTCTGGTTTTAAAAAAGGGAAACGTGTCTGATCACTGTGTATGCCATGATCTCAACGTAGAAGTGGAGGGAGAGGATGAGTAACCTTCCGCCATCCCTTCCCCTTGCAGGATCAGACCCTTTGGGAGCTGCATTTGGCTGCTTTTGGGAGGGTAGAGAAATGTGGTGGGGACATCCATGACATGGCAGTGTGCTCAGCTGGGCTTTCCAGCTGGAGAGCCCTTCAAAAAGACAAACAAATGCTTGCAGCGCAAATTACCACTTGAAAAGTATTCGACAAAATGGGCACTTTCCTTCCATGTGTAGTAGGGGGAGGAGCTGGAGAGCAGGGCTGGAAAACAGCTTTTCCAAGGGCAGGCTTCTCAGAGATCCCTCTGAGAAGATGGGTGGCGCAGAGAAACCTCCCTGGAAGTGACAAGAGAACCTTTAGGTTCCTAAATCCCTTGAGTATGCCAGTGCTTAATGCTTCAATGGACCTTGTGTGTGTAAACTCTGTAGTTGATAATATATATTATATATGTGAAAAGAGGAGGGTGAATAATAATCTGTATTGAATTGGCTGGATGAGACCTGGTTTGCTGCTGGTTATCTCTCCTGAGGGATAATGCCGCATGGATTCACAGTCTTTGAGTCTAGAATCGGCTTCCCTGAGTATAAATTTGGTCTAAACTAATCAACTGCTTAATTACATTTATGCATTACTAGTCACTAAGCAGTTAAAGGTGGTTTGTCTTATGGAAAAGTGCTGCACATGCATCTTGGTGGACTTTCCCCTATGACCAGGTAAATCAGCTGACTTTTGCTGGGGCGTATGCGGTGTTGCAGCTCCAGCACTCCTAACGCACGGTGCTCTGCGTTGCCTTCATAGCTGGAAGATACGACTGCATCCAGCAGCTGCTCCCTGAAAGACTCCTGAGCGTGGTAAACTCTGCCTCAGGAATGTGGTGCGTCTCTCAAGTCTGAGATTCAGCAGAGTTCTTGCAAAAATAGTTTTTACTTTAATCACATCAAGAGTCACTGTTTGAGTAGCTCTGGTCTGGCAGCCCTGTCACAGCCTAGGACTTTCCTGGCCATTGCTGTTATGATATTGATTAGGTACTGGAAATTATGTTCGATATTGCAGGATGTATAAAGGATGCTGTCTGAACTGTAGCCTTTGGGTAGATGGAATATTGTCAGTTCTTGGAATTTAATATAAAATGCTGGAAGGTCGCTCCATACAAAAATTTTATCAGTTTAAAAATTACCCTCCCAGCCATTAGAGGAAGAAAAGTGGGGGAATGTGGACTGAGTGATGTAACTGATGTAAAAATCTGGAGGGAAAAAAAAAAAAAAAAAAAAAAGAAAGAAAGGATTATCATCAAACAGAAGGATTTTTAGAATTTCGTCATCCAGACAGTACAGAATTCCCTAGTGGCAAACTTACTTCTAAAGTTACTTGTACAGGGCTTGCTAAATTGATAGCAAATTCTTGTGCAGACTAACAACAAACATCTGAAGAGGTGCTTTGAATGGAGAAGGAGACACATGTCCTCTTGTGTACATGACTGCTGAGCTTCATTTTGATCCACTTCTGCAGCCACAACTCTTTTCTGCTGTCAGTGTATTTGTACTGTCACACGTCACAGGGCTTATGTTTGGTTTATAGCTTTATTATTAGCAGTGCTGCACAATCTGTATGCCAGAACATCTGGGGCAGCGTGTAAATGCAGAGCATTCATTGGAGTGTAGCATTAGAAGAATCCTAGATATTTAAGTAGGATTTGAGCCGGTTATCCAGCAGTGGCAAGAAAAGTATTCAACATTACTGTTGCTGGTGTTGGCAGGTACATACTTGTTAATGTCTGTAACAAAATCGGGTAGTCAACACTGATGGTGAAAGGTTCTCAATACATCAAAAGACACAAGGATTTCTTTATATGTTTTAATATCCTCTGCTGCATTCCAGTTGATCATGTCAATGCTTTTATTATGTACCATTATCTTCTCTGCTACAATTATCACTCCATTTTTTTGTCATATACTAAAATACTCCTCTCCTTTTCTCTTCTGAATTCGTTTATTCAATGCAATGTTACACTAGTCTTCACATGTAGAGATAAAGTATCTTCTTATAACTTGTTTTTTCTTTGAGAAAGATTTTTAAGATGCCTGGCAGTGAAAATCAGTTACATTTCAACCTTTTTGAATTCAGTTAATGTATAATGATCCTCACTTCAGAGAGCTGCACTCAATTTGTCCATCCTTTGTCCAGATAGGCAGAGGAGAAAAATTAATAGTGAAAGTATCAAGTGAGGGGGAGGAAAATAGACTTTACAGAATCAAGAGAATGGGTAATATTGGAAGGGATCACAGTGGGTCATTGATCCACCCTCCCTGCTCAAGCAGGATTGTTCTAGACCGCATTTCACAGGATTGTGTCCAGCTGGTTTTTGAATATCTCCAGTGAGAAGACTCCTCAACCTCTCTGGGCAATCTGTTTCAGTATTTGGTCACTTGCACAGTAAAGACATTTTTCCTTATAGTCCAGTGGAACTTCCTCTGCATCAGTTTCTACCTGTTGCCTTTTGTCCTGTTGCTTGGCACCACCAAGAAGAGCCTGGAAACATCCTCTAACACCCTCTCTTCAGATGCTGATAGACATTGATGAGTTCCCCTCTCCGTTGTCTCTTCTTGAGGTGAACAAGCCCAGCTCCCTCAGCCTTTCCTTGTAGGAGAGGTGCTTCAGTCCCTAAATCATCTTTGTTGCACTCTGTTGGACCTGTTTCAGGAGCTCCCTGTCTGTATTGTACTAGGGACACCAGAATGAGACACAGCACTCCACGTGTGGACTGACAGCTCAGCGAGTTCTCTGTCCACCTCGCTGTCTGTTCATTCAGTCCTCACTTCCTGAGTTTGTCTACAAGGTTATTGTGGAAGAGTGTCAAAAGCCTTGCTAGAGTCCAAGGAGACAATATCCATTGCTCTCCCCTCATCCATCCAGATAGTTGTTTCATTGTAGAAGGCAATCAATTTGGTCAAGTGTGAATCCATGCTGACTACCCCGATCACCTTCTTGTCGTCCATTTGGAGGGACTGAGGTGAAGCTGGCAAGCCAGCAGTTCCTTCTGTCTTCCTTCTTGCCTTTTTTGTAGACTAGGGTGACGTTTGCTTTTGTTCAGTCCTCAGACACTTCTCTTGATCCCCATGACCTTTGAAAGATGATCGTGAGTGGCCTGGCTATGGTGTCCTCCATCTCGCTCAGCACTCGTGAGTGTGTACTGACAGGGCCCATTGACTTGTGGAAGTCTAGTCTGCCTAGGTGTTCTCTAACCCAATCCCTCTTGACCATGGAAGTCTTCTTTCCAACACCCCTTTTACCCTGGTCTTCTGGGTCAGAGATTTTGTGCAAAAAAACCCACAAAAATGAAATTTCCCTTGCTTTCCCTATGTCTGTTTACATTTCTTATTGAAGAAATGTAGTTGCTCATGTAGTGACTTCATACTCTGGGGGAGCACATTTTATTTCTAAAACAGATTTAGTAATTTGCAAATGCATCCAAACTATAAGCAGTGCCTATACTGTCTTATTGCAAATAGTGTCTTATATTGGAGTAATTTTTTCTTAGCTCGGATACTTGTTGGCTTTTACAGATAAAGTCCAAGACTTTTATAACAGAAAAAGCTTACCAAAATAGTTTGGCTGAGAAGGCATAGTTTGTGGGTTTTGTAGTACATCATACAGAAGTAGAAGAGAAATTCTTTGCAGTATGACAGTGAAACTATACTTTGGTGGTGGAAATCAGTAGCATGATTGGTTTTAGAAACTTTTGCTCTGAGGATTTATCTTCTGCTTTATATGTTGCATTTTTATGTGTATATATTTTTTCCCCAAACTAATTAGGATAGTTATTTTTACTTCGGTTTTACTTTTTGTGGTTTGTTTGTTGTTTTGTTTTTAATCTGTGAGAATGATTGTCGTGCATAGTGTGTATCTCTATGTGAAAGGGTTGTGTGGGTACATAAATGCATTTTAAAATTCGTGGACACTGGCTTGGTTGCAAAGAAGTAAGTAATTTTTAGTCCTCAGAAGCTTTGAAATAGAGATGTCCCTTTCAGAATGTTTCCAGCTAGTTTCCAGGGGAGAACTGCATGAAGACTAGATAGTGGATGACATATTTTTTACTTGCTGTTGGTTAGCCAAGCTCTGTGCCAGTATTTGTTGTTGCTGTAATGCAAGATGAAAGTTACAGTGTCTATTTGACTAGATTTAGATGAGATTTTAGGGAGAAATTAATCACTGTGAGGGTGGTGAGACACTGGAACAGGTTGCTTGGAGAAGCTGTGGATGCCCCATTCCTGGAAGTGTTCAAGGCCACAGGGGATGGGGCTTTGAGCAACCTGGTCTAGTCGAAGGTGTCCCTGCCCATGGCAGGGGGCTGGGACTAGATGTTCCCTTCCAACTCAAACCGTTCTGTGATTTTGGTCTGAGCCAAACGGGTGCTTTTGCTGAGATTACCTGGCAAGGGATGAACCTAGTGAACAGGTACTTTCGTCTTTTTTACCCTTCTTTCCCCATCACACCTCTTCTGGGGAGATAATCTGAACAAAATACATGGGTAGTCAATTCTGAGTTACTCAGCTAGGTAGGAAAAGAGCTAATTTCCACTTTTTTTTCCCATGTATTTAGATCATACATGGCTGCTGAGGTCAGCGGAAATAGCAGTAAACTTTGAAACAGAAGTCTGACTTTTACTTTAAAATTTGCCTTTTTTTTTTTTAAAATTACTTTTAAAATCAATCATAAAGATTAATTTTGAGGTTCAAGGAAGCCAAAAGTGTTTGTTTCATTTTTGCTGGATCTCAGTGACAGTAAACAAGTACTTAACCAGAAGACTCACAGTCTATTTGTGGAGATTGTTTGCTGTAAGAGGGCCAGAAGAGAGTTTTATTTCTAAGATGTACCTGACTTGAGTAGATGAATGTGCTGTACTTAAGTTCCTTGAAAAAATCCCCCCGTTTTCTGTACAAATATCTCTGTTTACTTCCTGTCAATATGAAATAGTGTAGTAGCACTTGAGACCTGTCAGTTTGAATAATATTTTCAGATTACTTGCCTATGCTGTAAGGGAGGATGTTTCTGCTCCATGAATGTATGTTACAGGTGGAGAGACTTGCATATTCTCTTATTCCTTCCCTTGTTTTCCTTTCCCGTGTACTTTCTTCCGCTCCAGAATGTGGGCGTGTGTTGGTCAAATGACAAGAGGTTCAGATTGTAATTGGCTCTTTAGGACAGCCCTAGCACATCAGTTGTCTGATTCTTTTGATGGGCAGAGTCTGATAAAGATCAGTCCAAGGACAGGTGAGTAGTAGGAAGATGAACATGGAGCAGGAGGGGAAAATGGGATGTGAAAAAGCACAAAATGGCTCTGCTTCTATAGTTCTGTACTTGGACAGGGAGCAGTCTTGCATGTTGGAATGTCTTGAAAGATACCAAGATAACTCCTTGCAGTAGCAAGTTACTTAATGTCATTAAGCAGTAATTTCAGTGTGGATGCATTACAGTTGCTGACAATTTTTTCCTTTTTTTTTTCCTTCTGCAGATATTCCTGAAATACCAGAAAGCATCTCATTCTGCAGAGCACTACAGGTAGCAGATTTCAGTGGCAATCCACTGACTAGGTAACTTCACCTTCTGCTTAGTACACGACACACCAGACTTGTAATCTTGCTGTAACAATTACAGTTTTAAATAAGCCATTGAAAATTGTGACCTAGGCTCTCTGTGTAATATTGCCAACAGTGTTTGTCTCTGGCAGCATCTGCAGCAAAAGTTCACGTTTAGAAAGTGATGTGCGTCTTCCCTTGGGAGGGGATGAAATTTGTTAGCCAGCCAGAAAAATCTGATTGGGTAAATCTGATTGTCTATAAAATGATTTTCATTCATTTTCTTAAATGCATAGGAAAACCATGTTCATACTTGGGAAGGATAAAGCAATAGTTAGAACAAATGCATTGGCACAAACCCACATGCCTGATGATTTGGAATAGACTTTAGATCAGCCGCTGCAGATAATGGCTTTTACTAATGATTAAAGCTTGGACTAGCATTTCATCACCCTCCCATCAATTGGGACACAGTGACATGCAGTAACATGAGGCAGAAATGCACTGTGTATGTCAGTGGCTGCTGTGTCTGCTGCCAGCCTGCATTCTGATGAGCTGAGGTTTGGAGGTTACGCACTCTTTTAGTATGGAAGAGGAATTTTGTTTACATTTGTATGTTCAATTTGCTGAAGAACTTCAAATTTATCTAGTAAAGTGAGGGTGGAGATGGCAAGGAAGAAGTGATCTGCTAGTTAAAGCGTTTGAATGCTATTTGGAGAACTATTTCTTGCCACAGCCATTGCCACAGAGCTCCTTTGTGATGCTGAGCAAGTCACATAAGCCAGAGTGTTCACAGTGCGTGCTCACTGACCTGCTTTGCTTTGTACTGAGCCGGCCAGATACTTGCAGGGTTGGCTGGCTGGCTGGGCTGCTGCAGTGCTAACAAACAGGAGTCTGTAACAGTTTAAGCTGCTCCAGTGGTTTTGCAAGGCTGCTTCTCCCACATGTGCAGCTCAGATTCTTCTGAAGTGTGCTTTGAATATTGCCCATAGTGCCTCCTAAGTTCTCTGAAAGTCACATCGCTGAGCATTAAAGGGACACTTGTGATCTTAATCCCTGAGGCTCTGTAGCCTATTTATGTAGTGAGGATAATAATACCACAAAAATCCAGCAAAGCAAACTGAGGCGCAACTGATGTTTAGATACACAAGTGGTGAGGGTCACTGAGCAGCTTTTTTCCAGGCATCAGTTGCAGTGTATAAAGCTCAGAGCTGTGTCTCGTGGTATTGAAATCAAAATTGTCAGTAGTAGTGTTCTAGTTATCCTTCTTCATTCTTTGTGCTCAATAAGGCCTGAGGCCTGAGTAATGAGCTTCCTTAAACAGTACTTGTAATACACAGCTGCAGCTTCGTGGAATTCACAAAAGAGTTTTTTGGTGGTGTTGAAATAGATCTCATAACTCTTTCTTGACAATTCGAGGAAATTTTAAAACTTCTTGATAAAGTGGCTCCAAAGCATATGCATGTCCTGGAAAATATCACTCCAGTTGAATAAGTTAGAAAGCACGGATTCCAGAAACTGTTTACATATGGTTGTCAGCTATTTCTGTGATGAGATCCAGAATTTCAGTTTTACCTTTATAACAGCATGTAAGTTTTGGCACTGATGTGCCCCAGCAAAAAACAGTGGGAAAGTCAAATAGCTGTTTTTGTGTAACATTCTGGAAATTTATTTTAATCATTGATTCTTGTCCTTATTTCCTCTAAGCTTAAAAGCCAGTCGGAGATCTTTGCTATGTCCTGCCACTAATACAGTACGTTACCTCATTGTCAGACTTAAATCACTGATGAAACTGGAGCATTAAAGGTGGCTGGCAGAACATTTTCCAGTTGTTTTCAGGTTATTCCAGGTTTATTTATTATATATATCAGTAAAAAGCAGATGCCTTTATTTATAGGTATTTATACATATATATAGATTTATTACAGATATGGAAGTCCACTGCCTGCTATAGTTAGAATAGTAGGAAGGGACCTACAATAGTTCT
The DNA here is from genome assembly GCA_013398015.1 of Oreocharis arfaki. NCBI lineage: Eukaryota > Metazoa > Chordata > Aves > Passeriformes > Paramythiidae > Oreocharis > Oreocharis arfaki. Next base: position 79,378 of record VZRR01009904.1, on the reverse strand, counting down.
AGTAGGAAGGGACCTACAATAGTCATTGAGTCCAACTACCTGTTAACATCAGGGCTGAGGAAAAGACAATCAAACCATTTAACTTGACTCCTAAACCTGTTAGTGTGAATGGTGATGAATGGTTCTAGCTGAGCTGGAAGATATTTTGCATTTTGAAGATATTGAGCATCTTCTGTTAATAAGGTCCAGAATGTGAAGCAGTTCAGTACAGAATTGATCACATGAAAATTCTCTCCTGCCCCACACTGTAATTTGCCTTTTTCCTTCTCCCCATCCCCGCTGTGTGGAGTTGTGTTTGCCTGTAGGTGTGTCTCCATTTGGCAAGTTCCCTGCAGGTCATACCATGTACCTTGAGCTGGGTGATAGGGAGAGCAGGAACCAAACCAAATGCTGCAGCTTGATCTCAGGTTATATGCTCTGGGGGTCTAGCAGAAGGTGAGTGGCTGGGCCAAGAGTTTCTGCTCCTTTACCTAGTTGGCCCCTTTACCTCATCCTGTCTCTTGTGCATCTGCAAACTGAGCTTCTTGGTAGAGCCAGTGAGCAGCAAGTGGCACAGGAACCCCTCAGTGTGAGGGAACGGGGAGCCGTGCTTTGCAGAAGACCAGCTGGGTGATGGACCTAAAGGCTTTGGGAATTTTGGAAGTGTTTTGTATATCACTGCATTTTATAGTGTAAGAAGGGGGGATTAACATGGTGTTGTGTTGTGAACCAGTAAATGTGAAATGCTGTAACAGCAGAACGTTGTCTTCATAGAGAACAGAATGTTTCTTCTGAAAAGCAGCAATTGAAGAGCAGCCTAGCAGCTAATACAAAATGACCATGCTATAAGCATGTATGTAACTGGAGCCTGAATAAAAATAAATTTTAATCATTTTACCATTTGATTATACAGGAAAATAATAGTAAAAAATTTTGGTTGCTTTTTTAAAAATGTGTTTGATTTTATTTTTCAGTATTGTGAAAATGCTTAAAATGTTCTCAAGCCCTATAGCTTTTTGAAGTTGCAAATTTGTTGCAGGGAAGAGAGTGGTATATCACCTGTTCTTTGACACAGAATAAATTTTAACATATCTAAATCATGGGGGTTTCTCTGTGATCCTTAGAATTTTCTGAGACTCATGCTGGAATCTGGGTATTCCTCTCTCTGTGTGTATTTGCTAAATAAAGTCTTACTCACATGCATGAGAAAACTTCTGGAAGTCCTTGATTTGAATTAATATCTCCATAGGTTGCCCGAAAGCTTTCCTGAATTGCAGAATCTGACGTGTCTTTCAGTAAATGACATCTCTCTGCAAGCACTACCTGAAAACATTGGGAAGTAAGTTCTTTACACTTTATTACTTTTAAAATTTATTTTTCTTTTTTGTTGCATTTATTGTATAAATGACTCACACAATTGTGTTTAATACACCTGTAAAATTATTGACAGGTCTATCTTTATTTTTTCTATTCTTTCAAGTTGGAGGGATCTGTTTAAAAAAACCCTAAAACATGGCATTTTCAGTTGACATTATCAGGCTAATGCAGAACCTAAAGTATGTGTGTGTGTGGTTCCACTCTGTTCTTTAGGATTTAAAATGACTTGGAATTCTAGGTGCAAAATTAATTCGGTATTTTGTCATGCCAATCTGACCTTTTGCTTTCCTAAGTAGACCATTGATCCATTATTGTGAACATGTCAGATGGCTTGCAGCTTAGCTCAAAACCAGGCAATTGTTGGCACAAGAACAGATGGGTAAAAGCTGGCTGTGATCAGGATGGAAATTAGAAGGTTCCTAGCTAGCTATGTGAACAGTCTGGTTTTGAAAAAAAACTCCAGTGGGAACTGTGGAAGTGAAAACTCATGGAACAGCTCTTAAAATGAAATTTTATAAGCTTTTAAGATGTTTGTTCACCCTGGAAAGTAGAGCAGTGTTGCAAGGACAGACATTCAAAGTGGAAACACATGGAAAGTGAAGTAAACAATGTTTATCTGTCTCCTTTTGACTGAAACAAACGTCAGCACTTGCAGAAGGGAAATCTTTCCCCTCAGCTGAGAGAAGCGTATCTCTTCCAATTTGAAGGAGAAGTAGTAATTCCATGCGTCCTCGCGTAAATAAACGAGAATGACTGTGCTGATTCAGTTTAAAGGCTCATCTAGCCCAGTTTCCTGTTGCAGTTGCAGTAAGTAGATGCCTTGTGAGGGTTCAGAAGAAAAGTGTGTTTGACGACTCTTCTCTCCATCTTCTGACTGTTTCTGGTTCATGGGATTTCCTGAGCTTTGGATTTTGGTTTTTCTAATTGATAGCCCATAATGAATCTCTTTCATTTACTTGTCCAGCTTCTCCTTGGGCATATGTAGACATCTTTAGTATCCTCCCCTGGCAGATAGCCGCACATATCTATTACCCATTGCACTAGTTTGTTGTTAGTTCAGTAAAATCCAGATGTTTCTAAACAGAGGAGTCCTGCAGAAAGTATCTCAATAATAAGAGCTCCTGCAATGTAGTCAAGTTCAGACTGGCATTACTTTAGCCACTTCCCATGGGTATGAAAGCTGTCAGCTGGCACCACACCAGCTGCAGCCAAAGTGGAAAATGTCTTTTGAAACCTCCCACAGGCACTAACAGGTACAGATAATGTATGCCCAGTGACTAGGGCAGAGTCTTACCTGAAAATTGCATGGGCCAGGACTTCTGTGATGTTCTTGCTTCACTGTAAAAGCTCACGAAACTTTACGTGCAGCTTTTTCAGCACTGGCAGCTAAGAAAAGGCCTGTTCAGGCTTTGTATTTACTGAAAGTCAAGGCCAAAAGTTGAGGATCCTGTCTGGTTCTGAAAATAAATACAGGAAACATGACAAGCATGATTCCCAAAAGCATGGTGTGGACCGCTGCTTTGCAGGCAGTAGCTACAAGAAGGTTATTGGCTTCCTTGAGAGCTCCCTGGCTGTGGTGGCTCTGGCTTACTGCTTGTCCTGCCTCTCATTTGGTAGTGTGAGTGGTGATAGCCTGTGTTTTAGAGCAGATGACTGGAAAAAAGTATGGTTAAAAGGGGGATACCAGAATTTGTAGAGATATTAATATGTGGATCTATGCAAGAAAGAAAAGTAAAAATTTGCCTCATACTGGTCTTAAGCAGTTCATGGAAATGTTGTGATGCTATTTCAGCGTGAGCTCTTGCAGAACAGAGCAATGCAATCCATCCTCCCTCAAAGTCAGTATCTGATCCTCGATATTGAAGCTAAAAATCTGGGGTCCTCACTTGTGTTGGGAAGAGCCATGAGCTTGTCCTGGTGGTCTTGGTGAGTTCTCCTGGAAAGACAGACTTGTATTCAGGTCTGACAGGCCTGCTTTGATCTGGGAAGTGTTCCCACGTTAGCTGTTTAGAATATGAATATTGTATTTTTGCAAAACCACTTGAATCTCATTAGTAGAAATTTTTATTACCAGATTTATATTTAAAGAAGCAGAGACAAATGTGTGGGGCAGTTGTTCTTGCCTCATCAGGTATTCAAAATAGGTGTGAATATATTGGGAAGTCAACAGGAAGCTTGGAATGAACATGCATAGTTTCCAGCTCAGAAGAATGATAATGTTGGATGAGGGAAACTCATGGGGTGTCCGCCCAAAATGTAACTGTTCCTGGAGCCTGTTGAGGAATGTCCAACAGAGAGATCCTGTCTAATAACTGGATATTATTGAGAGGTCTTGTTTGTAGTGAACTGGAACTGCAACCTGAAGTCCTTACGGATCACTTCTGAGAGTGAATTTTACTGATTTTTTAGCATTAGATCTGTAAGTAAGAGATGTATTTTTTTTCAGTCTGGCTACCAACAAGTGCAACTTTCCTATTTTAGCTGGCAAAATTTTCGTCATTTACTGCAGGTGAATTTGATGGTGCTGCCAATCACCTTGTATTTGGTAAAAGCAGTGAAATGCTCTGTGGCTTCTCCAAGGGTAGAAACCACAAACTTGTACTCGTTGTTCCCTCCTTTGTTCTTTTTCATCTTCTGGGACCCCAAAAATGCTGGGAATTGAAAAGTAATGCTAATTTTGTTTTTCTGGCTGAGCAGACTAAATAAGGCTCTGAAAGGTGTTTGGATATGTTTGCAAATGCCTTACTGGAATTTCGGTATGCTTTGGATAATAATGCATGTTGTTATTTGATTGAATAGGCTGGACTGATGCCTTAGATTTTAACTTTTATATTTTTCAAATCCTGTACTGCCTAGTGTGTAGCTCTGAAGTTTCTTGTGGCCTGTTAGCTGCTGTTCTCTCATGCTGGTTAGTTATAACAAGGTACTCTAGGTTTGCTCTACAAGGACACCTAGATTGTCCCAGGCCCCAGAATGTGTAAACTGAGGCCTTTGAAGAGGAGGGCAAACTTGGGGTAGTCACTTCATTAACTGGGGTTGTAATTGGAGAATTGATCCTGATATGGAAATGGACCAAACCTATAAAAGTGTGAAGAACTTGTGACTCAGGGTCCATCTTGGGTGCAGCCTTTTGGCTGCCCAGGGTGCACCTTTGAAGACTCTTCAAATGAATACCTACCTTTATTCCCTTATTCTTGGCTAGTCTCTGTTTTTAGGTGGCCATCTCAGGCACCAGGACCTATGTGCTGTATATGAGATCTGTCAAATAGTGAGCAAACAAATACATATACTGGTGTTTTATTATACTATGGTTGGGCTTGTTTGGGGAAAAATTTGAAGTCCCTATACTTGCTGCAGGTCTTCTGACCACTAGAGTATGTGGAACCTTGGGGAAGTGCCTGCTAATTTCTTACAGTCCTATAGTGCTGTCCAGGAAACTGCCTAATACAGCCAGTGAAATCTAACTCATCTTCATGTAGTACAGTGATCAGTGTGTACTTAGTGTCTTTTTTTTTTTTTTTTTAAGTGACCTGCTTATAATCTTGTGGCAATGCAAATTTGCCTTGCTGTCTTAAATGGAGAAAGCAGCAAAAGCAATGGCAAATATTTTACAAACAGCAGTACTTCAATGTTAGGAAGAAAGTTCTTACTAATGGCACGTAGTAGACTCGAGTGGCCTTGTGGTGAGCCCGTAGTAGAAGTGTGTCTTCCTTGTGAATTTGGATATCCAGTCTGTTTTTCCCATAGTCTGATGTATGAGTGCCAGTGTTCAGCTTCACTGTCCCAGGCCAGTGTTTGAACCTGTTTGAACTACTCATATGTAGAGTTCTGTCAGTACTTTTACTGTACTGTTAAGAATTCTTCTGCACAGACCTTCTTTTATTTTCCCTTGTATTGCCAAAAGGAGTATTTTTAAGGGTCACAAATGGATGTCTGAAGAACGTAGGCAAGGCCTTCCTTGAATCTTTTGTCTTTCCTTTTGCTTATGAAGAGCCATGCTCCGAGTAGATCGACTTTTCTTATTCTGTGTGACCACTTCAGTCTGCTTTTCTGGTGCTGTTACATGCGCTGACTGATTTTTTCTTGCTGGATTAAACCTGCTTCTTTTAAGCTCATGTATTGTTTCAGGGCTTTCTAGAAAGATTTGTGGCAGACTGCTTTAGGACTGGATAACAGACTAGATGTCCTAATATTACCAGTGCCGCTTTTTGTGTTTCTCTGTGGTTTGTGTTCTCCTAACTTGTGGTTTGGTTGCTATCTGGAGTAAAACAGTGAATGCTAGTGCATGGGAGGTTCTTAAGCTAATAATTAGCTGGTTGCAGCTTGGAGCAGGATTTGTCCTGTTGGCTAGTTGAACCATTTGGAGAAACAAGTTACACCATTTAAGCTGTGAGTAGGAGTGTCTTTTACAGCCTTTCTCAGTCTAGAGCAAGTCTAATTTCCTTGTGTATTCTGTAAGGCCATCTGTGTCTAGAGCTGCCCGACAAGCAGGCATAACCTGTTCCTCCCAGCATGGGTAACATATAGGAATTTCCCGTTGCTTGTAGGCTTATTTTGCTATGATACTTCCTTATTTACGTAGCACCCAAAACACAGGGCATGACTTTTTCCTGAAATCGAAAAATCAGAGTGTTTGTATGTAAGGGGATTTGAATAAATTGGGATGTGAGGCTTCCCTAGGGCATTTCTTACAGTAATAGCGTGAATATTCTAATGCCCAGCACCTTTCTTGTCCATCTGTGTTCATTCTGTAGTGCTGGCTTCAGCCTACTGTAATGTTGGCTTTTTTCCCTGTAAAGATAGGTGATTTTAGAGATCTGCATAGTGCTCTTACAGCTTAATGTCTAGAAAGAGAAGAGCGATTGTGTCATATTTGTATTACAGTTTATTATTTATTTGTGGTTCTTAGGCTTGAATGAGATCCAGGTACCTTCTTTGGAAAGCCTTTTATGTATCTCTAGTGTTTAACCTAGTGTTGGACTCTCAGAACAGTGTATCATGAGGAGTTGGCTTTAGCTGGAAAAACAGTCCTTTCAGCATGAAATGCATATTTGAAAAAGACAGTTATCTGTCACATTCTGTAGGGGGAGCAAAATCAATTAATTTCTTAAACATCTGAAGCAATAGGCAGAGCTTCACTAGTGTGCTTTAAATTATGATTTAAGACCTGCTGCCCATTGGCACACCAGACATCTAACTCACACCCAGTTTTTAGCTTTCACCATTTTTTTAGCAGCCTTTTAGGGCCTGGGAAAGATAAAGATTACCAGATTCCTTTTTCTTTTTTTGATACTAAGCTTTAAAGTAAGAGATTATTCATGACTGGCAGGTAGAGTATTTTGAAAGTTCCCTACTTGGCAGGTGAAAAAGTATTTCCTCTGCCATATGCAATCTTTATTCCTCTCCTAAAAATGTACAGATGGTCTCCTACTTGGACATGATCTCAAAATCCTGAGGATTCAACAAAAGATCACAGAAATGTAATGATTTGTAGTATCCTCATCATTCACAGTCTCCCCCTCCCCCCCCCTCCCTTTTTTTTTTTTTTTTTTAAGACAACTACAGAGTCTGTGATGCAAGAAAGTAGGATAGCTTTATTTTAGCTTCAGAAACGTCTGATGTGGGGAGGGGTGAATTTCTTTAGATGTGAAGGATATTCTGATGCTGATGACTGATGAGTCTGGTTTACCCCCAAGCTGCAAGCAGGCTGAATGGATCTGTGGACCCTTACTACTGAAAGGGAATTACCAGGTAAGCAGAGATATTTTCCTCTTAACATTTGCAGCTAGCAGGTAGAATGCTGAAATAGGCATTTCATTATGAAAGTGAACATAATGAAAAGAACAGAAGAAATGTTGCTGCACTTAGGAGCATTGTTTTGCAGAAGGATTGGTTACAGGCATGCTTTTCAACAGTCATGGAACTGCAAATACCCAGAGATTTCATGTTAGTTAGTCACCGAGGGTGGTGGTTTTGCAAATATATGTTTAATTCTAGAGGTTTTGAAGTTTTCAGCAGTTTCTGAACCAGAATCTCTAATGTTGATCATAGAAGAAGTAGCTGGGGAATAAAAGATCTTCATAGGCAATAAAAGATCTTCATGCTCAATACAGATGGTCCAGAAGCAGATCAGAGTGGCAGTCCTTAGAACGGATTCCTGGGCCAGTCCGTGACTGTGTTTTTCTTAGTGTAGGCCTGCATGTCTCAAGTGTAGATTATGCATCTGGTAGCATCACTCAGAATGGAAAATGTTCTTAAAATTGTGTGGAACATGACAATGTAATTCTCTTTTCAGGTTTAGCATAATAATGTCTGATTAACATACAGTCTTACATGATACAACAGAAGTGATGGGGAGGCTTATCTCACAAATACGTAGAAAGAGGACTATATGTAGGTGGTCTGGCTAGGCTGATACAAATAGTATTAAAAACTCCTACTCTGGCTTAACTGAATTTAGCATGGCAAGAAATACTTACAGAGTTTGAGTAGGTAGAGCATTCAGTGTTAATCACAGCTGGTTGGTAAACGACAAAACTGAACGTTAAGAACACTGAAGTTTATTTCAGGAACACTAACAATGTAATCGTGAATGCAGTGCCACCTGGCCTTTAAATAAGAGATGTAACATCCTGTATGTTACACAAGAAAAAAATATTTAACATTTAGCAATACTTTTAAAAAGTGAAATAATTCCATTTAATTGAAGTTGTTGAAGATTGATGTTGCACGAGTGGAAGATATTTTAAGAATAAAATTTTGTTGTAATAGTGAATTGGCTTAGCCTTCCCAATCCATTTCATTAATCTTGATAAGGAAATAAGAGAGTGTTTGGTTAAAGCACTCAGAAGTAAACAGGATGAGCTGCAATTACAAATCTCTCTTTCCCTCTCAATGATGCCTTTGAAATTCATAGGGAGTTCAGTGTTCCTGTCCGTTTTTTGCTCCCTGCTTGCTGCCATGCATGAGGGCAGTAGAACTGATCTCAGCAGCTTGAAAGCCAAGCTTATGTAGAAAAGTAATCTTAATTAGCAACTTAGACTATCTCTTGAACATATTTAGGGAATTCCTTGGCTATAAACTGTAGAACTTTACTCTGTTTTTAAAATTTGCATGTGACTTGTACCACTGGCCATCTGTTAGTGCTTTCCCTCAGTTAGTGGCTGATAAGATATTTATGTTTTTTTATCCTGTTTTGTGGAAGATATGTAGCTTTTTATGAGCCAATTAATGGTATTGACAATTCAATTCAAGTAACTCACTATGCAAATGCACTTTCTCTGACTTTTGGTGTCCTTGCTGTTTAAGTCTAGGATGACAAAATTATCAACTCTACTTTCTTGGTCCCTATTTAAAATCAGTCTTCAGAAGGAGTATTTCCCTACCCTAATTTGTGTCCTATTCTCCCAGCTCTGTAGAAAACGACAAGTGTTAAGAACGTAATCCTTAGTTTCAGATATTGTTACAAGAATTATTACTAGAATGCTGTTCTGGGTATGAAACTGTAGGAGTAGATAGCTAAGGAAAGCCTCATGCCTTTCCCCTGAATGTTATACACTTAAACTTGAGAGGAAAGAATAATGTTTAATTTAGATACAAGTTACATGAAGTTACTTTGTCTCCAAAAAGGAGGAGGAGGAGGGGAGCTTTCAAAGATATTTCTGGATGTATGGTCTTTAACAGTGCTGCTGAGACATAATAACAGTTTCATCAAAACCAAATCTAGTTACTTTGCTATCTCATTGCTTTTCCAGCTTCCTTTATATTCTGAGGTAGAACCACAGGACTTCATGTGTGTGAAGATCAGTTTGTTTTGAAATAAGGAAGTGCCCTCAATTAGGAAATTAATACTTCCTGTAATTTCTAGCTCATGGAAGAATTTCTGGCATTCAGTACCTAAGAATTTGCATAAATCACTCTCTCGTATTGCATGGTGTGGGCAGAAGGTCTCTTTTCCAATTCTGTCAGATTAATTTTACAGAAGCTCATCGGTGCTCTTTTTTATCATTCACATCGTAAAACAAGTTTCTATGAGCAAAGGGTAATAAGGGCAGGACTGTTGTACTATTTGTCGGCTACCATGTAATGGATATGAATTCCAAGGTTCTTTCATGGTAACTTTGTCTTAATTATATGCCAGCATTTTGCAGTAGTCAGAAGCAAAGTAAGCATGTAGTGTTGAACCTTTTAAGAAGGTGAGAAAAATGCATGCCTGGAGCATATAGATCACAAACTACGTGGTTATGTGTTAAGAGACCCTTAGTAATTTCTGGAAGCATAATCCTTCCCTGTATGGCAGATACTGCTTTTGTTGCATTGGAAATGTTATTACACCAAAAATCCACATGGAGCTGGTTGTTCAGACCCAGGGAAGATAGGTTGCTGGTAGGTGTAGTAACGGTGGGTGAAATAAGGCAGACTCAGGGAAGAACTGAAGTGGTAGTTATCTCTGGAAAGGGGTACATGCTGCAGGAGCTCTTGGAACAATCCGACTTCAAGCATCTAATTTGATAGAATGGTTTGGGTTGGTTTGGAAGGGACCTTCAGAGATCATATAATCCAAGCCTTCTTTTGTGGGCAGAAACATCTTTCGTGAGATCTGGTTGCTCAAAGCCCTGTACTATCTGGCTTTCTGGTTTCTAGGGAGGAGGCATCTGCAACTTCTCTGGGTGTCCCGTTAGAACATCTCACTGCTCTCACTGTAAAATAATTCTTCTCCAGACTGAGCAACGCCAACTCCCTGAGTCCTGTCCTCACTGTCCTCACAGGAGAGGTGCTCCAGTCCTCTCACCGTTTTTGTGCCCTCTTCTGGGCCTGCTCCAGCAGGACTGTGCCTTTCATGTTCAGGGAAAGACAGTTCCTGGAGCTGGATGGAGTGCTCCAGGTGGGGTCTCACCAGTGCAGAGTAGAGTTACTTCCTTCAGCCTGCTGGCCACACGTTTATTATGCAGACCAGGATGATATGGTTGATGTAGGTTTGGGAGTTTGGAGATTTGGTTTTTACAGAGTCTGTGTGCAGTTGAGGAAACAGTCAAGAAAGAAGAGAAAGAGGCTTCTTTTGAGAGTGGCTTGGAACAGGAGCCTATCCCGAAGGTATAGGCTGTACCTTCAAATACTTACAGTCTGAGTAAGTGGTATTTTGAAAGCTGGCTAGTTACTGATTAACCCTGTCATTTTTTGGGGGGATAAAAGCTGGTAACATCAGGTTCTCGGTGCATTGCTGATCTGCAGCTATTGTCGTGGAAGTAGCTTACTAGGATCCTGTCAGATGAGTGACTTGTCATTTAACTGGTGTTTCCTGGGGCAGGGTCATACATGTTACTGGTAGTTTTATTTGGCCATGGGGATGGGCTGTAATATGTTTAAGTGTAGCTAGTTTCATGCATCTTTATGCCATTGTCAGAGTACCAAAGTTACCTTATCTCTTGGAAGACCCTTGAATAGACAGAAAACCCATGTTCCTTTTCTGCACAAAAAAGACAGTAAACTGCCTAGTTTAGACTCTTTTCCTTCCCAGTTTAGTGTCATGATGAATGTTTTAAAGTGTTTGTGCTTATTATCTGGGCAAGGTATCTAAGTACCAGCAATCTTCAGATGCTGGCCAAGGGAACTGGAGTCCTTTGGAACCAGTGCAGTGGCTGAAATGTGGACTTAATCTCTCGTTTCTGTATGCTGCATCCTTGAGCTGTGTTTTGGAGTCATTGCTGCTGCTGCATAGAAAGTGTAATACCAGACCATATTCAGAATCTATACTGTGTTCTCACCTTACCTATCCTTATTGTGCAGGACCTTCTCTTGTTCTGTATAAATATGGAGACTGTGCCCATTGTCATTTCGTTTTGCAGTTTTAAAAATGTAGGGAAAAATTCCATTAGGGATTTTATATTCCCTTAACCAGCTGAAACTTGCTGGAAAGGGTGCAGATTGGGCCATGGATTTCTGCAGGTGCTTTAGATCTTCATCTCTTCCGGCTTTGCTTCCTTATTTCCCAAAGCCTGTATTCTTGTCTTGCTGGCTCAGCTGTGTGCTGCTTTTGACAGAAGGTCCAAAGGTGTAGCTTTTATTACTCAAGAGAAGGGCGTTGTTCAGTTTTTATTGACGGAGCATCTTTAGCTTTTATATCAGTTCCTTTTGTCATCTATCTTGATTTTCTCCTAGCTTTTCCCACATTTCTCTTTCCACTTTTGTAATTTTACCTTTTTTCTTTCTCCCACAAGGAAATAGCAAATGTCTTTTCATGCTTCCCAGTGCTTCTCTCAGAAACCTTTGCTAGTCTGTGCCAAGGGCTTGGGTGCTCCTAGTCTTTTTGCAGGGACTGAGATAGAAATGGGGTGTAGGGTGTTGTCTGTTGTTGCTCTTAAGGCTGACTTCCTGTCCCCATGGAAAGGGGAATGTGCTGCAACTGTCCCTTAAGGTTAAAGTGCTAGGATAAACTCATAGCACTTTTGTATTTTAAAGCTTTACAAAACATAGTACATTTAATGTATGCTGTACACTGAAAATGTAGTTTCATCCAGAGTAACTGTGGAATTTCTCTGTCTCTTTTTTGTTACTGTTTTTTAACTTCAGTGATGTTGTTTTACCTATTGCAATGAATCTCTGTTGTTTAGAGTGTCATCTGTCTGTGAAAAGGTTGTTTTGTAGAACATGGTGGTGCTGATACTCTCGTTTTAATCAATCCAAACTGATTTGCTTTGGAAGAAAAAGAACAACAGGCTTAGTTTCTGGTTTTAGCGGATGATTCTAGTCTAACCTTTGTTTTGGAGTAGACTGCTACAGTTGATGAAGAAGTATTTGTGGTATTCCCTGTCTGTAGATTGTGTTGGATTGCATGTTTCTCTCTCAAATCCTGACAGGAATGCTCAGGAAAGACACTTCCAGCGTTTATGTCTACTTTGTTGCTATTAGTTTTGTTCTCAGTTATTGATTGCACATTCTCTTCATTCTTCTAGCTCACACAATGAATACCGATATCTACGGTTACTGTTGGTAGAGTGCTGAACAAGTATATCTGGTTTATACTGAAACTGACATTTTTAGCCATGTTGTACCTTTAAATTCAACTTGGTTCCGCCCTTACACCAGAAATCATCTAGCATGCTGAGATGGAAAATTTATAATTATTTCATTCAGCTTCATCCTCTGCCTGGTTTGTCTGTCTCCTTGTGCTCAGTAATTTCACACACATGCTCAGTGTTCAAGGTGTGTGTTGTAGCTTTTGTAGTGAGAATTACTACAATATTAATGCTTTTTACAAGCTTCAGTGAAATAGTATCTTCTGACAGTGGTGGGGTTTTTTTTGTTGTTGGTTTTTTAAAATCTTTTTGCTGTTTTGTTTTTCCTTCTCCTTCAGAATATAAATTACATTTGCTTGTGCATTTTCTGTTGGATTTTTTTTTTTTTTTGGGTGCAAGGCCTGTTTGTTGGAAAGCAGCCTGCAATGCTCTGTGGTGCATTTATGTTTCTAAATGCAGTTGGTGAGCAGCTGCTGATGGAACTCTGTAGTCTGAGTAAATTAGATTGCTTTTGCCTTTATGTTTTATGGTGACTTCCCATGGCTGATTTTTCACTACAAGATGGAGATTAGAATTAGGGAAAGATTCTGAAATCAGTTAGGTATGGCTTACTTTAGTTCTTTTCAGGGACTTTAGAAATACTGGACTGACAGTGCACCTGTAAAATTTAGGGCATAGGGAAAAAGAAATTATTTCATTTAGTATATTGTGAAAAATAGCTATTTGTAGCTGAGAAGAGGAAAGATTACACTTTCTGGAGAGAGTGTTAATAAGTCAGAAAAGATATTTGAAAAATAACAAGTGATGTAGAATTTTTCTTGCAAAAGACTTAAAATTGTATTTCTTAACAAAACTTAAAATCAAAAAAATGTTAGTACACGTACAATTTGTTAGGAACCTGTTGGTAAATGTAAGGACGAGCTATACCTCTGCTTTTTAATGTTTTGGAGATGGGCACTTCAGTACATCAGCATATCTTTTATATGATACTGTTTTATACGATAGCTGTCGCATTTTAGGTTGCAGCACATAGGTTTCCTGGGGGCTATTTCTGTAACTAGTCAAAATGTAAGAATAATAAGTCACGAATTTCCTTTCATTTTCTGACCTCTCTATTAAATAGATCCATCTTAAACATAGTGCAGCTTTGCTGGTTTAGACTTCATAGACTTAGGTCTCTGTATTGGTGAGAAGCCTGATTTTGCTTATTGGGGTCTGCTTACATTGGATTTGGACTCAAGTCCTTGGAAGAAGTAGAAAGGATAAAGGAGTGTGGGGCAGTATCTTTTCTTTTGTTCCAGGGTAGGGTTAGGGTTGTGAGCATGCTGTAGGCGAGAATGGCTGTGGAATAAATAAAGCATTTCTCCCTCAGAAAGCTGTGTTAGAGATGAAAACAGCCCGGCAGGTGGCCGACTCCCTCAAGAGGAGAACCTGGGCTGGGGCTGTGGTGGGCCACAGTCACTCTGCGAAGTGCAGTTGGATGCTCACAAGGTGCTTGCAAGGGCACAGCTGCCAGTGAGTGCTCACAGTGCTGCAGCACAGCTGCCTTCCTTGCACCTTCTTGGCAGCTGTACTGGCCCAGGGGTTTAAGGGGATTTATTTTGTGTTGGACTGGGGATCTATGTTACTCTCCTTGCTGGGTTATTTTTAAGCGGGATCAATTTCCTGAGCTGGTTCACTGGCCTGCCCCAGTCTAATGATATGATGAGGCTGGTTAAGATGGTGGTTCTCAAGTTCTTGCTGTTGACCGTGCTTTTCTGACAAAGGTGTCTGTTCAGCCACAGTCAAAGTGTGGTGGCTGAGGTAAGAAAAGAAATTAAAAGATTGCACCATTTTCCTCATCAACACTTTGATGTGATGGGGAGGGAGATAAGTAGATGTGGGGTGATGTGTAAACACAAGATTACAAGGCAGCTTGGAGGTGTGCACATCTTTTTGTATTCTCTTGATAAAAATGAATCATGGACCTCACCTAATATAAGCTTGAAGAGAAAGTGGAAAATTCAGAGGAAGGCTGAAATAAGTTTCTAGAAAACCTGTAAACACAAACATAATGGCAGTCTGTGGGAGGCAGTGCAAGCAAGATCAGACCTACCAACCTTTTACAGAGAAAATGGTTCTCCATCACCCTTTTCCTCTCCTCCTCCACTTGTTTGGTTTTCCTGAGGATGTTGGGTACCATGTCCCATCTTGACTTGTGTTTTATAGTGTTAAAATTTTTATGTGTGTTTTCTCGTGTTGTTGGAATGATGGCTTGCTTATTTTTGTCAATAGTTTTGAGTGACAGTAGCAGAGTTATTCTCACTTATCTTTTAATTGAATTTCTAATAGGCTTCTACTAAAGTGTCTTTGCCAATGTGGTATACTTTAACTATACTTCTGGAGGAATATAGAACCCCTTGGGTAAAATGCACTTTTTTTAAAAGCTGGAAAGGGCTGCTGAGACAATAATCAAAGCTCCTGTGAGATTTCATTTGCTGTTTTTTGAATGCAGTATGAAATAGGTGCATGAGATAAGGATTTATTTTTCAGACACCATCAAAAGTCAATCCATGAAAAATCTTCTTTCCCGTTTAATTAGTCTTTACATGAATTCTGTTGCTTTTCCTTGCATAGATAACTGTATTGGAGTTGCAATGTGAAGATTTTTCTCTTTTCTTTTTTTGAGGTATAAGTTTTATTGAGGTTATCAGCTGCATTTTTTTACTGGAGCTAACTAATTATTCTGTAATTTGGTAAGCTGGTATTGTTTGAGATGAAAAAGTATTTCAATTCTATGTAGTCTGAATGCATGGACTTGTTTTTATGTGGTTTTTAAAAATTTTTTTCCTGAGGTGTACAAATTTAGAATTAACATCTGTTTCAAATTTAGTGGAATTCTTGTTTTTTGCCTAGATTTTATTCAAGGCCTAGCACGCTGTCCCCTTTCCCTGGACACCAGGGCAGAGCATAATTCTGTTGTAGAAAACTCCTTATTTGCAGTCACCATATCTGATTTTCATTTTTCCCTGAGATGGTGGAGGATTAGAGCAGATTATAGTGTTGGGATAATGTCTGACTCCTTGTGTTCCATTTAGTCATAAATAAACCCCTGAGAAATCTGAGTGTTGCTATGGTGATGTTAGCAAAAGCCTGGGATATGGGGTACGTGAGCCGCTTAGAAGCATAATGTCACTTAGAGTAATGAGCACGCCGTCATTAGGACAGCGATGGGTTTACCTGGTGCTCTCTAACTTTGGTAGCCTGTGCCAGGTTCTGAAGGCGAGTAAGTAAAAGCTATTCAGATGTGATATACTCTGTTTAGTAACTTGCAGCTGCAAACCCTTTAACAAATGGAAATTTGTGTTTTGTGTGTTTACTTTCTAGCTTTAATCTGTTGAAGTATCACAGAGAAACAAACAAAAACTTAGTCTTTCTTTTCTGCCTTTCACATGATGGTCTGAATTAAAACAAGAATCATTTTATAGCAACTTCTTTTAAACTGTGTAAACGCACACTTTTTTTTTTAAATGTGGTCTCTTTTTTTTTTTTCAGTCTTTATAACCTGGCTTCACTGGAACTGAGAGAAAATTTGCTGACATATTTACCTGAGTAAGTCACATTGCGTGTGTTTCATTGTATTAACATAAAATGTTCTTATTCTTAAAATCTGCTAACATATGAAACTGAGTGACAGCTAGAAAAAATATTCCAAGCCAATTGACAAAATGTATGAGATACAGCTTTCTTTTAGCAGCATCTGCTTACATCCATTACTTCTAGTTGTACTTGATTAGTAGCAGGAGCCTTCAGTCTGTGTGGATTGGCTTTGTTCTATAAAAAAGTATTCTGTATGAAATACAGCAGCACCAAACATGTCCTGCACGCATTGAACAAGCCCATCTGTAGTGGGAGTGCTGGTTTGGGTTGTTCTCATGATGAAATTTTGGAACTGTGAAAGTAGGACAGTAAGATCTCCGAGATTTTCACTCTAGACCTTTATAGCATTTAAATAAGTGTTTGCATTCAGGGCTGAGTAGCCAAAAGCTTCTCAAACCTGGAGACGAATCCCTTGGTAGCAAACTAGGCCTTCTGATGTCTGACTTCACCTACTGTGATTTCTGGAGGAAAAAGTTGTCTAGATGTCTCTCTACTGTCTGTATTGTGGCAGAGGAATTGGTGGTCTTTTGTTAGACTCATTTAGTATCTTGTACTTTGGGGATCCTTTTTGTCTGCCTAGAAGCATCCTCTTCTTTCTCTAGTGAAGGAGTTTCCTTCCTTCACTATCTGGTTGCTTCTTGCAAGAGTTTTGGTGACTTGTGTTGTGCTTGTTTAGATAATCTAATAGATACTGTGAAGGATTTAACCTGTTTTAATCAGAATGTCTTCCCCAGTTGCTTTAGGGTCATTTTTTCCTGTCAGTCTACCCGGTGCCTTGGTTGTGGCTATTGATAGCAGTGAGCCACAAGATGCTTTAATGTCAGTGGCCAGAAGATAGGAACTGCTAGCCAAGTTTGGCCGTGTAGTGTCAGAATGAAGCTATTGCAAATGTTGACAGTTCCATTGCTCCTGGAAAATTCCAACTGTCAGTAATGTAGTTGACAATTCTCTCTGGTTTTTGTGCTGCTGCATCTTTGGGGAAAGTAAGCAAGAGCTCTACGACAGCCTAATTTTGAAGGGTGGCCCTCTGTGTCTTTCGGTTCAAACTTCTTTTACATCCTTTTGCTCTTCCCTCTGTTTGCAGTCTCAGAAATGGAAGTGTTTCAGAAATTGATGGATCATGTTGAGAAGATAAATGATAGACATTGAGTCTTGAGTCACATAGTTATGTGATCACTATGGGGAATTTTTATCCAGTTGCATAACTGAAAATTTCCCCTAAAAAATAAATCTAACTAACTGTACTAAAGTATGTGGCGTTTGGTACCCCAGGGGATTTATTGTTAAAATAAAAAAAAGTAGTGATTTGATTGCCTGTACTAAGTTTTAAGTTTCGAGGGCATACAGTTACACTGACAAACCAAATTATTTTTTCAGTAAGACATTGCTGCAAACAGTCTGTGCCTGGTAAAATAACTGTCTGCTTACACTACATTGTGATTTGAAATTCAAGTTTCAGTAAAATGAGCTTATTCAAATACATGAGGTTTCTGTTGCTTTAGTCTAATGTGGTTTTGTTTTGACTTATCTTATCTCACAGATCACTTGCCCAGCTGCAGCGACTAGAAGAACTTGATTTAGGAAACAATGAACTTTATCATTTGGTAAGAGAACATGCCACTGAAACTGCACATTGGTCTCGTTTTATGCATCATTTAGATTAAATGGGTTGTAGGATGTCCAAAATTGAAGAAAGAGAAATGTATGGAGGGAGAGTCTTTATAGGTACAGATGAATTTTGACAGTGAGCTGGTGCTTTCATATCTACTTGGTTTTGTTCAGTACAATATCATTTTACTTGAAAAACTGCAGCTGATCTCTAGAAAATGAGAGCATGGCACGGCTTTTTTTATGGAAATAAAAAGGAGTGGAGGGGCACAAACTCTTGTCAGTGCTGGCAGTTACAATGACCATGTGGACTTGTGTCAGGAGCTGGATGGGCTAAGCACAGATGAAAGTTCGATTTCCAGGGTCAGAGTAGGAATCTTTGGGAACAGGCTGAACCAAAACTGTTGAGGGTTGAAAGTTCTTACTTTGTCACAGATCAGTCTACCAAAAATATGTTTGTCATCTGCCTTATGGTGGCTCAGGTGAATGTTGAATGGATTTTCAGTAGATCAAGGCTATGCAGGCAATTTGTTTGTGCATGCCAGGTAAAGAATGGTAGCTTATTAAGCTATAGCAATTAATTTGTGTGATGGAGTCCCAAATGCTTACAGTCACTACTTACCAAGGTACCTCTAAATAGTGCTTGCAGTGAGAATTGGGTTACTTAGACTGTAATTGTTGGGTAGCTGTTTTTTTTTTTTTACTTGAAGCTCCTATGCTACTTAACATTACTGCTTTTTTATGTTATAGCCAGAAACAATTGGTGCACTTTTCAATCTTAAAGACCTTTGGTTGGATGGAAACCAATTAGCTGAAATACCTCAGGTAAAAATGAGCTCTACAGATACTGTTTTGAAGATGCTTTGAAAAGAAAACCTTTTCATTCATTCCTAAAGGGAAGTGCTTTAAAATGGAATATTTTTCTTAGTCCACTTTGCCTGGGTTTGGTTTTGGGTGTGTAAGGGTTTTCTCTTAATAAGTTCCTCTACAAGGGATTTGCCATGATACTGTATGTTGTCAGAAATTTTCTTTTAAGCATTTTGACAAAGCAGTTGTTTCCTAATAGGCACATTGTTCAGCTTGTAGGATGACACATCCTCTGTTTATAGTTCTTGCCCGAAGATCTGGGAGCCATTAGTTGTCTGAGCTAACCCTCACCTTGTGTATCTATCTGAATTGCAGTTTTAAAAGTTTTGAGTATGAATATTTTTTTTTCAATTTTTTGTAGTATCTTCATCCATTTAAGCATGATATTTAGAAGAAGTACAATATTGGAACTGTTGCCATAAACAGAAATTTTGGTTTATTCATGCAAATCCCCCATCTGACATCAATCACAGGATGAGGGAACTTAGCCTTTAAAGCTTACAGCGCTCTAACTTCCCTTTCTTAAGAACCCTTATAATATGTGGGATGGTTCCTTTTCCCTCTTTTTCCCTTAAAGCCAAGTCAATACCTGTTTTTCTCTGTTCCTCCTGCAGTATGCTGTAACTTGCTGTATGGATCTCATTGTTGGCTGTGTGTCTTGGAAATCAGTTACAGTTTAGTGGGTTTAGTTGACTTTGTTTTTATTGGCTTGGCCTAATAATTTTTTAAGTAGAGATGATCATTCATAAAAGGTCAAGTGTGATTTCAGGAGCCATTTTTATTAAAATTGACCATTATTGTGGTCGATGTCCAAAGGGTGGACTTGTACTATAAAGGGTATTTGTTTAATGAAAGATCCTCTTGAAAGGCAGACATCTCAAAAGCAAAAGAACCGTTGGACCAAGGCCATCGCTGTATGAAAATTGTGTATGTTAAAGAAAAAGGCACTTCTTCCTCAGCCCTTCTGTTCTCTGAGAGGTGATTTGGGATGGCTAAAACGAGATCTGTTCTCAAGTGTGTATAGGGATGTCTGTGTGTGTGCACGGGGAATGGGCTCTGTGCTCTGATAGCTAGTAGAGGCAAAGGTGTTTCTCTGTCTAATGGTTGGATTGCCATGGTAAAAAAGTTAAGTAGTCATTAATAATAGTAGACGATGGCAATATAACTTGGCAGTTCAGATGTGCTTGCCAGAGCAACACCCCCAGTTCCTATTTCTACATTTTTTGTAGTTGGGAGATGTGAAGATATGAAATCCCTAGATGTCATGGCATGTTGCTGTAGCAGCCGGGAGAGACTAATCCTAATTTGCCTGGGGTTAATTGGGAGGGGTAGGCTTTAATTACGTAGTGGTTGATAATCTGCCATTCTGAAAAAAACAGCTCTGCAGTCTTTACTTGAGAAAAACTCCAGGTTTGGCTGGTGCTTGCCTGGGTGTGCTCAGCATAGCTTGCCTGACTACTGAAGCCAGTTTAATAGTTAAAATAAGAAACCGTGACTGAATCACTTGGTTGGTTTATCATATATAAAGTGTAATTATTTACTTTTTTGTGCTTTTAGAGGTCGTATAAAGAATGGCCAATTAAGAGGTCATACAGATAATTGTTTTTCTTTGTGGAATTTCATTGTGATGATACATTTTTCAAAATGCTTGCTTACGTGTTTGGGCATGACTTAAATTTTTTGTCTTGTATCGCAGGAAGTAGGAAACCTGAAAAACCTGCTTTGTCTGGATGTTTCTGAAAATAAATTGGAATGCCTTCCTGAAGAAATTAGTGGTCTGACTTCTTTAACAGACTTGCTTGTTTCTCAGAATTTACTTCAGATCTTACCTGATGGCATTGGTAAGTACAAGGTGAATGCTATCACACAGGACCATTTAATCCACCATAACTGGAAGTAATTTGGTTTTTTTAAGTCTTTTTGTGTAAGAGATGAGCTTGTCTGAAGTTTTCTTTTTCTTTTTGCTTAGTATGAAATGCACAGCTCTATTAATGCTGCGTTTTAATTGTTTGCATAATGACTCTCTCATAATCTTCTTTCAGTCTTCACTTGATACCTCTCAAACATGTATATATACATGTATATATATCCCAAACAAGTTAATATGTCCCTTCAGTTCCCATTGTATCCATGTCACCATCAGAACTCTTTAACATTGTAATATTTTAGCTTGTAACGTGCTGTGGGTTACTTGATAAGACTGGCTGGAAGTATCACTACAAAAAATACAGAATTTTGAATGGCGATGTGTGTTTATCTTCAGTTGGACGATGTGATTAATCCTCTACTGACCCTAGTGGAAGACTGTTTGCCTTGCAGCCCATTAGTCCTTGCCTTGAGGGTTCAAACTACAGCCTTTCTGTGTCTGACCCCTTAGATTGGGTTCAGTAACTGAAGAATGTTTCCTGAAACATTACTAGTGCCATTTTTAAGGTCTATGTTTTTACCCATGCAGTAGTTGTGACAAATAGTCGAACAAGCATTTTTTTTCTCTATTCATCAACTGTTTTTCTGGAAATTTCCATGTTGCAGGAGTGTGCCTTCTCCTTTAGAGGATTTTTAAAAATTTTTATTTTAATTTTTTTCCCCACTAAAATAAAGTTGTTGGGGAAGGAGGACTCGTGAATGTGGTTTAACCACAACTAACATTCGGAAAAGAGTGGTCAGACCTTCCCCCTTCCAATACAGTGTGTATAAGGCTAAGGAAAGTTTCTCTAGAAGTTAGACTTGGGGGAGTGGGCTGACAGCTGTGGCTCCTACAGCTGCCTAATGTGTGTTTGACAGAGTTGTAGCAGCCTTCTCTGGTGACCTGTGCTGGTCGGTACAGTTGTACATCAGAAATGGAGCTGTAGCTTCTGCAAGTCAGCAGCCTGTGCACCTGGCTAGACATGGCTTGTTGCCAGAAGTGAACCTTGGTGGAGGCTCCTGGGAGTTGCCCAGCTGATCACCGAATCCTTGGTGGGATTGGTGGATCTGTAGAGCTCTTGAAGCAGGGCTCTCACCAGCGCCAGTGGCTCAGGTCAGCTGTGGCCATGTCTGACCCCGTCTCCAGAGCTCCCATGGAGCTCCAGCACCCCCAGGCAGCCTGTGCCAGTGCTGCACCACCTCCCACTGAGGAAGCTGCCTCTGATGTCCAGCTGGGCTCTCCCACGCTGTGATTTGCAGCCTTTGCTGCCTCACCTGCCACTGCAGAGAAGAGTTCGGCTCTGCCATGTCTGTAACTGCCCTGCAAGTGGTTCTGGGCAGTTCCTAGATGCCTCCTTGGCTGTCTCTTGGTGGGAGTCAACACAGCCAGCTCCTTCAGCCTCAGCTCATATGTGCTCTG
Source organism: Oreocharis arfaki (assembly GCA_013398015.1). NCBI lineage: Eukaryota > Metazoa > Chordata > Aves > Passeriformes > Paramythiidae > Oreocharis > Oreocharis arfaki. Next base: position 57,568 of record VZRR01009904.1, on the reverse strand, counting down.
GCCATCTTGATAGCTTCCTATTGGACCCCTATCACTTGAACAGGGGAGTTGAGGGGGAAGACAGGACATCATATGAAACTGAGAATGATTTTACAGGTGTGGTTTCACTAATTGCAAGTAGATAGGGTATAGCAACTTCTGTTGATCTGCTGGCTGTATTTCTCCTAATGCAGTCTAGTTGGTGTTTGTTTCTGATGAGAGCTCACTGCTATTTATTGTTCAACCTGGTGCTCAGCCTAGTATTCATGTCCTTTCCAGCAGGACTCTTGTATAGATGTCACTTTCCAGCCTGTGCTGGTGCAGAAGTTTTTTCTGTCTGGATGCAGAGCTCTGCATCTCTCCGTGCTAAACCTCAGGTTCCTGTTTAGGTTGCTGTCTTTTTGTGTGTCAGACATCTCTTCATGATTTAGCATCATCAGTGAATTTGATACTCCTGAGTATTACAGCTGTTTTGGACCACTCAAGGATGGCAGGGAGGTGTCAGCAGCTGGTGTTGTCTCCTGAATTCTCTATCTTGGGCTCTGCCTGAGTCAGCTTTTGCACCAAAGACCATTCTGTTATAAAAGAATAGAACAAAGTGAGTTTTCTGCACTGAAATAGTATTTTGTTCTTTGGGAAAAAATCACCTTCAAAGAAGTTTGATTTCTCATCTATGGAATAAACTTGGGTTTCATGTCTGAGTAACTGGTTTCTCTGTTAGGGCAAAGAGACCTTGATCCTGTTTGGGTTGTCACTTCAGTGCAAGATGTTCCCACCATGGCTGATTAGGTGTAGGTGATCTTCTGAACATTCCTTTGTTAATAAACATTGTATGATTGAGGAACAAGCAGATAATTGTCACTTGTTTATAGGCGTTTGGGTAGACACATACTTGATATTTACATGGGCTATCATTCAGACTGTAACTTTATTACAATTTATTATGCTTAAGTGTTGGATATGAATATTTTTATTGAGTATTAATTCAGTGATATTAAAACTTGCAAAAATAGTGCAAGCACTATGTGAAACAGTGCTTGGGTTCTTTCATTTTACCTAAATTTTTTTTTAAATTGCTTTAGAGGATTTCTGGAAGTTTTGCAGCAGTAATAATTTATGTAATGAAAGGTACTGGAGGATAATAGACTAAAAATCCATGTTGTTCTTTCTGTCCAGGAAAATTGCGGAGGCTCTCCATTTTGAAGGCTGATCAGAACAAACTGATTCAACTAACTGATTCAATTGGAGACTGTGAAAGCCTTACCGAGCTAGTTCTCACAGAAAACCAACTGCAGGTAAGCGTGGTCATGGCTGCTCAAATGGCAGGTGGTAATAAGACCTGCTGTTAAGTGCTGAATCACTTAGCTTATTAGGTTACTCACCCTTGCTACTGCTAAGTAGTGCATTTTCTTTAAATGCATCTTATTTCTTACCTGTTAAGTGAATGCTGGAGATCAAGTTGTGTGTAGTAACAATCCACCCTTCAAATGCTTAAGCAATTACATATTCACTTCTGAGTCTTTCATGACCAGTGAGAGAACTGGAGCATGTGGAGTGCAGGTATTGCTTACTTTGTTGTGTTTTTTGTGTGGGGGTTTGTGCTGTCTTGCATTATTGCCAGTTTTTTGCTGTGCATTATCTGGATCAGTCTTGCTGGAACTGAATAGAAGCCCTCAGCGCTGAAGAGCTTGTACTGCTCCTTGCTCTGCTGATCTGCTCTAGCCAGGTGTTAACTATGATACGTGGTCAATTAAAATAAAATCTCAGAATTCCTTCTGTTAGGTGTTTCCTTTCATTATTTTGAAACTTCATGTGACACTGACACTTGGAGAGTAGCTGTCTTTAAACAAACTAGGTTTGAGCATTTCTTAAGCTCAATTGGTGCTTGGTTGAGTTAAAAGCTTAAGACTGTTGAAAAGATGCCTCTCCAACAGTCAGTTCATAGCACCTGAGTTAGGAGATAGCTAACCAAGAAGCAATTTTGGGAGTATGAAGTTAGATAATATGGACATCCTGTGTACATGCATTCTGTACACAGCTGTTGTGTGTCTATTCTCGTGGTGCAGAGATAATTACTGAGTGAGTTTGTGTTAGAAACTGGTATTCCTGGACACTTGGTCTGCAATATAAACCTTTGGATCTTCGTTGGAAGGTCTGGCAGTAATGAAGATTAACTACACTTCAATTTTGAAAGTGGATCAGACTATTGATTAATTTTAAAAGCAACTTAAGTGTTTTTTATTGATTCTGTTTATTTATGAATTCTGTTTTTATATTGTTTTGTTTTTGTTGGCACAGTCATTGCCGAAGAGCATTGGAAAACTCAAGAAGCTGAACAATTTGAATGCTGATAGAAACAAACTAACATCTTTGCCCAAAGAGGTAAGTTTTGTGGAGATGAGATTGTAGAAACAGAAAACTCTTAATTTCAAATGCCTACAGGAAGTAGTGGGCAGCTTTGATCTAGTGGGTGTTCTTTCTGAACCGATCAAAACCAGAAACTTGTCCACTAGTTCTGAACTGTGGTGATTTGGTGGCTTGGAAGTGCAAAATGCCTTTGTAGTTGAACAAAAAGGCTTGGATCTAATTAGCTTGTAACTAACTGGGATCTAATTAGCTTATAACTGGTAAATCCCAGTGTAGGTATCAGGTCCTGTGCTCTTTGAAGGCTTGGTGTTCTGGTAGGGTGAATGCAATACCAATATGTCTCTTCTGCATGTAGTATGAAACTACTGCCCCACTCTTCCTCACCTCACTCCTGTGACCAATATCAAAGGGAAAGTTTCATACTCTGAGAAGTGGCTCAGTGACTGTCTTGACAGTCTTTTTGGTTTTGGAGCTCTTTGCACTACTTTTGCCATTAAATATAAGGACCTGATGTAACCAAGATACCTCAGATTTTACAGCTGTGAGCGCTAGGACTTCTTGTCTATTGTAATGGTATGTAGAATGGAATGAGGCTAGAGTTTGTGTTGTGAAACTAAATATATTGAAGGCTTTACAGGTTAGTTCAGCAGTAAACTGTGGAAAAAAAGTCGGGAAAGCAGCATCCTGTGATTGAAACATGGGACCATGAGTTAGTTCTGTTTGTACTACTTTTTCTCTGTAATTTTTGTCAAAGTAATTCTCCCTCTTAATTTTCCTATCTAATGTGTGGCTCTGAGCTTGTAGCTATTGTTCTCCACTTTCAGTCACGTAAGGAGCCAGGAGGGTATTGTACTAGGGTGACAGCCAATGGATGGAAATTGAGAGGAGTATCAGCTCTGGCTTGTTTCCTTATGGAGCTTGGACAGCTCAAGAAGGACATATGAGAAGGAAGCAAAGTGGCAAGGAGACGGTGAAGAGCTGATTGTCTGAAGAAGAGGGATCAAGCAGGGACAGAGGATGCTGCTGTGGCACTGGCAGCAGCAGTTCCAGTGTCCTGGGTCTGAGCTGCCACAGGCCAGTCACCTAATCGAGGGAAGGTGAGGGAGGAGACTTGTGAGTACTGCAGCTTTTCTAGCAGTACAGTGTCTTCTCTGCAGTGGTACTTCCAGTTCTGAACAGAGAATTGTTACAGGGCTTACCCAGCCAGGTTACCTGATGGCTAGTAAGAGGCAAGACCCTGGGAAAACTGTCTGGGTTGGTATGTGATGGCATTTTTCATCTTACAATATGCTGAGTTGGAAGAAACCCATCAAGATCGTGAAGTCCAGCTCCTGGCCCTGCACACGACACCCCAAGAGTCACACCCTGTGCCTGAGAGCATTGGCCAAACACTTCCTGAGCCCTGTCGGGCTTGGTGCTGTGACCACTTCCCTGGGGAGCCTGTGCAGTGCCCAACCACCCTCTGGGTGAAGAACCTTTTTCTGATATCCAGCCTAAATCTCCCCTGACACAACTTCAAGCCATTCTCTCAGGTCCTGTCACTGGTCACCAGAGAGAAGGGATCAGTGCCTGCCCCTCCCCTTCCCCTCACAAGGAAGTTGTAACTGCAATGAAGTCTCCCCTCAGTCACCTCTTCTTCAGGCTGAACAGACCAAGTGACCTCAGCTGCTCCTCATACTCCTTCCCCTCAAGGCCCTTCACCATCTTTCTTGCCCTCTTTTGGATGCTCTCTAACAGCTTAATACCTTTCTGATCTTGTGCTCATTCAGCAGAAGACTTTCCATGTCTTTACAAAGGACTTTGAATTAATACATTACACAAGTATGGTAAAATACCTGTACTTGAGACTTGTGCAATTTTATGTTCACTCCACCTTTGAGCAGAATTGTTCTGAGTTCATTTGGGAAGGTTTTACTGGCACACTTTATTTCCAGATTGGCCATTGATAGCTTGTGTAGTGTATGAGCACTTTTCTCAGTTCATGGAATACATGGTGTTGGAGGTGCATAAGGGCAATCACTGTGGCTTGGAAGAAGCTAGGACAGAAGCAGGTGAGAGGAGAAGGCTCGGCTGCAGGAATAGGTAAACCAGGGGGAATATGGACCATGTCTGTTTGGGGGTATAGTGGGGTCAGGAGCTCAGTTTGGAGCGATAGAGGGATTAATAATGAGCAAGATACTGAAGACTTGGAAGCAGCAATGTTTTTTGGAGGTGGAATGTGTTGCTCAGTCAGTGAAGGGGATATCCAAGGGTGAAGTGAAGAATCAGGACGTGTCTAGAGAACTTTAGTGCACATGAGAGAGAGGGAGGGGGACACCTGCACAGAACTGGAATGAAGACAGGGCTGAGCCTGTGTTTGGAGAAGGTGAATAATGAGGAAATGGAAGGTAGTGTCTGGAATAAGGTGAGCTGGGGAGTTGTGGAAGTCCAGGAAATAAAAGGAGAGGGTGGTTCCCAAGGGAGCCTGGCAGGGAAACAGAGGAAGCAGAGCTCTTTGGCTCCCTGTCAAGGACTTTGAAATAGAATTTTTGTTTTTCCTTTAAAGGTGTCCACACCAACCTGTTTGTCTCATTAGAACAAGTGCTTTGAAGTTACATGTAATGTAAGATTTTATGTTTTGCTCTGTGGATATTCAATTTTTTATTGTTTAAAGAAAGTCAGCCCTTTTCTATCTGCAGGGTTATCTCACCCTTGATCAGTGCATTTGAATTCCAAGCTGGTAATGTTACAAATAGAAAGCATAAACAACTGATGGCAATGGTGTGCCTCAGAAATACTGTATGCGTGTATTGCAGGACCTACTGTCTAGCTAACAGGACTTTTCAGTTTCAGTTTTTCAGGTTTCAGTTTGAATTCCTTGGGCTGTGGCTGTGCAGTAAAACATTTTTCCCTGATTGTTTTTAGAGTGCCTTCTTACAGTGCTGAAATGGTAGCTTCAAAAACAAAGGAATCTGCTGCTCTCTGCTCATGTTCCATCTGTTCCTGGAGCTGCATTTTCTTGGTATAGTATTTTTCTTAACCAGCAGCATTTTGCTTTAAACCAAACATGAAGATTTCATAGTACAGGTTTTCTATTTAAAATTCAGAGGAATTAAGTGAAGAGTCACATTTCATAGCTCTGAAAGAAAAATGCTCTACATATCTGAGTGCCCAGGTATAACAAGTACTGTTTGCTGTTATGCAAAGCATCAACAGGAGCAGCTTTAGGGGACTTATGATGGCAAAGATTCCAATTCTGAGTTTCCCTTTGGATGGCAGGGAGAAACAATTTGGTGCCTTGGGTGAAATGTTCAATTTCCATTTTTGTTCTCGTCATTACTGACTTGGAAAAAAAATAATACAAAATGCATTCATAGCGCACTTAGGGAAGACAGAAAAATGTGTCACCCTTTTTCTGTCTGTTGGAAGGCTCTGCTTGACAGTGGGAAAGCATACTATGTTTTCTGTCTATTTTCATCTTAAACTGACTAACTAAGATTTAAAGCCAGGCACAAGCTCCTGACAGAAGAAATTTTCTACACCCCTGCCTGCTGTGTGTTGCTTAAGATGTCTCCTGAGACAGTGTGGCAAAGACTGGGGTCCTGGACCTTTGCACATCAGAGTTAGTACTTGTACACTTGTTCCCCCATCACAGAAGCAGAGTTGGATGCAGTAGAGTATGCAGTGCAGATATTTTTCCTCAGTATGTTTCCCTCTTTTCCTTTACGTGTTTTTCTTACCTCTTCCATTCTTTCTCTGCCTCACAGAGTGCTAGAGCAGCTGTGTATATGTGATCTTCATCTCTATAAAAAATGGATCTGGGACAGGCTGTTACTGGTTTCTGTTGGACAGGGACAAAGAGACAGTCTTGTAATGTGTGTAGCAAAAAGTGGAATTCAGCTAGAGAGAAGAGTACATGTACCCAATACTGTATCTGCTTGGTGTCACTGTCGTTTCATCCAGAATTATTCCTGTAGCAAAGACCACTTTTATAATTAGAATGGTGGAAATTATGTGCCTGTTCTAATGTAGCCTGGTGAGATAATCTCTGAGTTTTAACTTCTCTGTGGTGGTGTGTGTTTTTTGGGTGTTTTTTGGGGAAGGGGGCAGAAGGATGTTGGTTTGGTTTTGTTTTGTTAACAGTTCTATAGAATTGGATGTTGAGTCAATGTATTAAACCCCATTACATTGCAAGGTTGTTTCAAGGCACACCTGTAAAACCATTCTTTATCTTTTGGTGTAAAATTTCTTGATTTGGTATTATTGAGGAGTTTGTATGCAAATACACCTTCAAAGTTTCCTGGTTCAAAGGTTCTTCTGTATTGTGTGCTGATAAAGGTGAAACGTGGAAGAACTGAATGTATGACCAAGGCTTGAGTCGTTGACGGATTTCACCTTCAGTATCTCGTTTTGCAGCTTAGTCCCTCTGACTGAAGTGCTGAAACAGACTTCAGCAAGAACTGAGAATGTCTAAACCTGTTCATAGTTACAAATGTTTTTCCCCTTAAACTTGAAAGACCTGCCTGGTGACTCTTTGGTATTGAAATCCCACCCTAGCACAGGAACGCTGATGAAACTGGTGTGTTGATTTTGGCACTTGCATAAATAACCTCCTTGGAATGTTTTCCAGTTTATATGCTTTTGTTAATGAGTCTTTACAACCTGCAGAGATCTGGTAATGTGTCCTTCCTGGCTCTGAGGTATATTGTGAGAATTATTACTCCATGAGGTGAAACTATAGGTTTTATTTTCTTTTTTATTTTTTTTGCAATAACTGTGTTTTTTAAATTTTAATTTTTTAAAACAAGTTGGGACCACTTTGTTTTTTCTGCTTTTAACTTTTGATGTCCTGTCACTTCCCTCATTTGTGTAGAAGTATGTGTGTAGAAGAGGAAGAAAAAAGGCACTAAGGAAAGGTGCAGGAATACTTGAGTCAGAGGGCTAAGAAGCTGTGTTGGTGAGCTCCTCTCCCACTATTCACCAGTGATGCAGGAGGTGTTGAAGTGAGTTGACTGAAGATTTTCCTAGCCAATTTAAAGTTAATAATAACAACAGAGTATTTTTTAATGATAGTGAATTGGGTAGTTTTTTCCACCCCTAAATGTATTCTGTGCTTGCAGTTAAAGAATTAAGTATACTTTATGTGGAGCCAAGGGAAATTCTGACTTTGCTTTCTTTGAACCCAAACAAAATTTTGGATGTGACACTGGATAAGATTTTACAATACAAGAGGAACTGTGTTTAAATTGCCACTGTATTTATCAGACTTGAGTCTGTGAGAGTTTTTGATGCTGACAGCTTTTTTGAGAGTTGGCTAAAAGAGATGTGTCACTGGACTTTAGCTAGTCACACGACAACTGAAGACTAATCATTACAGTATTTGTCATAATGTAATTTTTTTGCATTGCTTATAGCTGTGTGAAAGGTGCTAGCTGGTAAACGTCAGAAGAATTGATTCATAGCTTTTGAGTAGTAAACAGATGGCTGGAATCTACTTGAGGGTCATCAGAAACACCAGAAGAGAAGCGATGGAGGACTGTTTAAAATGGACTAGTAGTGGGTATATGAATGGCAAAAAAGCAGGAGGGTGAAATGCTAAATGCTGGTCATGATGAGAACATAGAGGGGAAGTTCTAGCAACCAGTCTGACATCCTGTCTATATGTGTGTCCAAGCCTTACTGCTTCTCCATGATGAGGAAGCTGTTAGGAAGATGAGCCTCAGACTGAGGTAGAAGAAAAGAGCAGTAAGATCATCCATCGAAGGATTTAAAGGGTTAAAAGTTTGTGTGGAACCCAGAGGCCTCCTAGTGATGCTCATCCTCTCAATCAAGCCCATCTGAATGCAGTTTTTTCCATCTTCATAGTATCAATGATCTTAAAATTAGCACTTCATAGAAATGACTATTTACTGCCTGACTGACGTGTGGATTTTGGTTTTGTGGTTTTCCTTTTGGTTTTTACCTAGGCTTACTGTTCTTTAGGGTTGGTGTGATGTGACAAGTCCATAATGCTTAAACTAAAGTTGCTAAAATGAACCAAGTCTCAGGAGTATGACTTAGGCATGCACAACTCATGTGAGATCTTTTCCTCATGTCCTTCTCGCTACACAGGAATGTGAGGACTTCTTTAAGCCTCCAGTCCTTGGAACAGTTACTCACGTGCCTAGAACTAAGCACATGCTTGTCCCCATTAAGTGAAATCTGTGCTGGAAATGAAGTGTGTGCTTGACTGGTGAATGGGCTTGTGGCCTCAGCTGTGTCCTTGGTGCGTATGTGGTGGTTTGGCACAGTTTGTTGTGAGCATGTGACCCTTGGAAAGCATGGCTCTTCCTCAGTTGATGACTCTGAGCCAAACCAGCGATGTTCTGATACTGTGTGACTTCGTGGTGGCCACAAGTGTTTTCCTTTCCGCATGCCATGTAGTGTGTGCACTTTGCCTCCGTGGTGCTGCTTCATGTTTAGGGTTTCAAACATTGGACCTGATGTCTTTCTATACTGCTGGATGGGTGTCATCTTTGTTGGAAAGGACAACGATTTTAGTTGATTTTACACTGTCAGCTTGTGGTTTTTTTTTCTTTGTGATATCTCACTTGATGCTGCTTGTTAAATGCTGTCTGCATTTTCTAAAAACAGTTTCATTTAAAAAATTCAGTGTCTCTTTTTTAGCTACCCTACTACCCTATTAAAATAAAAGGTCTTCACTACCTTCAAATGAAACAACCTTTGAACAACAGCCTGTTGACTGATAGAGAGCGAAGTTAAATTAACTGAAGCTTAAATGATTTAGGAGTTACAACCCTCTTTGGCAGTAGAAGAATGTATGTTCTGTCTCCATTTGTTGGCATGCTCTTGTCCAGTATGGATAAAGAAAAATAAATTGAACATCTCTTGTATTTTCTTAATTGTTAGCCGCTTGGAAAATTATGGGTCAGGTAAATTGATAACCCTGTAAGTATTCTTCAGTCCATGGTTCTACTGTTACCTTTCATTAAACTGCTTTAAATGCATGATGACTCAGGCTGTCCCGATTCCACTGCTGCATTTTTTCCATTGTCAAAAGTATAGAAGTTTTGGTCTCATCAGGACTGCATGGCTTTACTTTGTTTGTATGGCTAACCTGTTTGGATCTCCATGCTCCAAGACTGAGTAATGCAAACTTCATTCATGGAAAGGGAACACTTTGTGCACACTGAAGGCATCACTTGCCAGCTCATCAACATTCCCTAATTGTATTTCTTGCTTTTCAGAGCTCCTCATGTTAGAAACACCAGTGAGACACTTAGTGTGTATATATATTTTTTTAATATCACACTGTGTTCTGTGAACATGTGAAGGCACATTATTTAAGAATTAATACACTCTTTAAAGTGAATAGCAGAATTCTTGCACTAAGAAATGTTTGCTTACTATTTGAGTCCTGGTTTCTAAGGGCTTTGATTCACAAGCTAAAATGGTTTGCAAGATTCATGCTTCTGTTGTATACACAGGGCCGGGAAAGCTGATAATCTTGTGAAATAGCTGCATCTTACAAGTGCAGTGAATTAAGGGAAATACCACAGATTCTCTTTTGTCAAGAATGTAGTGCTTTAACTTTGTGCTGTAAATAGCTTGTGAATCAGAAGCCTTGAGCAGCTGATTGCTGTTTTCTTCTACTAAAAAGTATTTATGATACAAAGGAAGGTGAGTGGGATACAAATGCTCCATTTGTTTGTTTTATTTTGTAAGTTAAAGTTGCATCCTTTAAAAGTGGCTTTTTCCTTAGTAAATAGTGTAGGCTAAATGAACACTATTCTTACTTTGACTGGTTAAAATATTTTGTGCTATTTGTCTATAATCTCAGTCTTGGGTTTGGACTGAATTGTGGGTTTTGCAAAGACACAATTGACAGTTAACAAGAACACAATTTCAGCTTAGTTTTGGGGACTCCTGGCCAAGGTGTAGTTACATGTTGGCAATAGTGTGAGAGGAGAACCTTCTTAGATGTATGTCTCTACAGAAGTCCTTTAATTTTTGAACTGAGATTTTCCATTGTGTTTAGCTTGAAATCTAACTCTTTAGTTAGATTCTAAGTCCTCTTAACTGGAAATTTCAAATGGCATTGGGATATTTTGCCTCTAATACTTGAAATAAGAGAAGAAAAATCTTTTTCCCCCTTCTTATGGTGAGTTTTGAAACTGGCAAACAGACAACAGGGCTTTTTGAAACTCTGTGTAATAAGCAAAGAAAGGTAAGTTTCCTTTGTTAATAGGAACAAAGAGTTAAAGCAGCTTTTGAGTTGCTACAACTGATAATCTTCCTGTTTAAAGTAGTTCCCTCTGGAACATAAAGTTGGAATGAGGTTTTTTTAATCAAATGTGGAGGGTTTATTTTTCTGAAAACAGCTACTTTTGGTGCAAAATGTAGATTTTTAAAGGTAAAACTGAAAAATCCCATATTTTGCACCCAAAAAACTAATTAGCTTGAGAATGCAAGTGCTTATATTTGGGTAAATTGATAGGGACAGAGAATATTAGATTAAAATAGATTAAAGAAGGCCAGTTCATGTGGGAATCATCTTGAAATTAGGTGCTTCTAATGAATCAGGGCATCAAAGATTTTGCTCAGTCTTCTGTTTCTATTGAACTCTTCATTAATCTTTGTGGACTCAATAAATTTTGGGAGTTGATTGGTATTTAGCATTTTGCCTTGCTTCAAGCCCCATTGCACTTGCTTGGATATGAAGTTGCCATGAGGAAAGAAAGAATTAATATGTAAAACGTAGAGCTAGAAGAAGTTGACTGTAGGGCATTTTGTGAATGTTGAGCACAGAGTAGCTTCTGTGTGGTTTCTGGTTTCTTCCGGGTGTGGAAGGCTCTGAAAGGTAGCTAGAATGTGACCTATATGTAAAGATATCCATTATTTGCAGATACAGATGTTTCAGAGACTGCTCCAACAGACTTGCTTCAGGTCAGACTACTTCTGCACTAACACTTGTATGCAGTCTGTACCTCTGGGGGAAGTGTCTGGCAGGCATTGTAGCTTGAATGTGCTGTGACACACTCTGTGACCCATACTGCATGCCTTTGTTACGCTATGGTACTGCAACAAAACCAGACTTGCTTTTTTTCCCCCCCCTCTTCTCAAATGTAGGTTGGGGGCTGCTGCAGTCTTAACGTCTTTTCTGTACGTGACAACAGATTATCTCGAATTCCCTCTGAAATTTCACAGGCCACTGAACTTCATGTCCTGGATGTTGCTGGAAACAGGCAAGAGATTTTTGTATTTTCATGTTCTTTTGCTGTATTCAGTTAATTATTTCTGATAGCAGAAGATACAATGTCTAAGAATGGAGTAATAAAAAACCAGTTATGACATTCATGTTAGTGTTACTGTTGACATTGTCAAAGTAGTCATCCCTCTGGGCCAAAAGTAGCATAAATTGTGTGTTGTTGTGAGTGTGATTTTTTGGATTACTTTGACCCTGAGGAAGAAATTGGATTTAAAAAAACCCCCTCTGGGTTCATATATTTCTGAATTAAAACTGAGAATCTAGGCAATGGATAGAGTGTCAGGTGAAGCTACGAAGCCTTAATGCCAAGTGGCACTAATATTGGGTGTCTTGTCTTCATGATACAGTGTGAGTAACAAGGAAAGCCACTTTGTCCTTGCAGCTTCTCATGACTCTTAGTGCTTCAAACATCAACATGCAAAATGAGTGATTAAAGCATAAACCAGCAAATTAGTTGAGTTGCTTAGTAGGAAGTAAATGGAGAAATGAAAAAAAACCAACCCCAAATGGAAGAGAAGCGAATGGCATCTCGTCTATGCAATATAATTGTCTCACAGGCACTTACATATTTCTGTTGTGGCCACTGTTTACATGTAAGGTTCCTGACGGGAAGCAGCTGTCTGCCTTCCAGGGCACTTTACTGCAGTTGAGAAAGCTCAGCATAGTTTTACCTGTTATTCACAGCTTCAGAGGATTATGGTATAAAGTTAAGCTGCAGATTTTTAAATTTTTTTTTCAAGAGTGGAGTAGTTGGAATTGGTGACTACTGCAATGCCTTCTATTAGAGGCATTAAATTCAGTCCTGTTTGTTCCAACTCAGCGATGTATACTTGAGTTGGACCATCTATTAAGTCTCCTAGAGAGTGCCCTGACTTTCTTTGTTTTTTTGAACTAGGCTGACGTATCTTCCCATTTCACTGACTACCTTAAAGCTGAAGGCTTTGTGGTTGTCTGATAACCAGTCCCAACCTCTGCTGACATTTCAGACTGACACAGACTCTGAAACAGGAGAAAAGATTTTAACATGTGTATTACTTCCTCAAATGCCTTCTGAGCCTGGTTGCCAAGGTAAGTGCCTAGAGTCAGCTTTTCATTATGTATAGAAGTATTACTTCTTTGTTTACTGAATTGTCCCATAAAGGTTTGTAAAACGTGCATAAGCTCTAGTGAGCAAAGTAGCAAGTTCTGGTTGAATTTTCAATATTAAACTTACTTTTTTTCCTGTTATCCTACTAGTCTTGAGAAGACTTGAAAACTTGGCACTGAGTGTTACTGAAAATACAGCGACAGCAGCTACAATAAATAAAATACAGCTCTTCAAGAAAAAGAGTTACTCATATCACTATTCTGAGGCTTGCCAGTGGGCTAAGTAGTGGTGTCCATATTTGTGAACATTGATAATATATATGGTAAAATGGTGGCTTTCCAACTGCACTCTCTTTACCAGCAAAATGAATTGCATAGCTAATAGTGAACAGTAGGCTTTTTACTTTTTAACAAGCTAATTTTCTTTCAAGCAAAGGTGCTGTACAGTAACTTTATTATATTCATTAACAAGCACAGAATTGCAGTATAAGTTGCTTTTCCCTTTTGTGCTGAAACTTGCCTCTTGGTCAGGTGGACCCATAAACTCTTTTGTTGGCTGTGTTGCTGCTTCAGTAATTTCTGAATGTTTTTTGTCCTTAAGCTTTTAAAGCTGTATGTGAACATTCAAGGGGATTAATCTGAGCTAATATTTAAATTTCTGCTGTAATGACTGGAGAGTAATTTATCCCATCCAAGAATGGACCTTTAAAAGAAAATTGTATGGATTCTTTTCCACTGAATGCAAAGGGGCCTGAGGAGAAAAGTTCAGCTGTGGGTGTCTGTGTTGTAGGTACGCACACTTAATTCCAGTGTTTCAGTCCTATATGGCTGGAGCAAATAGAAACCATTAAAGCAGTAGAAGTGTAGAAATGTCTCTGTTTTCATCTTCTGGATTTTAAGAATAATTAAGAATTAAAATAAATAAATGAATTAACCCCTTTAGAATTAGAGAAGATTAAGCTAGTTCAAGAAGAGTGTGGTCGACTTGACTTTCTCTAAAGGCCGTACTACTAGAAATTAATTTCCTCCTCTCCAGATGAATCGCATGGCTTCAAGGGTAGAAGGCTTGGAATTAAGATTGTTGGATGTGTATTGCCTAGCAATACTGAAAGGATGAGGTTAGTAAAAGCAACGAGCCTATGTTGTGGAATGCCATTGAGGGAGCTGGCTGATGTCAGCTGGCAGCCATATTCCACAAGAAAAGCATGTAAAGTGGCAAGTCTGTTAAATTATTTAATCAGGACTCTCAAACTTTGAAACAGTCTAAGTACAGAAATACCTGATTTATACAGAAACTATTTAGTGTATGTACTTGATAACAGAAAACTAATGCAAGTTCAGTGTTCTTCCAAAAACTGCTGCTGAAGAAATAGCCACTTGTAAGTCTTGGATAAGTGATTGTTCAGATATTGCAATTATGAACAGTATAGCTTGATTGTGTGACTTGAAGTGCATATTGCTTTGAATCTTGAGTTACATTTTCCTGTTCTAACAGATAACCTACCACGATGTGGTGCATTGGAGAGTTTGGTAAATGAAATGTCAGATGAAACGTGGAATGAGCGGGCAGTGAATAGAGTCAGTGCGATTCGCTTCTTAGAAGATGAAAAAGATGAAGAGGAAAATGAAATGGTATGTTTTCCAAGCCTTTGGATATCTCCAGACCCTGTGACAGTAATGCGAAAGTCTAAAAAGTCTCTGAGCATCCTTGCTGTAAATGTTTCAGCTTGGACTGCATGCTTTGTGTGTACATTTGGAGAGGAAACTGTTCATGTTGGCTGCTGAAACTTCGTATGTTGACTTTAAATGCCTTTGTTTTTTCTGCTTTGAATATGACTTTTATATTCTGATGCAGGACAGTCTTCTGTTTTGCTTTGTTTTCGTCTGTCTGGTCAGGACGTTTTCTTTCCAGAAGGAAGATAGGATCTTTCTCTGCATCTGTGAAGCTTTACTGCCTGAAAGTGTATAGGTTCTAATTTAGGGTCCAGCACTCTGGCATGTGTCTCCATTAAGCTTGCTATTGTTTGTCTTTCTAATTTCTGTTTCCAATCTCTTTCTTGCTGTCTCTCACTCTTTTCTCTTTTTTAACTCTACCATTTGCATTGAAACAACCATAGCGTCCATAAACAGCAGGAATGTTGCTCATTAGTTTCCCACTTCAACAAAGGATGTGGGAACATCTGTCACTGTCTTATAAGACCTCTGCATTAAGTTGGGTTCTGCATGTCCTGAAGTTCAAAACACAACATGATCTGTAGTTTTACTAGCTTTTATTAACAATTAAAAATATTTGTAAAGATTAAGACTGCTTCAGTCACGTTTTCAACGTGCTTCTCTGATGCTCTGAAAAGTTGCAGGTGGTCCTCCTTAGATCTCAGCTTGAGATACTTCAGGGCACTGTCTGGATTGTTTTTGTTTAAAAAGTGACTATAAAAACTCTTACTTTAGTATGGAAATGAACAAGTGAGGTAGTTGCTTACTCCAAACCAGCAGAGACAAAATGTCTCTTAACAGACATGGTTCACTGACTGATAGGGAGTTCAGAATGATGCTGATTAACAACTCTGCCAACCTGAGAATGTCCATACAGTAGTGAGGGCTCAGGTGTTGAAGGTAACTGCTTTCAGTCATGGTATTACAGCCTGATTTGAGGCAAGAACCTTTCTAGGGGACAAAAGTTTATGATCTTACTGAGGGGAAGGAAGAACAAATTTCCGAAGCAGTCTTGACCAAAGCACCCACTTATTGTCATCAGTTCTGCTGTACTCTGCACAGTTTACATGCATGCCACTAAAAGTAAGTGCATGTATACATGTGTTATACATATATTGTATTTGTGGTGTTCTGTTGGTCTCCAGCCTGGATGCTAACTAGAGTTTTTGTAAATTTTGTTTTCCTTGTAAAGGTTTCAGCACAATGGTGGACATTCTTGTGTCTAAGGTGGGAGAGAAATACTCCCTCTTCCTTTTAAGATGCTTGTTCTCAATTGACTAGAGAATCAGACTGTGTGGTGGGGCTGAAAGACAAATGGAGCTCCACACAAACACTATTTAAAACTGTAGAGAGATCTTGTGAGATTCTTTCAAAATCAGATGAATGTTTTATGTCTGAAGTGTGATCTTAAATCAGTTGTATGGTTTTGGGGAGAAAAAAATCCCGGAGTATAGTTAGGAAAGAATCTTCACTTCATGACTTGTAATTGTACTTCACTTGGGTGGCTTTCAGATTAGTAGTCCAAAAGAGGGCAAAATTTGCTCTTAGAGACTTCTTAAAACCTCCTTCCCTGTCTTCATAAACAAGCAGCTTTTAAAGTAATGTTCATCACAGAGCATTGTAGTTTGAAAAGGAAAAGGGGGGAAAAAAAGAAAAAAAATGGATAGTTAATATTTGGTATTTGAATGCTGAAGCCTTGAAAGTGTATGTTGTTTTTGCAGAAAGACAAAGGCAAAACCACTTATTACGCTGTTTATTTTTAGAGAACACTTCTAAGGCGAGCCACTCCACACCCTGGAGAATTAAAGAACATGAAAAAGACAGTGGAGAATTTACGGAATGATATGAATGCTGCTAAAGGACTGGATTCAAACAAAAATGAGGTCAATAATGCCATTGACAGAGTGACCACTTCCGTGTAGAGTTTCATCTCCGGGTTTTACCTCCTGTGTCTTCCCCTGCTGTTGAAATGTTCCTGTCGTCTTCTGGGACCTCACTGAGCCCCTTTTTGTTTTTAACCAGAACCTGATTCATCGTCTCCATACACATGAAAAGTGCGGCCCGCTGGAAGAAAGTGCCTTATTTCATCCAGGCAGTGAACCAATAATTTCCAAATCAATATTGTAATTTTAATAGTGCTAGGCTTTTTAAAGTTTAATACACTACTGTATGCAGAATACAATATTTTTGTCTTAAACACAGGGGAAATAATGCTTTTCTTTTCCAGAGTGCTGGGATATGTTCTTCCCAGTGGCTGGATGTGCTGGTGAAAAATATAGTTTTGTGGGAAATCGATACACTTTTTTATTTTTTGGCAGCTCAGATGGTGTAAATTTTAAATTTTTGTATAGGACTTTCATAACAAGATGATGTATTTCATTTTTAAGAGAAAATTTATCTTGAACGGTACATATTTTAGTATTCGTGGGAGAGACCAAGTTCCATGGACAACTGTATTCATTTGTTTGTACCACCCATTGTGCCTTATTGTGTCTGGTATGTCATATTAGTCTTAAATATAGCAATTCTCGAGGAAAGTGAGTAGATTTGGTCTCCTGCTTTAGATATGTTTTTCTTTCTGGACAGTAATTTGTTGGGAATTTTACAGCAGAGAACTTATGTTTATATTATGGGATCTTAGGTTGTGAAGCACAAATGTTAGTTTTGTTGTAAACAGAATTAAGATTAAATGACCAAACTGCTATTGTTTATTACATAATGCACTCACACTTTAACTTAGTTGTAACATCTTGGTTTGGATGCCCTGTTGCATTGCAGTCACTAGAAATTCATGCTTCCATTGTTTTTTTTTTAAAATGTGCCATCTGTAAGATAACTTGAAAAACAGCACGATAGACTTTCAGAAGCACAGTATGAAATTAGTTTTATGTATTACACAAGAAAGCATGATTCTTTAAAGTGCTTTGGTGGTTTTATAAAAGTTTATAAAACCATAATAAAAACATCTTTAAAAGCTTCAGTAGATGTGATGTATCATTAAACCGGCAATTAAAGTATCTATGAATTAATGCTGTCATTGTTACTGTGTTGCACTTCAGTTGTCCAATGCTGCTTTCAAGGTCTTATTAAATCTGTGGGTTCTGGTTTGTTTATAAAGGTAAGTATTAACTGAGTTGATTTCAGTAAACAGCAATTTTGCAAAAGCCTGATAAAGACTGATGTTGATGTCTCTGGGTTCTGTATGTGCCATGAGCTAGCAAAGACCACTGATTGGTTCAGTGCAGGGACTTAAGGTACAGAGCAGAAATGCCACATATTTAGTGTTAGATAATGCAGTGAACCCAAATTTCAACAAAATGAAACACCTGACGTTTTGTGTGGGTAACCATGCCTCTTCTTCTGCTGAACATTTTTTCCAGTAAGTATTGGTTGTGTGAGGATATCTGGGAGAAGATAGAAAAGGAGGAGATCTGGGAAGTCATAATAACTTGTGTTCAAATTAATACCTGCAATATGTGATAATTTTTTAGTTTTAACTCTTTAAATTTTCATTTGAAGTTTTTACAAAAGGCACTGCTGTCTGTTTTATACTGAACAAGTAGGAATTTCAAGCCATCAGCATTCAAATCTAACCTGGTGAAATACATTAGTTTTCATTTGTCATCCCAAAGATTCCTCATTTAAGCTTCAAGACCGGGAGGGATGCTGGAGGTTTGTCGGTGTTATGTCAGTTCAGTGGTAGTGCAGTTTTATTCTCCCCAAGGGAAATTTGTCCTGGTTATTCTTGGTAAGCTGCTATTAAAATAAAACCAAAAAGAAAATCATGTTTTGGTACAGCTGACTCCAGCCTTGGGTAGAATTTTTTTTTTTAAGTACTTACTGGAATCAACACAACAGAAGTTTAAAAATGTAGGAAGCCTTGTACCCAGAGTCCAAGTAAACCGCAACAAACCCATTTGAGATGAAAAGAAGTTCCTAAAAAAGACAGTTCCTAAAAAAGCCAAAGGCAGCAAGACTCTGATGCCAGTTTTTCATTTGGAGGCCGTGGTTTGTTTTTAGTGTCTGCTCCATCAGCAAGATGAATATATAAAGCCTGGATTTGGGCCTTGCTTGACATACCACCAGATCAGAATAATTAACTGCCCTTGTGCACCTACTCCCTCCTGCTGCAGTCAGAACAAGATGTAAATCTTGTCACAGCTCTGTGATTTGCACTGTGTTGCTCAGCAGTTGCTTTTTGTGCATTCCAGCAGGCTCCTGGAGACTGCTGCAGCCCACAGACTCACCACAAGACAAGCACTACTCACTGCATCCACTTTGGAACAAAGTAGCTGGTCAGCAGTCAATATTTTTTACTTTGGTGATTTTTTGAAAAATTTTTTTTTTTGTAACAGTGGAAGGAATATTTGTTGTTGTTTCTCTGGCTACAGATAAATAAGTGGGTGATCCAGGCTGGTTGCCTTCATTTGGGACATTCCTGCACCCAAGAGTGGCTGGTATGGTTTCCTTGTGGTCATCTCAGCCAAAGAGAGGTGGTATGAATTGCATATTGAAGGTGTTTGCCTCCACTCAATTGTAAAAGAAAATAAATTGAGCTCAAGACTAGAATCCAGCAATTGCTTAGTGAGAGGTTAGAGGAGCTGAAGTCCATTGTGAGATCAGCCAGCTACTATCCCCAGAGCAGTGTTGGTGTTCCTTGCTTTTCACTGCCATTTGTCTTCGCTTTGTTAACCTGTGTGGTGGAAGTCTGGATTTTTGTTATGTTTTTTCTGGGTGTCTGGGGAGAGATAAAGGAGGAGGTGCATTTTTCAGTCTTCTACACTAATACTGTGTAGCACTGTATCTCATTAATGTCTTTTGTTTATGCTTTTAGGTGAGGCAGTTTGAGATTCTGCTGTGCTGCAGGTAGTTCAGCAGTGTATACAAGGTCGTGCAGTGTCTGAGTCTGGCAGTAAGTGTAATTTCCAGGCTACACCTTGAGGTATGGCAGCAGCTGCCGGTGGTACGGACTAATAGCAGATGAAGTGGTGTTTTTCAGGGCTGACAAGATGTTTGGATACTCACTGTGCAAACAGAGACAAGTGGCCACCCTCTCCCTCTTCCTAGTGCTGGTTCAGAGCGACTTGCATGTCATTCCACTTGATGAAACCTCTGCCAGCTTAGACCTCAGAAGTCCCTCTGATCTCTTGAGTGATCTGTGTGTATGCCATTTTATGGGGTGGTTGAGGTACACTTCTCCTCCCAACAGCGTTGATAACATTCCAGGCAGTTTTAGCTGTGTTTTATAGCCGGACAAAAATAATGACACATGTTCTGATGAAGCAGTGTCTGTCCTTGAAAGCACGAGCATCTTCCCAGTCCCTGTTTTTTTTCTCTCTTGCTGATGCTGTGAGGAGCCCGAGTAGTCGATATGATTATAACTTCTTTCTCTACAAACTTTTCCTACTTTACTTTGTAAATCTTTTGAGAGGTGGGTTTAATGCAAAGAGGCTGCAAAATTTGCGTGCTGTTTTATTGGCTGTAAACAGGTAACCAGGGAAAATCAACTGAGCATAGTGGTGGAGTGGATTTAATATTAACCTGCCAGTTACTGCATGCAAGTTCTCTTTATTCAAAGTCACAATTCCTAGTCTTAAAAGAATAGGAAGAAAAAGGGCACGCCTTTGCTACTGTAGTTAGTGTAGCAATGGATTTTTCCATCCCCTGTGTGTTGCTCCAGGCTTTTCCCACAACTTCCATGTAATTTATGTGTTGAGATTATTTTTCTAGCTTAAGTGCCATATTTTTGATAATCGGAGTATTTTAAGAAAGTGTGTACTGGAAACTCGCATAATGCTGTTCTTTGCAGCAAGTGACTTGTTTGTGTCCTGCTTGGCCTGCTTCTTGTCTAGCACTGATGCTTTGCTAGTGCTGAGTGAGCAGCTTTTTGCTGATTAGCTACTTAACAGGTGTCACTACTTGCAGCTTATAGTTTCAGATTTTAAGAGAGGGTAATGACGCCAGGAATTAAGTTTTATTAAAAGTGCATTTTTTAGTATATTGGTTGATACTATCCAGGTTTGCTGTAAATGTCTGCCTCCCACTGAGACAGAAGCACACTGTTTATCAGAAATGTCTAGATCTTTTGTTAATGGATAATTCACCACCATTCTTTGCCTTGACTTCAGAAAATAAAATTACTTTACTTTTTCAATTGACTTGATAAGAGTGTTTCCCATCTTCAGTTTCCAACAAACAGACAAATCTGTTTCTGTGCTTAGGGTGCTGTCAGGGAATATGACAAAAGCTGGCTGGTTTTGAGTATCAGTAATTGTTTTGGGTATTTCCTTTCTCCTGAAGCAAAGAAATTTTCAGAGGGACAGTGCCTCCCTCTTTTATTGTAAAGTCAGGGCTATAATCATTATTCCACCAGCTGAATGAAGAATGTGGTTGGTTTTTTTTTTAAGTGGGTAGCACGTGCCTGATTTGAGGACAGCTCTAAGCTGCTTTACAGGAGCCGTCCTGTCTCCTCTTCTGGTAGGTGTTGGAGACACTGTTCTATTCCCACTTGTACAGTTCTTGTGCCAATGGGTTGGTCAGTCATGGGTTCTGCCAGAGCAGAGGGCTTCGAGGAAGGAGCTCAGTGAGTGTAGCTGGACTGTGTGCTAACTTCAGGAGCAAGGGTTCATGGCAGTCTGGTTTTGAATTTGTAACCTGTTCAGGGTATTTGCCTCTAAACACTGTTGTTCCCAGTCTATTAACTCTGAGATCTTAACAAATAGCTTATCTTTTTCAAGGAGAAGACTTCTGAAAATAGAGCATCACTGTTGTCCATGAAGAGAACTCTGTGGCTCCTCAGTGACGTTTCAGAGAAGGGTTTTAGCAAACCTCCCTTGGCATTAATACCAGGAAGTGGACACCTGATGTACAGTAACCTTTGACACTGTTTCTCTGATGTGCTCATCTGTTGCTGGGGAGTGTTGTCTTGGCTGAAATCTCTGATGTGCAGCTGGTGGTAACAGCCAGACACCAAATGTTGGCAGCTCTTGCTGTGGGAGACCAGTGCTGACTGCAGTAATTTTCCTCAAGATCCGGAGATGCGCACAGGCCTTGGAAATACCACCAAAACATCAGCAGCTTGCATTTCAGTTTGTAAGCATCCCCAGTATAATGCAGAGAAAGGAATTTGAAGCAGTTAATTAGTTTCGTGTCTGACTAAAACTATCTCCTTATGCTCCCGAAGTAAACTCGGGCAAGTTAAGGGAATGTGCTCATGATGGAAATAGTCTGATTCTATGAGCACTCTCAGCAACTTGCCAGTTTTACTCAACCCCAAAATAAATGAGTTGCTTTAAATCATTCTGAAGTAGCTCATAGGAGATATGATTGTCCCCTATTTCTGGAAGGTTGAACAGGGCACTACATGAGGACATGAGTATAAGCATGAGTGAATTTCTTTATAGTTTGTTAATGGTGTCATGGACTTCCACTCAGCAACTTAAAACCGAAACAAAAACCAAACTAACTAACAAAAAGGTTTGTTTGAATATTACTGATGACTTTTCTTCATTCAAAAGGGGAGAAACCTTCCAAGTCTGAAGAGCATTTGTATAGTGGATGTTTTTGGGGTAACCTACAGCAATTTTTTGAAATTGTATTTTCAGGAAATTTAAAAAATCTTATCTGGATAATTAATACTTTAATATCTGAGTTTGAAATTAAGTCATGTATTTACTGCTAGCAAAGTGTATAAGGCTTGCTTCCATAATCAGTTCAGGCAGCTTTTACCTTGCCTCTCCTCCAGTGAAAGCATATTCAAGGACGCCTTTGTTTCAGCAGCATTTTGTTCAGCTTTTGTTTCATGTGAATTACACAAAGCTTTCTTAGAAACAGCCTTTTGTACATTAAAAAGGGAATGAGTCTGAAATAGTTCTTGATTAGCAGGATGTGTTATGTATAGTTTTACTTAAAAGGAGAAAAGTGTTTATGTTCTAGGAAATGCATCTTTAAAAACATTTTATTTCCCATAATTGTGCTATTTAAGCAAATCATCTTTTAAATAGAAAAATAGATGAGAGGGGTTTTGAGTTGAATTGTAGTAGCAGGTGTATGACCACTGAAATGTTCTAGGTGACTGGATTCTACTTGCCAGTGGAGACCAGGCTGTGGCTGTAAGCAGGGTGCTTCATTGTCACTGTGTTATTTCAGTTTGTTACTTCAGAGACATGGGTGGCTTTCGTATCTTGGCTTTTATTGTTAGGCTGTTTTGGATTCTCTTTCATTTACCAGAATGTTTTAGGGTGATACACAGCTTTTGCACACCTTTGTTTCCTGGAGGAAATTCATTCTCTAGAGCATTTGTTAGTGAGATCTTATCAGAACAGACACCTTGTGCTTTATGAGAACAATTTGTCCTCTTAACATACAGGGGTATGATATGGAGCAGTAGTTATGTTATGAAGAGACTGCCTTTGAAAAGATGAAAAACTTGTTGAAAGGAAGTAAAAATGTCACTTGACTTGCTGGTGAAATAGTGGCACAAAATGATCTGTTACCAATCATTTAGGTTCATTAACAGTGAAGGGAGAAGAAAAATGTGTTTCCATGGAACATAATAGCTGCTAGGCTGATAAATATTTTCTCCCTCCAAACACTTCTGCATTTACAAAACATCAGTGTTACACCGCCCACATACCCATGAAGCTTCAAGTCCTAAATAGAGAATTTGCCTTCTTTGTTTCCTTCCAGTTGTTTTTAAGAAAATGTAAATCTACGCGCATCTCACTTTGTGTTTGCTACTAATGACTGAAAGCAATCATGTTTTTCATCTTTTTGGGTCTTAGCTTCCCCACACAGGAAACACAAGAGAGCACTTTCAAACTCTACCTGTGTGGTAAGAAGACCAGTTATAATCTGTAAAATTCTGTAGGGAGAACTGATTTTTCTTCCTTCGTATTAGGATATTTGCCAGTAGTCTCCTGTCTCAAAGCGTGGTCCTATAGTATTTAATATAATAAGAATGAGCTAATAAATTACTGGAAGTTTTTTAAGAGAGCTTTATTTTTGGAGTACAAATCTACTGTCTTACCTGAACTACCTTGAGAGGCGATGGGAGCTTGTTGCCCATCTAAAGCAATTTTCGTTAATACGTCAGACTAAGGAATTGATTTTATTTTTGGCAGGGAAAACAAAATCCAGTAAAAAAATCAGATTGAGATATTGAGTTCACTAGCTTCTTATTTCCACCCCTCTTCCTTTTCTTTCATTAAAAAGGATCAAGTTGTTAAAAACAATTGAGGATTAAGATTTGTTTGCAAAGTAATACTAGCCTGTACCCACAGCAGTAGCATTCACTGTCTTGGTTTCTCCATTTTGCTTTGTGAAAGTATAATTCCTGTGGTGTTTTACATAGAGCAGGTACATGCAAATATAGACTAAAAAGCATTCCTGATTATTCCATTCCATCTCTTGCTATTGATACAACCACAGTTAGGAAACTTTCATAAAGGTAATGCTATCTACAGTACTTGTGTAGACCTGGTGAAAATTCTTCACCGGAATTGTTCAGTTGTTTCTATTTTACTTTGTAGTACTGTAGAGCAAGAATATTAAAGACTAAAATTTCTTGGGTTACACGTGTTAAACAGGTACTGAATTTTCCTTACAGCTGCATGTCATCATGAGGTAAAGCATCCTGCCATAGGAGAAGGCAGACAGGGAGCAGGAGTGCCCTGTAGCTCTGTGTTCCCAGCTGAACTGCAGAGGGCAAAGGGTGTAAAAATCTACTGATGTTCATCACCTTGCTCCTTGTGCATACAGGAAGCTGCCACTTCAGCTCAGTGAATGCCTAAAATGATGAAGGGATTGTCAGCATAAGCTTAATTAGAAATCTCTGCCTGTTACGTTGGGGGAATAGCCTTTTACTGGTTTTACAGAATTTGGCAGGCTGAGTTTGAGAAGCTGTTGTTTAGGGTTAGGGATCAGGGTCAAACAAGGATGAGACATTTCCTTGGAAGAAGTTAAATGCTTCACTGTACCCGTGTTTATTTTTAGAGTGAAATTGCTTTATGACTTCCTAATGAGCTTGGAAGTTGACAAGGATTTATGCTGTCTCTTGAAATACCCTGAACATTGAGAGATGTCACATTAGCTATTCTGAAACATAGCAGTTTCACCTAGTGTACTGTTTATCTGTCTGATTAGAATTGCTATCCCCCTAGTTAATATTCACAGAAAGCAAAGTTTCTGTTTAAGGGTACACTATGTCTCTGTTACTCAAGATGAGCATGAAGAAGTATCAGGAGATAACCTGCCTTGTATTTTGAATTGTCAGGAGGAAGGGGAGCCACTGCCATGTTGTGGTTGTTTTGTGCTGCTTTCCCACTTATCAACTAAATTGACAATCAGCTCCAGTGTCCTGAGCAATGCAGTTTAGAATAACCAGAAATATGGGCTATTTATCAGCAAACAGTGGTATCACTGAGTGTCAGTGCAGTTCAAAATGTGTTTTAACAGCAAATTTTCTGCAGGGGCCAATCATGCCTTCCTTGTAGAATACAAATAATCCTGTGTTGGGGTTATCATCTTTTCAAGACTCACAGAAAGGTCTTTGGCGTTTTCCAATGAGGTGCTGAGATACTGTCTGTTTCCATTTCCTAGTGTTTTCAGCCTTCCTAAAACCAAAAGCAAATGAAGAATCCCAAGGGGACCTTCTTTGGCAGCTGAAGATCCATCAGTGTGTCCAGCATGAACAGTCTTGTCCTATTTCCTTGTCTTTCTCAACCATAGATCTCATAGAGATGGTGTCATCTGGGTTGCTGGTAGCAGCAAGAAGTGTGTGTGTGAGCATAACCATTCTACATTTAAAAAGGAAAATGGAAGCTTAAAGAACTGTTAGATTGGAATCAAATACCTGTTTAAACGTGTGAAAGTCACCATGTGCTTCTGATTGCCCCATCACAAGCTTGTTGAAAATTGTTTTTGTTAGTTTGTTTTCTTCATTGATGTATCTTATTTATATGGCATCAGGCTGCTTTTTGCCACCGGACTTGTATCACTAAGAAAATGCAGAGGTGAGATTAAAAGAAAGCTTCAAAGAAAGATAAAGGTTACTTTGAAAAATGACTTCTAAATTTCATTGAGATTTAGATACATAAGCAACCTTGACACAACGTGTCATGTAAACTTCTGTGTACGAGTGAGAGAGGTGTAGTATTTTGGAAGTAAATAAGTAGTGGACATTTTGGGATAACTGGACTATAATCACTTTGAAAATCAGCAATCCTTAAAAGATCAGTTAAGTATTGTGCTTTCTATTGGACCATTCAACAAATGAAACATTTTATTTAATGAATAATGAAGAGGGGAGTATAGTTTTTTCTTAACTCGGGTCATGAGACGAGATGGTCAATAAAGGTCTAAGTACTCTTGTTTGTTTTCTTAATAGTACACTTTATTGAAGACTGTTGTTGATCATTAATTCTTCTTTACGATGCTGAAGGTAGGCTCAGTCCCATGCTCTTACAAGTCCTTAAAGGCTTCCACTATTTTCAGCAGCCTTTGCTTGCTCTTTGTATCACCAGTAATGCCCATTAACTGGCAAAGCGTCTCTCTGGGACTGAAGGTACCTCTAGAGGTAAAAAATGGAAACAAAGTATTTGCAAGAATCTCAAATACCTTGCAGAACTTGCCCGTCGGTTTCTGCGCTTACATACTTCAATCTCTTTCTTAAAATCTATTAATTGGCCTTTTTTTTTATATCATCCTCTCAGGACTCTATTAAGTGGCTTCCCAAGTCCCCTAAACTGTACAGTGGCCATAACTGGAGCTCCCAGGGCTCTCGCTGGGCCTCGTTGAAAGGAAAGGAAGGTTTTCACAGTGGTAACCTGTACAAATTCAGCTCTGCTAATGGAAAATGGAGAGAAGGAAGGATCAGTCCTGAGCAAGAAGCAGAGGAACTCGAGGATCCTGATGATGTAAGTAGTCTTGAAATTGGGAGAGACAATGCGTGTCTCTGAAGAGGCTATAGCTGCTCTCAGTGCTATGCAGCAGGGCAGTTCGGGTTTGTGGGACCTGCACTGCTTATGCTCTCGTGTCCTTGCTTGTGCAGAGGGTACAGAGTTTTGTTCAATGTTTTATTCCTGTACTTTTCTTGCAATTAACCCATCCAACCCTCAAGAGTACAGTTCAACTTGCAGGTTAAGATTAGTAACCTGTGCAATGATGAGACACGTTTTTTACTTTGTTCCTGCTTATATCCTCAGTTACCAAGCTCCCTCCATCTCTTTCAGGTAAGGAGGTTGTTGGCAGCACTTGGGGCTCAGCACCTCCCTAGGCCTGGATGGTAGAAAAGTGAGGTTGCAGCACTGCATGTTTTGGGTGGTGCCCTTCCAGGATGCTGATGTCTGTGAGCCCCTGCCTGCTGTAGTTTCTCCAGCCTGTGCCTGCCAGGTGTCTGTCACCTGTGCAGCAGCCTGGCTGTCCTCTTGGTCCGAGCCTGGGAAAGGAGGTTTTGATTGCACTCTTGCAGACTTTCCCTTTCAGGGCATTGCTCACCATTCTTCCTGATGTTTGCTGGGAGATGAGGAATTGGGGCTCCTGCTCCTCTTCCAGGACCTCTGCCTCCTTTCTAGCCCCTGTGAGTGCTGCTGGTGTGCCCCCTTCTCCAGCCCACAGTTGTGCCTCTTGCTCATGGCCTTCCTCCCTGGCACTCACAGCACTGCAGACATGTCCAGGGTAATCAGCCTGGCGCTGTAAAGAGGAATCTCTCTCAAGAGAAGAAAGGTAATGGATGTTTTATGTGAGTTAAAGCTAAGCAAATTCCCTTTTAAGTGAAAATAGGAAGCAATCATGCCTTATATGCTTTCCCTGGGATTGGGAATGCTTCTTTCCATCCCAACCAAAAAGAGATTGTGGGAAAGCTCCAATATAGATTGAAAAATAAGGTGTCCAGTGGGGTTCTGCACAGCTGGTCAAGGTAATGCCACCACTTTTTATCTCTGGTATTAAACTTCCAAGCTTAGAAAAACACATATGGGGCTTATTTTCAGAGGTGTTGATGTGTGTTTGCTGCATCATTTTACTGCCAACAGAAGACAGAATGGTTTGGGCAATATGAAGATCTGATTTGACCTTAACCCATCAAATTAGGGAGCAAAAATCAGCTAAATATAAATAAAGCATTCATAAAATGTGAACAGAATTTGAGCATCGTGTCTGAATTTCATTTAACCCTTTGCCAGGAATAACTAATAGCTGGAAAACATCACTACATTTTGCAGTCAAACTTGTCTGAAGCTTTAATTTTTTGGTGAATGTATTTTAATTGTGTATTTCTCTTTCCAAGCCCTTGTGGTTTAGCTAAGCATGGGGCTCCTCACTGCATCTCAGAGTAGGTTCATCCTAGAGCCAGGCTTCAAAGTAGGCTTTAGTATGTATCACCTTTGAGGTTCCATTTCCAAAGGACTCCTAAATCACTCACGTTTGCAGATCTCCTCTCACTGCCTTTTGCAACTAAAGTCAATCCAATGACTGAAACAAAGCCTTAGATACAAAGATGCAAGTTAGGGGCTTGCTTTCCCTCTAGCAGCTATGCTCCCGAAAGTGGAATGTGAGCTTTGAGGAACCGTGACAGATGCTTTTTTTTTTTTTGTATGGAAATATCTTTCCTTTGCCTTGTGTGTGTGTGTGGTTCCTTCCCCTGGAACAGTGGATTTGTGCTATGGGGCTGCCAGAGGCTGCCCAAAATAGTCTTGTTCTCATGCTCTGTGATTTTCACAGGGCGTTGCAGGATTTATGCACATATGGGTATATGTGAGTTACATGTGCTTGTGCCTGCCAGGGAATCTAGTGAAAGGCTATACAAATACCAGTCCTCTCTCTGTTCTCATAATTTCAACCCCAGTGTCAAGGGCAAACTATGCCCAGAGAAATAATGGTAAAAGAAATCCTTGTATGTTTGCTGTAAAGTTCCATTTTTGTCTTCAGTGAAACAAATTCTATCATACAGCAATGTGATAGTGAGGAACAAATTCATGTTAGCCCGGGTAAGGTCTGTGTTTTAGATTCTCCTTGCTGTTGCTGTGTTTACATTTTTTTATCTTTAACCCTCAGGAACCTATTTCCAAGTTTTCCGGCAGCCTTTTTGATAGCAGTGACAGCATGCGAGATCAAAGAAATACCAGAAAAACACTCCAAGAAAAGCACAAGTTGGCAATGAAAGGGAAGACTGTTCCGGGATCGAGCACTCAGGTGCCGCCCCCTGCCTCCGCAGCAGGCAGCTTCCCCAGCGAGAGCGGCCGGATCGCGGAGGAGCTGCGGGTGCTGGATGTGCCGCAGCCCCCGCTGAAGGTTTGGAGCTGCTGCATGGGCTGTGCTTGCTGCTGCGGGGCTCTGCATGTCTGTGGGGCAGTCCCTGTGGCTCTGGGGGAAGCCCTCTTGTGTGAGGCAGTTTGTAAGGGATGTGAAGAAGGAGGAGACATTGCATGGCAGATGTCATGAGGCTTACTTTGAAGAGAGTAAGCTGAGGGTTGTCCTTGCTCCCCACCGCTTATATGGGAAAAGAATTTCTCCGTAAAAAACCCTGACAAAACCCACTTTCCTTGTAGCCATGCATCTCACTTTATATATCCAGCTTTGGTATTGTGAGGTCAAGTCAAAGGTATCTGCAGGTGGGCACTGAGCTGAGTCTTTGTTCAGTCCATGGTTTCAAAGCAGTGGTGACGAGTCTTGCATGTGCCAGTGTTGAAGGGTAGCACCATTCTTCTCTGGGCTGGGCTCTCCAGGTGCATGTCTGCTGGTCTTCAGAGTGGGAGCTAGATTTTCAATGCTCGTGTAATTGATAGGCAAGGTTTTTGATTAATCAGGCCACTTACCCATTATAATTCTTTTCCAGGTAACCATTACTGTGTGCAGTCAAATGGGGAGTCTTGGTATTAGTATTGCTGGTGGAAAGGGCTCATCTTCATGTAAAGAAACTGATGAGGTGCATTTTATTATCCAAAATTTATCTAGTGATCATTAGGAATAGACTGCTGCGTAGTTCCTTGAGTTATTGTGTTTATTGTTGTTTTCTTTCAGAGATTGTCCTTCATGTAACATTACCATTTTTGTGATAAAGCTAACAAGGGTAAACATAGCTTATTCTCCAGAGTAGGATCCAGGATTAGATTTTGATGGGGAAGCTCCAGAAGGGATGATTTGGGAGAGAAACCCAAATGTAAACCAATGATTTTGCAAAGGCAACCTGATGGCTGAAACACTGTTGTCTAATTTTCATTTTCTGCCTCAGTTTGGGGTCACTCCCTTGGCAATCCACATGCCTCTCCCATCTCATTTGCTCATTCCAAGGAGCTAACTTGATTTGAGAGAAATATTTCACACGTCTTCTCACTGATATATCACTTAAATAAATCTTTGTTTTCCAGTCTGTTCCCCATGGCACAGTGTAAACAATTACTGACTTTTGTTCATTGTTGTATGTGTCAGCCATGGAGGCTTCTTTTTTTTTTTGTCTTGCTAATGTGCTAAGGCATTTAGTTTTTAATTTTATAGAGGCAAAAGAACAATTAGTCTTGAAAATTAATTAACTTCCCATTTGCTTTTTACATCTAAGAACAATGGGAGAAACTGTCACGTCTGAAACCTACGTTTTGTGTTACCAGGGGATCCTGATTGCACGGCTGCCAAAAGATGGTCCATCAGACTTTGCTGGGGTACAAGCAGGAGACAGAGTGGCTGAGGTAGATGGGTTGTTTGTCACTGTGGAGTGTGTTCTCTTGTTGTCTTTAAATCAAACCACTTAGATTTGGGGAATTTGAGATCCAGATCTAGGCTTGCCTTAGCTTTTTAGATACTTGCCATTATGAAGAAATGATAATAACATTAAATTGTTGTATTCCTTCTTATTATGTTCTGGTTGTCAGATCTTTATGTTCAAAGTGCTTAACAAAATATTATTCACTTACAGGAATGATTTACAAAGGAGAATAATGGTCTTAGTAAGCAGTTATGTAAGCATAAATGCAGTTGTACTTGATCCAAGAAGCTTTCTTGTGACACGGTATTAGATTTACTAGATGAGTTCATTGCAGTTGTAACAAAGAAATAAAAACTAGATGAGCTTGTTTCCCCAATGTAATTTTTGATGGGAAGAGAACAGCTCAAAATAACTCCCCTGATGGAGGCGTGCCAAGGGAGAAATGTGCCTCTCGGGCTGCTCCACCTCAAGCCTCGTCTTTCCTAGCAGAAGCCACATTCTTGAGCTTCAGAGTTTCCCAAGAACAATGGGAAAATTGGTCACATACAGTTTTGTAATAGATACTCTTGATGTACAGTTTGGTTTCTACCTGCTGAGAATGGTGGAGTAGGAAGAGAGCTTCTACAAAATTACTTGGAGGTGAAACTGGTCCATGTTGTTTTCAGCTCTTGTTCTCTTAAACTGTCATTTTTACTTGCTTATATTAATAGTTTTTACTTCAGCATGCTCTATGTTGAATTAAGGTGGGATAGAGCAAGCAATATTATATGTCTGTTAAATTGTCAGGAATAGTGACACAGCCTGTATCAGCCAAAGACTATTTAATGGTAAATTAATCTACTAATTTTGTAAAACTACGCTATGGACTTATTAATAGAGGGTGGTGTTCCATAATATATAAGCATTGTGTTAGTTTCTAACAGTTCTTAAAAGGTTAATTATATATAAAAGTCTGTATAGTTTTAAATTTTTTCTTTTATGAAAGGTATTTTAACAAATGTGAGAGAATGGAAATAATTCTCTACATATTTCACATTATCAGATCATTGGGGAGAAAAACCCAGGATTTTTAGTTGCTGTACCTTTACCTTCTGAGCAGAGTTTCTGGTCAAGTTAGTGTCTTAAAAATCAACCCCATTGCTCAGGTTTCCTCCTTGAGGCTATAATTAATTTTTTATTTTGGAGGCTATTTGGAATATACTAGCTTTTAGTGTCTGTTCACTTAATCAATAGTGAAACAAGTGAAAAACAGAAGAAATTTCTGTTCCATGCTGTTCTGCCCTGCTGTTATTGTACAAATAGTTAGGATTTCTCCATCTCCCACAAGATGGCAGAATCATTCATCTGTTTAAAGAATATAGAAAACAACTCTCTTCTTTTTGTGTGTGTGACGAGAAGGAATTGATGCAATCAGGTGTGCTATAGAAATACTGCTGTTTTTACCACAGGACAAGTAACAAGCATTATCTGTGTACAAATAACAAGCATTTTTCTCTTGACACTGTGTGTTCCAAGCTCTTATTCTTGAACTGATAATTTCAACAGTTCAAATACAAAATTCACCAAAAATGGGAAACAGCAAGAATTGCAATTTTATTTGCTTTTGTTGTACAGCCTCATGTAACAATAGGGCCACGTGTTTGTATACTAACTTGAGAGGGAGGGAGGGAAGGAATTGCTCTTCTTAAACAGCATTCAGAATAAAAATATGTTTCTGATGTTTTCTTTTAAAGGCAACCTTTGTTTCAGAACCTGCTGCCCTTGATGCTGGTCCCACTGAAGCTTCCCCCAAGGGCAGCCCCTTCCCGACAGTCAACCATGTCATAACAGTAAGTAGGATAGCCCCAGTAATTAGCAAGTCACTCTTACCTAAGACATTTGTGTTGTCTGTCATTAATGCTGGTAAAGACTGGCAGAGAACTCGACACATATCAAAGGTCAGCAGCCCTACCAAACATTTACTTGGCTGTCACTGCAGCTGGGACATGGCTTCTGGAGGAGCTCAGCTCCTTGGTGAGCACCTGTATAGCAAAGCAGAGCTTTTGAAGCACTCTAGTTTGGGGACTTTAGGGTGGTGTCCATTCCCTCCAGTTTAAGTCATTATTCTGTTGTCTGGACTCTGTCTCTAGCTAATAGAAGGAGCAGCATTTCCAGGGTCCCTCTTTTAGGAGGGAGAGGGTGAACTGCTACCTGGAGGTGACCATTTTCATCTTTTGGCTGGAGGGGGGAAACTTGTGTCACAGGCTAAGACATGCCTGTGTTTTAGGTGGCTGATAAGAGTAAGCCTACTGCACATGTCACAGAAGGAAACAGCTGAGCCTGCAGGGTGGCTTTTAGAAATCAACTTTTTTGAACTTCTCTAGCAAGTTCAACTCTCTGAAGTTCAACTACCCTGATCTTGGTCATCTATGTGCACACCTGTGCACTATGGCTTTACTAGGAAGATACAATAAGATCAAGGAATCTGAATAATTAAGGTCAAAAAGTACCTTACTTGCATGGAGCTTCAAGTACCAAGAAGCAACAACTGTTTCTCCTACAGCAAATGCCAGAGGAATGCTTTGTTTGATTCCTCTTCTTTCATCCTTTTTAAAATCTTTCTCCATGAATACCATTCACAACCCACCTAATGGCCAAAAAATGAAAGTTTATTATATAAAGGACTATAATCAAAGACCGTATCAGTTTTTATTGATCATTTAGATAACTAATATGATTTGTTAGTTGACTGAAAAAGTGAGGAAATAGATCATGCGACTGTTTTTCTCTGGTTTCCTCTGTTAATCACTGTTTGAGAAGTGTTAAGCTACAGTTTTTGTCCATGAGATAGACTAAGAAAGGTTTTCTCTTCTATTAGTTGCTTAAAGAAACTTATTTTGAGGCCTCTGGCCTCCAACATCATCTTGTGAAATATTTAGACCAGTTTTATTTTCCATCTGAAAACACTTTTATCAATTTGGTGGTTTTTTTGTCCAGCTTTACCTGGTAGCTGCTTCTTACAGTCTATCAGCATTGCAGGAAGCATGAGGCTTCCTGTTAGAGGAGCTATTGTTGAAAGGGTTTATTAGTACATTGGTGGTGGCCTGGATCTGTTGCAGTAGCATCTGAGTTTCAGTATTTTCATCCAAAAAGAGGAAATTACTGCATTTTTATGTTGTATGCCTCCCTTCAAAGTTCTTCAGCTGTAGTGGTGGGGGGAGAGGCGGATTAGACTGAGCTACTTAACTTAGAGCAGAGTTCTCAGAGGGAGTCAACTGGCTGAATATGTTCCCAGTGTCAAAAGTAACTGATGTGCAAGTTCTTTTGTAAAGAAACATTTGTGTTTCTGGTATTTTTTTCTTTTTTGAAATAAAAATCTTTGTGCTGTAGCAAATTATACATGTTATTGCCTGTAACCTGGAGCAGCATTCATCACTTTTAGGGATTATGGGCTCATGGGGAGTATCCTGCTGATTTGGGAGTGCTCAGTTTCTCATCTATTCTCACTTTGAAGTCTCTCTTATTCCTCAGTAACTGAAGGAAATCTTATTATCTGAAAAATGTTTAGAGCCTGGCTTCTCATGGAGGACTTGCTTTGCATGTTCAGATAAGCAGGTGGCAGTAGGACCTTAATGCAGAATCTTCTTCTGTGCTAGGAATATAGGAAGGTTCATTTCCTTTGTGTTTCTGATCAGGTTTCAATAGAAGATGGTTGTGTCTACATCAAGGGAGGAAAGGATTGAAGCATAATGGCAGAAAAACCAGAGACTCCTATTAATATTCGGCAAAAAGTGAATGTGTGCCAGATGGTGTCATCTTTCTTCTCCCTCTCTTCCATGTCATCATCCTGCCTTCTAGCAGATACTGTCTTCATCTGTTTATTTTTATTGAATTTTAATAAACATCCTCTTTGCATATGCTCTCTGTGATAATATTTGTCTCATTCTTGCTAGGCACAGCCCACCCCGTCTGTGAGCCTGCTGCTCTGGCATTACTACAGGCGATGCTGCTGCCAGCTTCAGGTTTCTTCTCTGTTTTCCACAGGCTTGGTTGCTCTAACTGCTTCTAAAAGGCTCATTTAATTGTTAACTCATCCAGTCAAACTCAATTTCAAACCCTTTGTGCCAGCTTTAAGATTTCATGACAGTGTGAATGACCAGTAATTAATTGGACAAATGAAATGTTTTTTCACAGTGAGTCATAGTTTCGCAAAGGAAGAATGAGAATCTTCCTTGGTTTTAATTATGATTGAGTATTTTGCTGACATGTAGATAGAGGCCTCAGAACTTTAATTACAATTAGATAGTTTTTACATACAGTATATCACAGACTTGCCTCAGTTACGCTAATCACACCTCAAAAATATGAAAACATTTTTTTTACATTGTTTAACCTGTGATATATCTAATAAAAATACTTGAATTGAACTTGAACCAAAAAAATCAGGGATATAAGCACATGCCCATGCTGACTTTAACGGAAGGAACTTTAACTTGGATTCTGGAGTCTTCATTTCCAGTTCTGTTATTGTTTCCTATTCATCCTCTCAAACATAGAGCTAACTCTTCACAATCTTTCTCCATTATAAATATTTTCATTCAAGCTCTAACTGAAATTCCCAGTGGATTTTGCTTCACTGAACGGAGAGTGTTGACAGGTTTCAGCATCTTGTATCATTTCATAACATGCATCATCATGACATCTTCTTTGACTCACTTCTGGGGCTATCAACATAATAAGGATATTAGATACTTTGTAATTAATACTAAGTCTTCAAGATATTTTAATCTAGTATTTCACTTAAATTGTTAGCATACTATTTGATTTAATTTTATGCCTTTGCCCTGGGAATTTCCTGAATTATATTTTTCATGTAGTTCACCAGGTGTACAAGTGTCACTGATACTGGGATTTTCAAGGAAGGTTGAAGTAAGAGTTACCAATTGAAAAGGATTGTGTGAATAAATACATTTTAAAAAGTGCAGCTTACAATACTGGAAAAATTTGAAGAACTTCTTAGGGCTAAAAAAGCCGAATTTTTTGGCTTCTCTGTTAAAAATGCAGAGATAGCAAGCGTTCCTGAATCTGCCAAGAAAACAGACAAGTGTACTAGAACGTGTAACATGCATCAAAATGAAATCCTCTTGTGCCTGCAGAAAGTGCAGAAGCAGATACACCATCTCCCACAGTATGCAGCTGATGGGTTTCTGCCTTCGTCTCATATTGTTCATATGCAAGTTGTGAGAAATCTTACATGGATCAGAATCCCAGCAGATCTACCTTCTTCATTTCCAGCTGATAAAGACTTTTCAGGAAAAAGCCTTGATGCCCTTACATTAATTAAAAATCTTCAAAAATCTAATTATCAAACCCTCTATTTATTCATCTGAGCACATTAGTTCTAAACATATCAGGAAATTGAAATCATACAACATAAAATAAAACTTTTTTCTTGTTTCTTTAGTCATTGTCTTACTTTGTTCAATTTTAAAAGCAAAGCCAGTGGAGTACTCAGGTCGGAGAAGCAGTGTAAAAGGAGACAACTGAAGTGAGATTCAGAATGTCCCTATCATGAACAAAGCCAGGTTTCTTCTGAAGCTTGTTTCAAACAGTAAAGACCTTGCTCACATCACATGCAGTGTTTGACTGACCTATAGCACCATAAGATCTAGTACTTCAAGTTTCTTATGAGGAACTACTTTACCCCTTCTCACTGGCATTTTCATGACTCTTTTAATTTTGTCAGGTAAGGGTGTTGGTGTTTTCATGTTATTTTTTTCCCTATTCTGATAAGCTAAGTTTGTTTTAGAAGTCAGGAATCTAACTCTTCACTGCCTTGCATCTTGTGCAGGTTTACATACATTTGCAAAGAAGCCTATGAGCCTTGTTGGTTTAGCTAACCTTAGTCA
This sequence comes from Oreocharis arfaki, assembly GCA_013398015.1. Classification (NCBI taxonomy): domain Eukaryota; kingdom Metazoa; phylum Chordata; class Aves; order Passeriformes; family Paramythiidae; genus Oreocharis; species Oreocharis arfaki. The sequence goes on along the minus strand of VZRR01009904.1, from coordinate 21,591 downwards.
TCGTGTGAGCTCCAGTGGAGTGCAAGCACCCATGTGCTGTGTGATCGCCTCCTCCATTTCATCTCCTAGTTTGCTTCTGCTTTTATCTAAGCAACTGAGTATTTCTGAGTCACAATGAAAGATGGAAGATAAAAGGTGTGTGTTGTAGACACTGTGTTTGCCTCCATAGTGCAGTGGTTAGGGAACTTACTTTGTGAATTTGAAATTAGGTTCCTGCTCCCAACAAATGCTTCTGTTTGCACAGTGTATCTTTTTCCTCTCTTTCTTTTAAGTAGTTTTCTCACAGCACTCAGTCAAAACTGACTCATGTCAAACTTTAAGTTCTTGCATTTTGCAAAGCTTGTAATTAATAATGCTAAATAGGAAAAACCTTTTAAAAAGACAGAACATTAATTTATCTTTTCAAGTTACCATATTAAAATACCTCCAAGTTAGAAAAAATCTACAAAGTGAGCCCATCATATGGTAGACAATATAAGCACTGCAGAAAACATAAGCAAAAACATACAGAAGACAAATAGACTCAAGCAAGGCCCCTGGAACTGTGCTGTAGGACATAGCATATTATTTGAGAATAAAAGAGGATAAGTATTTAAGGAACTACACAGATGATAAGCAACGTCTCCCCTTGTAAAAGGCAACCTCATGGACTCTGTATGAGTACTGCAGGGGAAGAGACTGTACTGAGTCCCTGCAGGCTTTCAGATATAGCCACTGCCTTTCACAGGGGTGATGAGTTTTCTTGAAATAATCAAAGGGTTGGTAACTTGGACCATGGGTAGCACTGCTTATGGGCGCAATGCCTTTCAAGTCTCCCAATGTGATCAGAGCAGTGCATTTTCTTCAATGTTTTCATAACATCAGGCCATAAATGATTACACGGAAAGCACTTACATGAAAATCTGTAAATCAGGTTCCAGGGCCAGGGAAGTCACTACCCAGTGGTACATTAGAAGATGAAAGAAATGGAGCAAGGACAATTTTTCATACACAGTTTGAATCGTATAAAAGCCTTTTGTGCCTGACAGCATTGCAGATATGACATGATGAGGATTGATCTTCCATTTTTGTGGTGAGTTTGACAGAGCTCCACCTTTCTTGCCTTCTGCATTGCCCTTGGGAGGCACTTGGCAGAGAGCAAGAATAGAAAGGAGCTTTGCTCTAAATGTGACCTGACCAAATGTTATATATACTACATGCTGGAAGACAGATGAAACATGCAAGATGTTCTCTTGCTATTCCAAGAAGTAGAGAAAATACCCAGTTTTAAAACCGAGCTGTAAAACATATCTAGAAAATTCCCACCGAGAAAATATTCATAGAATCATAGAGTGGTTTGGGTTGGAAGGGGCCTTTCAAGGCCATCTTGTACCCCACTTGCAGTGACAGGGACATTTTCTACTAGAACAGGTTGCTCAGAGCCCTGTCCAACCTGTCCTTGAATATTTCCAGGAGTGGGGCATCCACACCTCTCTGAGCAACCTGTTCCTGTGTTTTACTGCTTGTCTGGTTCATTGACTTCCAGGAAATCATGCTGAGCTGAATTAGATTTTGGAGTAAATCCCTCTGCACAGTGTGAGAATAGCAACAGGGAAGAGGGATGGGCTCGTGGGGTAGCCCCTGCTCAGGGCCCTCTCCAGGCTGCTGCACACAAAACTGAGGCAGCACTTCCAAAAGCATGGTGCCAAAGCTCCTCTGGCAGTGCGTGAGAGTAGTGTGGCTGCTCCAAGTGTAAGGATGAACTGAATTATGTGCTGCCCTCTCCCAACCCCAAGCAACAGTAGGTGTTGTCATGAGCCGCTTGCTCCCCACGTGCAGCAGCACAGGTCACACAGCTCTCCTTGTGCAGAAGTCTTCTGTAGCCAAGATCTATGCCTCACCAAAGATTTATCTTCCCCAGAGTGCAGGAGAGGTTTAAACCTCTCTCTCCATCCAACTTCACAATTTCTGGAGGTTGGCCAGAGGTTAAACACAGCAGTAAAATAGCATTGTAGAATGCCAGGGAAAGGGATGCAGCCGGGGATTTCCATGACCAGGAGAGTTGAGGGTGCACCATAAAACACATGCTGGTTAAAACGTTCCTGATATGCTATAGAAGGGGAGCAGTGTTGAATGCCCAGACAGGGTTTCCAGATCCATGTGTTTTCCTACACACAGCTGTGCATCAGCTGGTTTCTGTCGCGTGCCCCCTCCCCTGCCCCAGCTGCCCTCCCGGCTGTGCCCGGGCTGCTGTGCCCGCTCCTGTCTGGCAGTGGGGTTGCTTGTGGGTAATGAACTCGCAAGGAACTAATTAGATCTCCTTATCTCTCTTTGACTTGTATTTCCTTGTTTCCTTTTGGGGAGAAGGTTGCTTTTATCTGTTGTCTCTGACACCAGTTAAGAACACCATCGGATGCTGGTTTGTTGTGAACCGTGCAGCAGCAGATCTGCCCCTTCTCTACTGCTCTGTTGGATGCATTTTTGCATCCTCTTTTTAAAATTTTTATATAAAAGTCCAGCTGTGTAATATTTTTTAGGCATAGGTAAACGCCTTTCTTTACTAAATTTGATTTAGACAGTTTCTTCTGTGAATACAGTCATTATCAAATGTGACCTTTTGCATCTAGCAAAGCCATCTTTTCATCATTTCAAGAGAAGTCTAAATTTCCTGTTCAGGTCTAAAAAATTACTTCCATCCCCAATGATGATAAAACAGGTAAGATTAAGTATGAAATCATAACATTATTCATAAGGTTTACGTAAACCCTTGCACATGCTCTCAACTGTGTTGATAATTTTGTTTTCCCCTGTATTCCCCAGTTAAAGGGTACCATCCTTAGCACTGGAGTCACTGAAGATCAGCTGTGAAGTCAAATTTTAAAAATATGTGCTGTTTGGATACATGGAGCTGAGCTAGGCAGGCATCCCTATTAGAGGTATTTTCCAGCTGGGGAATATTTTCTTTAGAAAGTTACCTGTTTGGACTAGAGTTAAAAGTATGTCTGGTTTTCTTCCTAAAAAAGGTCAATCCAAATTCTTTTTTCCTGCCCTTATTCCATCAAACTTTGTCCTTTCATGTGTTGTTTCACCTTCTGATTTGTAGCCTCTGTCCCCAGCAGCTGGCCTTGCTGCCAGCTGTGATTTGCCCTGTCGCTGCTGGTTGTGCCTTTGATGTGAAGCTTGAGTTGTTGTGACTGTTGCCTTGAGAGCTTTCCTCTCTGGCTGATACTGGAATATGGACCTGTGAGCTGGGGGAGGCCAGGGGAAGGGAAAGGCTTCTAGAAGGAAAAATAAAAAGATGACAGGGTTTGTTCTGTTCAGTTTTAGTTTTGAAAAAAATATAAAAAGACAGAATGAACTGTCCTTTATGGACTGTTCTGCAATGTTTTGGACAGACATTTTGATTAGAAGTAGGTAAGGAAAGCATATGTGCACACCTGGAAGTTAAAAACTATTGGATGTTAACCTGTTGGCAGGACATCTCATTTACCACATTTTAAGAAACTTCTTTCAGCTGAAGCATCATGGCTAGCTGTGGGTTTGTTCCTCTCCTGTTTCAGTATGAAAGAGTTTTTGCAGCCAACACTGCAGCTGAATTGCCCCAAGTTGTTTAGATGGCTTTATTTTACATCTTCCTGCAGAGGACCAGGAGTGCACAGGCAGCCCCTGTCTGTGCTCCAGCTGAAGGACTCTGCCTTTCAGTGTAGGCTGTTAATCCCATTAAATGAGAGTGTCTGAAATAGTTTGATTTTTAGTTATGTCTGATTCAAACAAAACTGAATATTTTTAGTGTAGAAAATCTTAGTGGTTATGTTAAAAAAAGTGACACAAACAAGGTAATGGAAGAAGTTTCCACAGTGAACCCACTGGTTTTACTACAGGACATGTCCGTTTTGAAGTAGGCACTAAAAATGTAATTTCAGGGGAAAATAGAAAAATAGTAACTTGTTTCAAGTGATTAATGATGCATTTTTCTGAAAAACTATTCTATGTATTTTGACAGTTCGAGATTGAACAGTAGTTCCAATATTATTTAAATAATTATATTTAAAGCATGATGATGGAAAGTGAGTAGGAGGACTTTGCAATTTCAACGTAAGTATTTTAAACAAGTTCAAGCACTGCTGAGTAACAACCAGTGGAGGAAACAATGGAATAATAGAAAATCTAGATAATTTGTCCTCCTACACAATCATCATTTTTTTGTGCAGAATTATCTACAGAGGATGGAAGTTTCACACCTTCCCACATGCCTTAGACAAGCAACTCAGGTGCCTGTACTGGAAGGGTTTTCCTTATTGCCATCCTAAATGTCTCTGTCTTGCCCTGTCTGAGTTGGGCAGTGGAAATAGTTTGCTTCCTCTTTGCTGTGCCACTTTTTCACATAGGAAATCTGTTCTCCTATCTTCCCTCTATCACGCTGCACCAGGAAGTGTACATTCAAATATGAACGGTAAAGAAAAGCTCCAAGAGCAAAGCTTGTCTATTTGATAGGGCAACACTGAGATCAGTGAAGATAAGCAGGGAAATATGATAGCAAAGGTAAAATTCCCCCAGGATTCTGGGAAGAGAAGCACTGGGTTTGAGAAAAGGATGTAACAAAATACAATCCAAGTTTAGAGTTGTCAAGTTTTGTTACTTTCCTTTATTTATGGTTTTGTTGTTGTTGTTTTTTCTTTTTTAAACAAAAGAGGAAAGGAAGCTGGAAAAGCTTATTTTGTGATGTTCCTGGAGCTTGGGTGAATGTAAAGGCAGTGATAGAGTGCTGGGTTCTTAGGGGATGGTTAGCTGAAGATGGAAAGGCCACTGTGGTTAGAAATGTGATGTCTGTTTGTTACATCCATTTTCTGTTGGTTTTGGTTTATAGAGGAGATTAATTGATAACTTTTGCTGCAAGGAGAGAGAGACTAGAGGCCTGAGCCTCTTTTCATTGAATTAGACCTTGTACAAATGCATGCTCTATTACTTGGTCGCATTTGTAATTGCATAATTGGCACAATCTGCAACTGAGAGTTGTTTTTTCGTTGGTACCTATGATTCAGATTTGAGGAAATAAGGGCTCCTCAGCATGCTGTCAGGGAGACAGGCACAGAGGAGGATGACTGGCTGCAGGGGAAGGAGGAGTGGTGGTTTAGGGAGTGGTGGTTTTATGGGTTCACATGGGGTTTCAGAGGGAGAGTGGGCAGGGAGATGTGCAGAAAGCAGAGGGACAGAGAATCCAGCTGCACTTGGACCAGGACATTGATTTGTTAGACTCAACAGTATGTCCCCAAATCAGTGAGAGCCAGTGTACGTGTGAGCTTTCATCTGCCTGGGGAGGGTACAGAGGGGCTGCTGCAGATCAGACCTGAGCCCACTCTTCTCTTGTGAGTGCAAGTTTCCAGCCTTTGCAGCACTTACGGGCTGAGGCACTGTTCAGCCTCTGCTGCAGAAAATTGGTTGCTCATTTAGTGCTGGTTCCTCTTTATCTGCAGCAACATGAAAGATTAGATGTAAGACTTCCCCAACACCATGTATTTTGTGGAGCAGTTAATACAATTACCACAGAAATGTTGAAGGAGCACTTTTCATCAATTAAATTTACTTTATCATTTTTAGACCTAGTCCCATCAAAATATTTGAACGATAGTATGAAAGCAGTCATGAAATGTTTGAAGAAGATCTTTTTTAGAGAATTAGTTGTTTCTTTGGGAACTGGGGAGTAGGAACCATGCTGATAAAGAGTACTTAAAAAAAATGACATTCAAAATGGCTAAGGTCTTTTCTTCAAAAGGACAAATAGGTACTGGTGACTCTGCATTGCTGATGAACTACGTCAGTCATGGGAAGGTGTGCACATATCTATTTTTGAACAGCACAGTACACAAAGAGAGGTCTTCCCTGAGCTTTGAACTGACAGCTCAATGAAATGCAAAGCCTGGTCCTGGATATGATTGTTGGTAATTTAGGGCATAGACCTCTGCAGTAGTTCTTGAGGTGTCAGAATTCATTATGTGACCCAATAAATCACTTGTATGTATAGATGTGCATTTGCTGTACTGCAAAGCAGCTAGCTGTTGGCTGTTGATAAGCAAGAAGCATCTTTCAGCAAAGAACAGAACCATCCAGTGCAAGAAAAGCTTATAAATGATGTTGTGTGTGCATGACAAAAGCAAATCTTCCCAGGAGCTGTTAGCTTGGCCAGTGCTTAGGATCTATACAGGTTATTTAAAGCTTCCAGAAATGTGTCCTTCTTAGTTTAAACAGAAGAAAAAGAAGAGGGAAAAAAAAAGGATATGTAATTGGGTGCTCAGTACACCAGAGTATAAACTAAATTTATACCTGGTTTTAAAATTAGTTTACTTCTATCAGGGGTGCGATTCAGCTCTGGACTGACACCTCCACTTTGGTGTCTATGTGTACTGTGCCATGAGCCAGGGAGAGTTGGAGCTCATGTCAGGGGAGCCTGGGGAATAACTCATTTTACTTCAATGCACGAACCTCCTGGCTGAAAGTTCAGCAGCCACAAAGCATCCACCTGCTTGTGTCATTTCCTGAGCCAAATAATGTACAGCAAGGAAATAACATATAAGCAATTGAATTGTGTGGTGTTAACATTAAATGTTCTTATGAATTTGAAGTAACTGATAAATGAGAAGTACTAACTTTCCTGAAAATTTTCATATTGTCCATAAGATGGCCACTTTATTTATTATACATTATTTTATTACCTGTTTGTTAGATATATTGACTCATGCTTATGTGTTTTCATTACATGTTAAACTTTTTTTGAAAATCAGTAAAAAGTAGGGTGATTTTTTAATAATCCATTCATTGATAAAACAATTACTGATACATTATTTGACTATACATAAAGAGCCTGACATTGTTTTTTTTCTCAGTTACATCATTTAAATTATTTTTAAAACATTGCAATATAATTCTTAAAGAACACAAAGTTCTTGTCAAAAAAAAAGAATCAAATCCATCTATGTATATTTTACTGACAAATTTAAACATTGATTTTTCTCTTAATGTTTCCTTTAAATTTATTTTGTCAGTAAAGAAGACAAAATGTGCAATTTTTCAAAGATCAAGAATTGATATGCTTTATGGTTCTTAATTAATCCTTTATTGCTTTCAGGGGGATGAATTGATGAATAATGAAGTTAAATTAATTTTTCATATTTACTTGTCTTTATTTAAAAAAAAAATAATTTTTTTTTTTACTTATAGAAGGTATTTTAAAAGATTAGCTAATGAGAGGAAAAGGCAATTTATCCTAATTTCACTTTAATTATCAATGGCTTTTTGGCATTAAAAAAAAAAGAAAGGAAGGCTAAGGATGTGGTAGGAAACATGGATGTGGTAGGAAACATAGAAACAAAGGATAAGGTACTTAATGCCCTCTTTGCCTCAGTCTTTAAAAGCAAGACCAGTTGTTCTCTGGGTACCAGTCCCCTAAGCTGTAACACAAGGATAGGGAGTAGAATAAAACCCCCATAATCCATCTGCTGCACAACTTAGACACTCACAGGTCCATGGGGCCAGATGGAATCCACTCAAGGGTACTACTAGAGCTGGTGGAAGTGCTCACTGAGCCCCTTTCATCATCTGTTGTCAGTCCTGGCTAACTGGAAAGGTCCCAGTTGACTGGAAGTTGGCAAATGTAATTCCCATCTAANAAGGATAAGGTACTTAATGCCCTCTTTGCCTCAGTCTTTAAAAGCAAGACCAGTTGTTCTCTGGGTACCAGTCCCCTAAGCTGTAACACAAGGATAGGGAGTAGAATAAAACCCCCATAATCCATCTGCTGCACAACTTAGACACTCACAGGTCCATGGGGCCAGATGGAATCCACTCAAGGGTACTACTAGAGCTGGTGGAAGTGCTCAATGAGCCCCTTTCATCATCTGTTGTCAGTCCTGGCTAACTGGCAAGGTCCCAGTTGACTGGAAGTTGGCAAATGTAATTCCCATCTAAAAGAGGGGCTGGAAGGAGGATCCAGGGAGCTACAGTTTGACTGACCTAATCTTCTATGACAAAGTGACCACTTAGATGTTGTCCACTTAGACTTTAGTACAGCCTTTGACTTAATTTCCCAGAGCATTCTCCCAGAGAAACCGGCTGCTCGTGGTTTGGACAGGGACATTGTTGCTGGGTCAAAAACTGGCTGCATGGCCAGGCCCAGAGGGTGGTGGTGAATGGTGCTACATTCAGCTGGTGGATGGTCACTAGTTGTGTTGCCCAGGACTCAGTACTGGGACCATACCTCTTTAATATCTTCATCAGTGATCTGGATGACGGGACTGAGTGCACCCTCAGCAGGTTGCTGGTGACACCAGTTTGGGTGGGAGTGTTGATCTGCTGGAGGGTAGGAAAGCTCTGCAGAGGGATTTGGACTGGCTGGATTGATGGTCCAAAGCCAACTGTGTGAGGTTCAACAAGGCCAAGTGTCAGTTTCTGCCCTTGAGTCACAACAACCTCATGCAGCACTACAGGCTGGGGGCTGAGTGGCTGGAAGGCTGCCCACTGGGAAAGGACCTGGGGGTGCTGGACCTCAGCTGGCTGAACATGAGCCAGCGAGTGCCCAGGTGGCCAAGAAGGCCAGTGGCATCCTGGCCTGTATCTGCAATAGTGTGGCCAGCAGGACCAGGGCAGTGATTGTCCCTCTGTGCTCAGCACTGGTGAGGCCACACCTTGAGTGCTGTGTCCAGTTCTGGGCCCCTCACTATGAGAAAGACATTGAGGGGCTGGAGTGAATCCAGAGAAGGGCAATGGAGCTGGTGAAGGGTCTGGAGCACAAGTACTGTGAGGAGCAGCTGAGGGAGCTGGGGTTGTTTGACCTGGAGAAGAGGAAGCTCAGAGGAGACCTCATTGCTGTCTACAGCTACCTGAAAGGAGGCTGTAAAAAGGTGGGGGTCAGTCTCTTCTGCTGTGTAACAAGTGACAGGGCAAGAGAAAATGGTCTGAAATTGTGCCATGGTAGGTTTATACTGGATATTACAAAAAAAATCTTTATAGATAGGGTATTCAATCATTGGAACACACTGCTGAGGGAAGTGGCTGAGTCACCATCCCTGGAGGTATTTAAAAGACATGTAGTTGGGGCACTTAGAGACATGGTTTACTGGTGGACTTGGTAGTGCTGGGTTAGTAGTTGGACTTGATGATGTTAAAGGTCTTTTCCAACCTAAACAATTTTATGATTCTCCATGGTGTTGCATTTCTCACATATTTTTTCTCATCACCTGTTTCCCCTGTCCCTTTAAAATATTCCCTTTAAACACTTCTGTGCTCTTGATCTGATTCTTTTCTCTGAAATCTTTCACATCTTGCTGAAGATACCTCGGATAATCCTCACACGCCCTTCCACTTCTGATGAAGATGCTGACCAGTTGCCCCCAGACCCTGATGACTTTGGGCCCGAGGAGCCTGAGAGCGCAGAAGGCCATGCCTATTCAGACTGTCTGAGCAGTGCTTTTTATCCTCCCTAATAAAGTACTTTTCTGGAAGGAATTCATGGGTGGTTTTCTTTCCCACTGTTTGATTACATTTAATGTAGTACTTGAACCGCTATGCCTTATTTATAGTGAAAACCATTACATGGAGGATGGATCTGAGCTGTGGGAGGAGAACTCTGTTTGTATTTCTTTGCCTTGAGCTTTCCTTCAGCAAGAACTTGTGAACCTGAAATGAAATGCACTGGGTCAAGTTATGTGAATGTCACCATAAGGTTCAGTAGCCACTTGTAAAGGTACCCTGCAGCACCTAAATGTAATGGAGAAAAAAGCAGGTGTTTTTTATTCAGAAGGTTCTTTACCCATTTGGAAACACACTGAAAGCAATTGTATAGTTTGGTGGGATTTTTTAAATCTTGTGTCCATGTTTTGTCTATACGGCTCATCCTTCTATCTCCCTCCAGGTTCCTATGTTTTGTCCCTTTTAATGTCATTTTCTATGAGAATTAAAAAAAAAATCATTCTGTCTTTTAATAGTGCTTTTTTTTTACCCACTGAAAAATGTTATTTGTTCTGGAATTCTGTATCTCATTCTAATGTAATAAAGAATAGTTTCTGCCGTTATATCAGTAATGTGAATGTATATCAGATTTGAACAGAATCTGTAAGTTGTATTTTATTAGATCCAAATGCAGGAGACACCTTATTCAACTATGTACCTGAGAGTGAACTGAGAAGCAATTCTTAAGCTTGAGGAACTGTCTGAAACTTTTTTCCCCGACTTGCAGAACACTTTTAATTTGCCTTGCTGCAATATGCCTGTATTTCATGTATATATATATGTGTGTGTGTATGTATGAGGTAAGCATTTAAGAGCAAATTGTCCTGTACAACAGTTTTCAATCCTTTAATTCTCTGCACTGCTATTCAGGTTTCTAATGCATTTTAAGCTGTTTAAGAAGAACCTTTGGGGACTGTTCTTTATTTGGGGTTCCACGATGCTGCCTTAACTCAGAGGTGGGGTCTGGCCCTGCTAGACTTGAATGCCATGACTTTCTTTTCATGTACATAAAGTGTGCATTGATGGTTTTTATGATGTTTATACCGTTTATTTTCCTTTAAATGTAATATAGCACAACCCAGTGACCTAGAAAATACTCGTCTTTTATTCACATTCTTGAGAAAGCGTTCTCAGGTGATCATTCATATATAACTTCAATGAATGCTGGTAGCTGGCTTTTACAGAATTAGAAGCTTGCCAGGAGGGGATGGCTGTCACAAAGAGAACGGTATCTCCTACCAACAAAAGGGATATTTTATTTTGAAAAGGTGGATTTGCACTAACACTATGATATTAAGTCAATGGCACCCACTTTGGTTTTATTATCTTGTACATCTGCATTTTAATTGAAGGTAGCAATAGGAATATTAAGCTAACTTCATTCATTTGCAAAACGAACATTATCTTAGAATCTGCTATGACTTTAATATTAAAGATTGTATAATGTGCATAATCATAGGCTTAAATTATATTGATAAATGTAATAATATTTAAAATATTTGCTTCCCATCTCTTTTCTTCCTCCAGAATAAACAGGGTTCTTCCACCATGACTTAATGTTTGATCAATGCATGTTGCAAAAATATCAATCTCAGAATCCACAAATGCTTTGGCATGCTAGCTAGTAATGTACAATCAAATGCTGCTTTATTGTGTCTTACTAGACTGCAAAAACCCCCCCCTCATTCAGCTGTTATAACCAGCCCTAGGCTTCAGAATAAGTTGTAGTTGAAAGCTAGTAAAACAAAAGTAAGAGTTCTATTGAGAACTTAATATTTTCTTCCTTTTTTTCTTCCCATGCAGAAGTGTTTGGTTTAGATTCTTCATTAGATCTTGGAAAACAAAACATTTGCTATCAAAATGACAAGCTTTTAACCAAGTCACCATTCAGAGAGCTTTTAAACACTCAGATCTTTATCTCTTCTTTTCAACTGATTTTCAAGGCAAATTTCATATTGCAGTGTTGAGGAATTTTGCTGTGAGTATAAACTTAAGGTCGTAACACTCTCTATGGACATGCAGCTCTACAAAATATATCAATCAAAGCCTATGCTTATTCAAGCTTCAGTTAAGAAAAAAAAAGTCGGTGGCAGTTGAATATGTTTTGCTTTTGTTCTGCAAAAGAGGGACTGAGGTAAAGGTCAGATGCTGGTATCCTTATCAGCACTGAGTAATGTCTCTTTTGAGGTTTGGCTCTTTGATAAGAATGGGCAGAGACAGAAGGTGGAGAGGCTCAGTGGGAGTTGGTCTGTTAATGACAGCTCATATCCTGTGCTCTCTTTCCTGCTGACCTGGGAGGTGACTAGAAAAAGCCACTGCCTGGCTATGGAGCAGTCCCTTGTTTTCTGTGGGGAACGGGCTTCTCCTCATTCTCAGCTGCCACATCATTTAAAAGATAGCTATGAAGGTATATAAATACTTTACTAATGCATTTCATTATCCCCATCCCATCATTGTTACATCCATCATTGTGGAAGAGGGCATGGCAAACATTACCAATCAGTATGGGAGGGAAGATTTTTTTTTAAATGAAACTAATCTATTGCAGTATATTTTACAGCCCTGGGTAATTTGGTTTGCTGGGATATAGCAGTAATATTCAGGGACATCATGTATATAGCTGAAACAATGGATATCTGACAGAAAAGAGGTCTGTTGTTCCACTCCTATCTGTACTCCTGGAGGACAGTAGATGTAGGACCTTGCTAGCACAAGGATGGTCCACTTTAAAACAAGTGACTTAAAAGACCTGCAAAGCGAAGAACGCATGTAACAGCTTCCATGGACTGCCATGACAGAAAAGGCTCTGAGCTCTTGGAAACAATTTATTGTAATGTTGAAATAACCTTCCTTGTTTTCATCCTCAAACATATACAAACTTCTCCCTTTGGAGAATGTTTGTCACAGAGCCTCTTCCTCCCTGTACGTGACATGCAGGACTCTGCTTCCTCACATGCAAAGCAGAGACTTGTGGTGCCTGTGCTGTTTTCCTTTCTCCACGCCTGCTATCCCCTGCTCTGTGAGTGTTTGCAGAGCCAGCGGGGTGCACCAGGGAGTGACAGCAGCAGCTGTCGGGTGCTGCGGCCGGAATGTGGACCCACCTCTCTTGAGGATCAGCTTCCCACCCTTGGCTCCTGGCTGCCTGGAAGGTAGGTCTGCTTCATATGCTGTCTTGGTAGCTCTGTCATGCTCTTCATTTCTGCAGGGATCCTGCCATGGAATACCAGCCAGAAATGCTGCTGGGCTCCTGTCGTTTCCAGGCGTATGCAAGTGACCTTGGGTGCCTTTGACCTGGGGTAACATAGGGGATGCTTGCTGGCTGGGCATGATGGGGCTGAGAAAAGGGTGGGCACCGGAAATAAACTGGAAAGCTCAACTTGTGCCATCTCCTGGACTGGCAGTTACAAGTTGTGGGGCAGCCTACTGAGTTTCGTGCTTGTTGTTCCTTTCAACTTTTTGATTTAAGTGTGGGACAGAAACTCGCTCCACACTAGAGCTTTAAAAATCACTGTGAGAATAATTTCTGTATTAGTCTTAAGGTTTTTAACAGCTATATGTGATTTAAGTAGATGGTTTTCAACTGAGCATGGTGCAATTGACCACATCGGGGTGGAATTATTACTTCTGTTGAATTCTTATGATGTGTCTGATGCTGAGCAAACAAAAGCTACAGGCTTAGGAGAGCAGCAGGGCAGATGTGCGACGTGTGGTGCAGCCACTGGCTGGCAGCCCTGGGCTACTGCTGAACCAGGCTGAAAAAGAAAATGTGAACATTTAAAGAATTGCAGGAGCCACAGAACACAGCTGAGAGTGACACACAAACATCGTTATACTAGCTTCCTGCTCCAAGAACAGCAGATCAAATGAGCACGGAAGATACATCTGCTTAAATGCCTCATTTACACAATACTGTTATTTGAGATATTCAGCATTTGCGTCTTACAAGAACGCTCACAGACCTCTCCTCCATCAACTTCTCTTGGCCTCTGAGAAGAGAAACAGGTGTCAAGAGACGAGTGACTGTAATAAAAAGAAGCAATTGGAAATAGCACAGTAATTTAGGCAATGTCTAGAACATGCTTTTTACTTAGCACCTGTTTGCTATGTTTTCCCTTGTGAAGCAAAACAGGAAATATACAGTTACTAACAGTGTCTCAGAAAGTCCTTGGAGTAGAATAACCATTATTTCTCTGTAGGAATAAGAAATGTACTTTCATGATTGTTTCCTCAGATTTAGTGATGAAATGTCATGCTGAGCAAGGTGTGGTAGCTAGTAAGGTGATGTCCACCTTTCTATGCTATCTCCAGGGTCCTTATGTAATAGCATTCAGGCTACAGAAGACCCCTGCATCCGGTGTTTCCTGGGCTCCCTGATTTTAGTGTGATGGCATGAAGTTTGGTGTCATACTCTCTTGCATTCGTAGCCTTTTTTTCATGTTCCCATCTCCAATGCAGTTTGCTGCAACTGCCTTACAGTTGCACCATCAGCAGCATGATGCATCCAGAATATAAATTTCCATTCACGAGAAGTGGAGATTCTCAAGTGAATGCCGTTAGATGCTTTTACAAGAACGTTAATGGAAAACCCACTTGCGAAATTACATTCTCTCATCACTATCTTGAGTTAAAATTATTGAGTACAGTTCATTCCACAGTCAATTCCTTGTGCCTTTCTGTAGTGATTGTCTTTGATATCAGAAGGTGAGCTGACACACAAAAACAATATTAGACCCTGTAAGTAAAGACTATAAACATGACTGAAGATTAAGTTTTAGGGTAGTTAGAATGAGTGCTAAGTTAAGTGCAGCATAAACACCAGATAAAAATCTGCCATTACTGTCATTACATTATATATGTCTCGAGTCCTACATTGCTGGTTTATTGCACCACTGAGAGCCTGCTCTTTTACTGACATGGATCTCTGTTCCCCAGCCCAAGGAAGAAGTGACTCCCCTGGGAGCCACTGTTTGGAAGCCTGCTGACATCCAGGGTCTCCTAGCTAGCAGTGGGACAGGGCTGGGAGGGCACTGAGCAGATGCAGCTGAATGTGCTCACCTGAGGTGCTCCTGTCCTTGTCTATCATTTAAAACCATTGCAAATGGACAGATTAATGGTCAGTAATGTAAGCAGCAGCAAGCTGCTGTTTGGGTCCCACTGAAGACCTCCTTTGAGGTCTTTAAGTGGTGCAAAGATGTTATGAAGTCCTTTGCCATAGGATTAAGTTTCAGCCTCACAGAAGAGACTATGGAGATATGAACTTATTACTGTTTGCCTTTCTACCGAAGAGTGGAGAACTGCAGCTTTCCTCTGGCTATTATGTCACTTACTCTTGCTCCTTTTATCCCAGCATTTCCAGGAGACACAGTGGGGTGTATTTTTACTTCATGACATCAAACTCATATTTATTCACTCTGCTACAGCAGCCCTTGCAGATTTGACTGGTTCTTTGCATTTGCCTTGCCATATTTACTCTTCTGCTGGCTGTCTTGCACAGGTAAAAAAAAGACTAAAGAAAAACAGTTGTCACTGAAGTAATTTTTCCTTTGTTCTGAAGAATGCTTCAGAATAGGAACAGTCTAAGGTTTGGGGTTTTTTATCAGCTTTTCATAGATAAGGTATATAGACTGTTGGGAAATGACTGGCTACCTTTTCTTCCTATCCAAGGCTCTAAAGGTCACACGAGTATAGCATCTATCAAGAAACATGCAGAAAGGAGTGTGCCTAGTTAAGGCTGTTGAAAAATGATAGATAAAAAAAGGGTTCAATATTTATTTATTAATTTATCCCATTTACTTATTTATTTATTTTATGAGAGTCTTCTTTTACCATTGTGTTGACAGGAAGAAGTGGAAAGGATGTGTGTTTACGAGGGATTTAGTGAGATGCTTAAACAGCCAGCTTTACAGCACGTCTAATGAACCACAGATTACCAGAGAGCACATTCTTTAACAGTAGCAAGCATTTTCTGTGTTACTCTGTCTTCATGCTTCCCCTTCCCTTGCTGGTGCATGCAGAGCCAGCCTTGTGTGCGAATCACACCTGAGACAACATGAGCCCAGTTAATGTGGCAACTGAAGGGTGTGTTGTAAACCTAGGCATCCTCAGCAGAGCTGCTGAGAGGTTCCTCCAGCACTGCAGTTTCTAATATTGGCCTCCTGACTTTATCGCTGTGAACCAGAGCCAGGTTATTCTTCAGCAGTCAACTAACAGCCACCCTCGTGTGGCTGTCAGCTCCATTTTAGTTGTTCACTGGTCATTTCTTCACAGTGCCTGATGGAAGTCTAGCAATTCTTTCTTCATTTCAAGAGTGCAGGATGTCATGTTCTGGTATTAGGAAGGGAGAGTACACTCTGCATGAGGGAAAATGGGGATAGCTCAGTCCCAAACACTCGACAGGGAAAGACCAATAGTTATGGTAAAGTGCTGTTTTAAAGTATTTTTCTGAACGCTTTTGTCTCTACATAGCAATACATGTGGTGCCAGTGAATTATGCATTATTTTACTTGCTTAATAACCTCTGTGAATTCAAGTTAGTGCTACTGAGACATAGCTATTAATTTTCAGGGACTTTTTCGGGATAGAAATGGAGCTTTTGGGATAGATGGGAACAAGGAGAGAGTGAATGGGGCTGGTAACCAAAATCCATCCTGAACAATTTGCTGTGATACCAAACCAATGTTTATTGTTATCAGAGGCAGCTGTCTGCCCTCTCTCCACGCTTCTATTTGTGGATTTTTGATGGCTATAAATGGAAACACACGCTGGCCAGAAATCACCACAGCACTCCTGACACTTTTCTCTCCTGACTCCAAAAGTACAGGGATATCTAACATGTAGTCAGGTTGAATCACTTCTGCTCAGGATATTAGCTGATTTTTATTCCTGTGGGAAATGGAGCTAGGAAAACATGAAAGCAAAGCCTCAGGAAGAGAAGTTTTAGAGGAAAAGAAAATGGTAAGATATGTTGAGAAATGTTGATATTTTAAATTTTTTTTAATGTAATTATAAGCAGGAAAAGGCAATAATCCATTGTACTTTATAGGAGTATTTCCTGGCTTCCTTTAACCACTGACCTTGAAGATTAAAACTTCATTCATATATGTTAAATTAATTATGACAGTACATTTCTGTGGAAATTACGGAAATTTGTGAATGCATTTTGTGTGCATGTGAAATGCAACAACTGAAATCTAGTTAAACTTCCATTTGTTATCATAACTCAAACTGATAACTAATATCTGTCATTTTCGTTTTTTTTCCTTAAGGGACGATTTCAAATCTTTGCACATTATGTTCCATAACTTTAGATCACTAAATGGCAGAAGAATTGTTTGTGTCTGAAGTGAGTCTGAAACTTACTGAAAAGAGGTGTGACCAAAACAAACTATTAAGAGAAAGTGAAAACAGTCGAAACACAGCTTATTCCTAATTAGCTGAGGATTGTGATGCAATTTATAATTTGCCTTGCATTAATGAGGTTATTTTCTTGATATCACAAAAAGGGCAGTTTATTCTTGGCTTTGCAAAGCTGTGAAGAAAAGTGGTCATCACTCTTGCTAAGAAACAAATTAGCGCTGAATTTTTTAGCACTTAAATGGTGGTGTTGCATTGATTTGGTTTCGTAGTGGGCCAGCTTTCCCTCCTGTTTGATCACAATGTTGGCCTCTACTAGCATCAGTTAAGTGAGTTTTGGCAAGCTTGTTAACAGTTTTAAATACAACTTCACCAAGGCAAGGTGCATTGGGTGGGATATAAGGAAAACACTGAAACTGAAAGTCATACAGTACTTATTCTTAAAAAAAGCAGTATTTATCTAAAGAGTAATATCTGAAAGAGCATTGCTAAAGCTTCAGCATTAAGTTCTAATGGGAATATTATTTATTGTTTTAATTGTTCATTTTCTCATTAATTAATTAGTTCTTTAGACAGTGACCTCATTTTCCAATTGTGGTTGATACATAAAATATGAGGAAAACTCATCAAAATTAAAAACAAGTATAAAATCCACTTAATCTTCAGGGAAGGTTTCAAAGGAAACTTTGAAATTTTGTTCTAGCTCATGCATAGAGAAAATATATAGCAATGTAATCAGCCAGTATGGTTATCTAATTGCAGACCGTATCCTCATGTACAAAGAATTGAGCAGCCAGCCTTAAGTAAGGCTTTTCCAAAATGCAGACTGCTTCATTTGGAACACTGATGATCTGCTGATGACCTTCTCTGTGTGCATCATTTACTAATTTTAAGAATAGCAAACTGGAGTAAAGAGGGACCCCACTGATTGGAGCCGTGCTAACACCCATGTCAGGTCACACACTGTTCAGTAGTTTCAAAACTAAATCCTCTCAACACGTTAAGCTGAGAGTGTCCCTTAGCAGAGGCAGATCACATTCCTGTGGATGCTCGGTGAGCGGGATAGAGACGCCTTGGCTCAGTGCTTCTCAGCACTCTGTTTGGTAGAAGAATGCCTCAGCTCTGAGGCAGTCCTCCCAGCCCTTTCCCTGTCCCCTTCCAGCTGAGCCCCAGCCTCCTCTATGTCCCACCTCAAACTGTCTCTGCCCGTTTAGTCTTAATGCCTTTCTTTCTGTTTGCAAGACTGATTTCCCTTTGCCCCCACATTTTTTCCCTGGTTTTGTATCTCCTGGATTTTTATTGATTCTGCCCTTTTCTCTTTGTTACATGCAGGTCAGGTCAACTGACTGCATGGTGGCAGTGTCAGTCTGTGGTACAGATACCATTTATACATGCTATTGTTGATGTCTGTTCACATATTTAACTTCAGTAGAGCAAATACATAAACTAATTATTATTCTGCTTCCACCTCCTGTGCTGCCTCTTTTTTTGCACTTCAGCTCAGTTACAAACTCTCTGTTTAACCACACTGGTGTCCTGCTAAGTCTGCTTGTATTCCTGAATTACAAGCAGTCTTGCACATGCAAGAGGTTGTTTTCAAGGACGTGATGGCTTCCCCAAGCTCCCTGTGTTTCCAAGCTGCCATCTACAGTATCTCACTTACCAGCTCCTGGATAAGCTGAAGTCAGTTTTCCTACAGCCCAGGGTGTGTGTTTCGGTACTTGTCTTCCTCAGCTCCCCACAAGGTCTCAGGCCTCACTATTTTACAGTCACTAGAGCCAAGCTTGCCACTGAGTATAACATCCACAGCCACTTCTTCCTTGTTTATGAATAACAGATCCAGCTGTGTATGACACTGATTGGCTCATCGTGTGCCTGAATCAAGAAGTAGTCCTTGAAACTCTGCAGAAACTGTCTGCATTGCTTGTGCCTTGCCATTTTGTTCTCTGCAGGTGTCACAAAAGCTTAAGGCTCATGTGAAAAACCCCAAACAAACAGGGTGTGGAGTCCAGATACTTCCCTGGGTTGTTTGAAGAAATTGTTATGAGGAGCACTGCCCACTTCCTCACCCCTTCTGTGCTGTCTATAGCCCAGTCCCACTGTGATGTCACCCTCACCGACCTCTCCTCTGTCCTGACCCACAAGCACTCACCCAGCCCTGTTCAACCTCTGCAAAAGTTCTCCACATTTTAGCTGCTGCTTCACACAGAGATTCTGTCTTCTTTTCCTTGCCTTTCTGAAGAGCCTGTGTCCCTCACAGCACTATTGCCATGTGAGCTATGCCACTGCATCTCAGTTATTTCTGTAATGTTGTAGTTCTGTCACCTGTATGTATTTGTGTGTAAGAGAGCAATCTTGGATTTGTATGCCTTGTTAGAAATATTTTCTAGCTATTTTCAAAAGAACAAAGTCTATGTCATTCTGAAAATATTCTGACCGTAGCATGTCAACCAAATAGAGAAGAGTTCATGCTCAGAGTCTAACATAGAAGACAACCTCACAGACAAGTTTTATCAAGTGGTATTGTACCTTTACCTTCACCACTTATTGTGGATGAGATAAATAATATAAGATTCTCTACCACTTCAGGCTATTTCACATAATATTTGTGAAATTTATTGTTAAAGAATTCTTGTCCTTGCTTCCTGGAGGAAGACTCCTCGGCAGCCAGAGTCCTGAAGAGAGTCTTTGTGTGGAGCTGACTGTGGGAATGGATGATAATGGAGGGCCCATTTTGTGAAGGGAAAATAGAATGACTCACTATAAAATAGATTGGACTAAGTAGATGGACATAATTTTCCTTTTCATGGCTTTTATAGTTCGGAAGGACACAGCAATTCTAGAGTTTCCCTACTGAAATTATGACTCACCTCAAAATAGTCTGTTTTCAGAAGTCCTCATGCTTTAATGCATATTGCCTTATTTGAATATATTTTAATTATATTTCACACTTGTCTCTTTCCTAGTTGGTCTATTCTCTCCTCATGAAAAACAACACATAAACTATTACATTTGAAATAATGTTTATGTTGGTATGTGTAACAGGGAACATTTAATCTTTGTACTTTAGTTTGCATTATAAGGGTTTTACTTTCTTCTTACATGGAGTAGCAATAAAAAACAGTTCTATAGAGAAAATAAATCAACCAAATGGATATATGAATCAGAAAGAATGCCATTCACTCCTTGAAGTGGCATTAAGGTTAGGTTTTGAATGAGAGGGTTACAGGACTTCAGTCAGAGAATTAGCGTTTGCTTTTCACAAACAGTATGTGGATACAGCTTATACAGAGCAAGGAAATTCAGATCAAGCCCACCCAAGTGAAACAATGATTAGTCTTTGTACTTTGGTAGCAACATCAGGAGTCCTGTCAATATCAGGTCTTCTCCATGGGAAGTGTGGGAAGTAGAGATTCCTTGAAGAGGGCAGCCTGTTTCCTGAAGTTTGCCACCTAAGGGAACCCAGACGGAATGGAGGATGGTGAGTAGTGAGGTGATGGCAGGTCCTGCTTGCAGGTTTTGTTGTTGATTTAACAACATATAAACCAGGTGACAAGCGAGGATGAGATGAGAAGAGTTATTTGAAGAGCAGAAGATAAGAGAGCTGGGTGGAGGCTGGTGGGAGTTGGCAGTGCAGGAAGTGATGGGTACAGCCATGCCTGCATGGAGACCTCTTCTGCCAGGTCACCCTCGCCCTTGAGCTGTGAGGGCTGGCGTCAGAGAGGCAGGGACAGCAGCACGCCCTCTGGGCTTAGGCTGTCGCTTCTTTGCCGGGAGCAGGACCCCACGGCCAGTGCTCTGATGTGCTCCCTCTGGGCATGCACCAGGCAGGTCCTGCTGGCTGCCTGGTGGTGGCTGCAGCCAGAGAGGTGTGGTAAAGCCTCAGTGGATCGCCGCAGGGAAGGAAGAAGAGCCGAGGGAAGAGCAAGTGTTTCTTTGGGCAGATACAGGGAGTCAAATGCCTGGACAATGGGATCGTCTTTGGCAACAGCAGAAATCTCCGTGGCTGAGTAACAACAGAATAGCTGTGCCTGCTCATGGCCTTGGAGACGAACCGAGCTTGTGCCTGTGTGACACACCAGCCCCTGAGCTGCTCCTCCTGGTGGGGGGAGCGACCCTGGAAAGGTCGAGGCGGGAGGGATATGGTTGCTGCTCCAGGGAAGCAACTCGAATTGGAGTCTGTGAGAAGGGCAGGCCTGTAGGTTCCTTGTGTATCAGGTGTCTGGTGTCCGTGTGGAGCTCAGGGTCTCCACGCTCGTACGCATCCAGCCAGGACGGTGGTGTAGGAGCACAGAACGGCACTGCTGAGGTTGCATCTTTCTCCTGGGAGAGAGGAGGTGATGATCGCAGCAGCAGGGATGGCAGGGATTCCGAGGGGGAGAAGCACAGTGATACAGCCCAGAGTGCAGAACATACAGGTGCTTCAGCAGGTTACATGCTCCGAGCAGGCTGATGGCACATGCACGGAGACCCCACACAAACCCCTCCTCCTCTGCCAGTTCTCTCCCCTAACAAAGGACAGGCTGGTGACTGCTAGACTGCCAATTTACATTCAGGTGAGATGGTAAAGGTGCGAGGTAAAGTTAATTTAAGTCTGCTTTCTTCACTGGTTTACTTCGCACCTTGACTTTTGTACTTCTGTATCCTGTAGGAACATACCTACCCACAAAAGAAACTCCTAAAAATACATTGCCTGCCCTGAATCCTTTCCTCAATTTGATAATTTGGTGCTGAAGTTTGAGCATCATGCTCATCTCA
>VZRR01009903.1:1472281-1476949 GCA_013398015.1 Oreocharis arfaki | reverse complement strand
ATAATAATAGTAATAATAATATTCTGAAGTTATTTAATTTGCTTTAAAATTAATATTCAGAAAGTAGTACTTCGTTTCACCTGAAATATTTGCTATTAAATGCTTTGAAAATGTAGACTTGGTGATTGTAAGAAAAAATTTCACCATTTATAGCAAACAATCTATGCATTGCTATTGTAAGAAGTATTGCATCTTTTTCTAAATGTGCTTGCCAAATGAGTGAGTGTATTTTTGACATTGTTTAGCCTGCACTGGCTTAGAGAGGTATTCCTTTTCCAGTATTAATAGCGTCTAACACCGTTCATTTTTCTGGCATAGAGTAGAGCATTCGGAGCAAACTGAATTCCTGGGGAGGAACATTGTCTTAAACATTTGCTATATCTGTTCGTTCCAGTAGATGGCTACAGTTCACTACCAAATTGTGGCTATAATAGATTTTTTACAGTAAGTAAATCAGAAGATGAAGGTTGAATTACTATAAATGAGTTGACCTGTACATTTTTCTTATTTCATGTGCTTAGTCATGCACTATTCACTATTTTTCTATGTACACCTTTTTCGAATTGCAGGAAAATGTTATAATATTTTTTTTTTCCTGTTGGTCAAGGTTTTGTGTTATAAGTGACTCTCATATCTCTTGCAGTTTTCTGGTATTTCTAATTGTGCCTGATTGGAAGAATGCTTATACTATCCAAACACTGAGGAAACTCAATTGCTAAAAAGCTGTATGTTACTTCTATGAAAGCGGATACTTCCAGGGTCTCAATGTTCTTTTAATTTTGTTCCTGGGTTTAGGCATTTTAAATGGAAACTGGCCATTTAGCACTTGCTTTTGCCAAGTTGACTTTAGCTTTTGTAGAAGCAGATGTTTTCTGGTATGTCTTTTCAGTTCTGAGCATGAAGCAATGACTAACACATACAAAAGTATGTTTACCTTTGCGTTTCATCTATGTTGTACATTGCAATGTTTCATTGCTCTCAGTTCCCATCCAGGTCTTTCTTTTTTTAAAACCTAATTTACATACAACTAAGTTGATACAAAGGAATTTCTTTTAAGCCCCTGGAAAAGCAGCTTGCTTCTGAAAAGCTACTCATTAGCAGTTTGCAGAGTGGAATTCTTTCAAAGGTACATTACTCGTTTGTACTGTATGAAGTAGTTCACAGTACAACACTGAAATATTAGGTATGCCTTTTGACTTTCTCAGATCGAGTGATTCTGAATTTGTCATGTAAACTAGTGAATATTTTGCTTTAATTTTCAATGAGAAGGAAGTGTCGAAACTGACTTTTATTTCTAATCATATTTGCTGGTAAATGCTACTACCATATCGCTTTAATTTTATCCTAATCCTTTCATTTTTGCCTTACAACAGCTACAAGCTGAGCACAGCAATTTAAGGTGCAGTTTTTTGTTATTTTACAAATGAAAGGGCCATTTTTTGCATTAACTGCTATGCTGTGCTATTGCAATTTTAGGTCCCTTTGCAATCAACTGCCAATTTATATAGCTGGCTACAACTGCTTAATCTATTATTAATAAGCAGTGCTACTGAGCTCTACAAATGATAAAAATGGTACCAGTCTTATACAGGAATTTCATTTTCATATCTAAACTACATACAATAACTTTATTCTCTACCGTGAAGATAAATGTCTTAATTATTTATAAATTCTTTATATTTTATGGTATCGATTTAGGGATTCATTCATTATCCTTGAAATATATTGAGAGGCCTTAGCTGTAACTAAAATATTTTTCATTTACCCATTTAGTTACAATGTTATAGTCTTAAGGGCCAAAATTTAATGTGTTTACAAAATAGTTTTACAGTTTAATACTGGGTTGAATATTCTAGAAAATAAATGAATGCTATGTTATTCCTAAATTCTAAAATTGAGTATTTCGGATTATGTGTGTTAAATCTCAGCTTTCTTCTATGTTTAGATTCTTATTGTAGCCACATGATTCATTAAACGAGTTTGTCCTCTGAGAGGAAAATGTGTTTGACCCCTTCTTGAGAGCATATACAAGAAGTTCATCAAGAATCACAGCTTTTAATAAGGTAAACAGTGTTAGTTCTGTTCCCTCCGGTGTTTGTGGAACTGGGACATGTCCAGCACTTGATCCTCACTCTGTGGAAACACATTGGCTGCCCTAGAGAGCACCTGGCTGTGTTTAGGACATCTCACTCATGAGAAGGATTGTACCTGGAGGGCAATTATGGTCAGGACAAGGGATGCACAATAATAAGTCCCTGGAGTACTTCAATGGGCTGTAGGAAGAAAAGGAAGGGGGGGCGGGGGGGGGGAAGGAGAAAAATTACAAAGGTATCAATTGTGTTTCTAAGAATGGACTGTGAGATACTAAACAGCGTTTGCTAGAACGTATTTTTGGTCATACAAACTTGTGTCTAATCACATACCTGAATTTCTTGAAAACCCCTTCAGAATTTGTTTACCTAATTATTTAGGAAGAATGCAGAGATTTATTGTGTGTTCCCCGTTGTTTTTGTGTCAAATGCTTCCTAGATGAAGCATTTCCACAAACAATTCGCTAGTCACAGTGAAGTGGACATTACTTTTCCCCCCCTCCTTTCCGGAATTTAATTTCATCTGAATCCTTGTGGGTCTTTTCCGTAACCTTTAGATGATTTACTCACACTCAGACGCACGCACGCACACGCGTGTGCACAGATGTGAAAAGTTTAGCTTAAATGGGAGAATGCCGAGACACAGAGCATCAGGACTCAGAAATCCTGTCCTTACTGCCTTCGGAGCGCAGGGGCACAGGGCTGTCACACGCCGGGATGGATGCCGGGCTGGCGCCTGCTGTTCCCGGCGCTGCCTCTCTCGCCTCCCAAACCTTGCGCGGCCGTGGGGCCGGGGTCGGGGCCGGTGCCCCTCCGCTCTCAGCCGCTAGGGAGTGTCGGAGAGAGAGGCTCCAATTAATTTTTCCACTTTCCCTGTGAAAAAGCTGCTTTGACTTCACCCCCAGCTGCAGCACTTGTGTGTTGTAAATAGACTCAAACATTACAAAGGCGTTTGTCTCTATGATCTTTGAAAGGATTTAAAGATAAGACGTGGAAGCCTTTTATAAGCAGACGTGAATTATTTTTGCTTAGATTTTGTGTTTACTCGTAATACTGCTAACACATTTAGTTAATAGTAAAGTTACTCGTATAATTTGTATAGTAAGCGCCACATACCTGTCTGCTAAAGAGGTAAACATTTTTAATCTGATAGGGGCTGAGAAACAGCAGCTTGTCTTTATCTAATTATTTTCTTAAAGGTTGGTCAGCAAATGTCATGTATTTCACCAACATTGTGCTTGTTTGGAAAGAGATGAGATATTTACATTACAGTGGCTCGAGAATCACAGTAAAAGTGCAACTGCCTCTGAAATGCATTTTGGTAGTTCGGCGAGTTGATTCGGTAAGGTAGCAGTGCCATGGTATTTAACAGAATAACAAATGTCTCTTTAAAGGATGACACAAACAAAATTACACCCGTTTCCTTTTATTTACTGATCTGAGGAACTTATATTTAAACGACAGAAGTAGTAGGTATAACAAGCTTGGAAATTCTTTCCTTCCACCTGGAGAGTTAAAAAAAACTGTAACGAGTATACTAGGGTGGCTGACATCAGGTCTACATTATATGTTTGCTTGCCTGGGGTGCTCTCATAAAAAATAAAGCAGAGCTTTATACAGTTATAGTGTGCACTAAATTTGTGTTCAACATCCATAAATAAAATATTCAACTCTTTCTGAAGAAAAACTATTGTTTTGAGATATTTCAGACCAAAAAATGTGCCACTGTTGTGGGGAGTAGAGGATTTCTGCTTTGGCTTTGCTTTTGCTTTTTAATCATCACAGTTGCTACATACCTTTATTATTGCTTTTGCCTCTCTGGCAGGATGGAATATACAATGGAGGTTCTTTCTGTAAATCATATTTTTAAAAAAATTCAGAGAGCAAACCACCCATTTGTGCTGCAGTATGTTTTGGTTCTGAGTAAGCAAACTGTATGCCTAATGATTTCGTAAGAATTTAATATTGTGTGTTTTACAGATGGAAAAATGTTGATAAATTTAGGTTAATTTCTACTCTATTTATGGAACTACTTATGCATTTTTAAAAGAAACAGAGTCTCTTAAATTATATATAACTTGAAAAAGGGTCTGTTGTTTATTTTATTTTAAATATTAGATTGTCCCTGAACAAGGCAGCAAGAGTATTATGTAGAACACTACTTATGGAAACAGCAAACTAGTAAATCTATGCTGCATTAAAATAAAATGTTATATTATTCTGATAATATTTGACTTTTGCACAATATTTAAATGAACATTAGTATAAATAGGAATGCTTAACTAAAACACAAGTTCGTCGTGTAGGCTAATGCATTACTCTTGTATATTTGTACATGAGTGAACAATTATTCTAAAAAGTTTATACATGTGTTCCAGTGACCAAACTTATATTAAAACAAACTGTTCCGATAGTGGTGACAGAAGACATGGTTGATGGTTGTGTTTGAGAAGTAAATGGGCAAAATATTTGTGGATCTTTTAATGATTACAGTTCTTGATAGCTTTCATAAGAGTGCACATAATTTGTGACAACTCTAATAAAAAAATGTGGCAGAAAAACTTTCTGAGTTAGCGGC
>VZRR01009903.1:1387281-1469781 GCA_013398015.1 Oreocharis arfaki | reverse complement strand
TCTACAGAACATTAGATACTTTCAACCTTAGCTATTCATTCTAGAAATTGTAAAATGCAAATATATATGGTTTTGATTGCTTTTGAGCTGTTGTATCTGAAAAAATGAATTTTCCAATTTGTTGTTTCTCTGTCAAATTCAGTTGTTCATTATTATGCCCTAAATAAATTGCGATTTTAATTGGAGAGAATTAAACATTAAAATTTGAATTACTTAAAAAAATGCCTGTAATTTGAATTAGAAAACTGGCTAAATCATTCATATATTTAGCCCCAAAGTTAAAATACTGTTTGTTACAATTTTGCTTACTAAAAAAACCCAACAAATGTTCACCTTTTAAAGGCAGCCTGGCATTTAACATTTACTAGTATTAGAAAGACACTTATCTAATGATGTAACTATTTCCCATGCTTTTTTTTTTTTTTTTTTAATTTAAGAGGGTTGTTTTATTGCTAGGCTAGAAAGGAAGTGATTCAAAAGGCTGGCTGCATTCATTTTTTTTTTTTGTCACAAAGATCTGTATAGCAAAACTACTTGAGGTATAATTCATTGTTTAGAAACCCTTGGCTTCTGTTTGTTTGCAGCGTTCTTGTTAGGGGTCTGAATTGCCCAAACAACAGTGTAAACCAAGCCAGGCATAGCAGCAGACAGAAAAATACATTCAACTAGTGGGATCATGGATTTGTTTGATTCAGGTAATTGAAAGTGTTTCATACTATTATTGCAACTTGAAGGCTTGTTTAAGTGTCTAGCTGTCAGTCAGTTTGGAAGGTGAAAAGTATTCGATTGTCACTCTGTCAGTCAATAGAGATGAGAACTGTCTGCCTAATGGATTTCTTTACGTAGATGTCTGCATGGAGGTAGAAGTAAAATCAATGTGTTGTCATGTGCAAGTACGCTGCATCAAACTGCCAGGTGAAATGCAACTGTATTTCTGTAACGTCTGCATCCTTGTGTTGTTTGTGGAAGACAGACAGATGTTCCCTGTGTTTAAAGGTAACAAACTCTTTGTGGTCACACATGAAGGTTTATTTTTGAACATTTTGTAAGAGTTTCATCTACTTCCACTTGCTCCAGAGGTTTTTTCTTTCCTTTTTGCTTGATCATATCAGGGATCAATACTCAAAAAACAGGATTTAACGTAGTAGGAAAAAACGTAGGTTGTTATTCCATGAGGCTCAGATGGTTTTCTTTTAAACCTGGGGTTTTGCATGTCTTCTGTCAGTGATGACTTGTATTGAGCTAACTATGCTTCCTGCCCAAGTTTTGGCTGTTAGTTTACCTATATTTATTAGAGTGTGTATTGACTTCCTATGGCAAAATAAGAAGAGATAATTTCTTGATTAACAGAGGGTACCAAAGGCTTTCAACAGCCTTGATGAAACAGGCATCAGTCAGTGACCTCTGTTTTTTCTCTGGGAGATGCTTACAATATTAAGTTCTACTGAACAGGATCTGATAACAAGTGGCATCTGGAAAGTTATTATGACATTTCAGAATAATAGTACCAGTTCTTATAGTTCTCACTAATTCTGGGCTTAATCATGTATAAAATGGGTCCATTATGACAGTAGCCAAACATCTTATTAAAATTGTTTTCTTGTTAACTGATACAACACGTATAAAGGCATGATTCTTAGCCCCACTGAAGGTGACAGGCTAAAATGAGAGATACCAACTTCAAAAAATGAATGATATAATCACCTATTTCCTATTGTATTGTTTGTATATGTGTGCTGGTTTTTTTTAGAACTAAAATATGTCGCTCTTAGCTGCTGCTGTAGGGAAAAAAGAAAAAGGAGTAAGAACCAATTCCCAGTGAAGGAACTTGACTGTGGGTAATGAAGTCTGTAAGTAGCAGAGACTGGTGGTAAAACAGAAGGTAGAACTTCAAAAGAAAGATCAGGATTTTGGTTTTGGCTGTAATAATTTCAAGATGAAAGAAAAAATGTTGGGTGGAAGATGGCCCCTGAGAGGTAGGGGCAGGGCTGTGAATTATCAGCAACATTTTTTAAAATTTCTTCTTAACTTGAATGAGTGCTTCCAGTTTTTGCAGTAAATGATGTAGGAATTCTGCTGGTGCTCCTTTTCTCCTAGATTGCTGTGTCTCCTGTGTAGGGCAGGTGTGGGAAAATAGTATGTGATACTTGTAACTTAAGATCATAGTAGGTTTATAGAAATAAGCAGGAATGGGCACAAATTTATAGTCTCAAAGCTGAAGGAAATGCTGTAATCATCTAACCTGCTAGCCATCCTCAAAGTGGTTGTCATTTCACCCAAAGAGTATTTGTTTTGGCGCTTTCTAATTTGTATACTTTGCTTCCCATGTGTTATTTAATATTCATCTTCGGACAGTTCTTACAGAGATTTTGGGTCTGGCTTTGTTTTAAAGAGGAAATAAGATGCTGTAGGGTACAAAACAGGCATCATCATTAGGGTTTGAACCATGATTGTCTAATGCTTTTGAGCTAATTATTTGGTTAGAAAAGTGGGCAGCAGGTGGTGATCTTCTGTGGGCAGTTCCCTAGACAAAGGCATTTTACTCTGGACATAGTTAATGTGTCGGAATACTTAGATATTTTTTGTCAGTCTATTTTTATATGAATAAGAATTAATTTTGTTGGAGTGAAGATGTTTCCAGTATGTGCAATTAGTTTGTTGGTAAGTGATGTAAAGAAAAAAACAATAGCTGTGGAGCATATAGAATCGTTGTGTTCATCAGTAGAAGTGGCTGTGACATGCTGAATGTACAACCAAAAGTGTGCCTGTATTCTGGGGTCCCAGCAGGAAGAAAAGAGTATCCATTTTGTCTGTTTCCCATGCTGGTGTGTTCTTTATGCTGTACCATGAAGTCAGGGAAAAATATAGGAAATGATGATTTTTAGAAAGAGATCTGCAAAAGTACCACAAATGAACTCCCAAGCTCTTTGCCTCAGCAGATATGGAAGTGTGATCTCTGATTCAGATACAGTTGAGAATTAAATAGGCAGCAAGAAAATATACAAATAATGTAATACCAGATACTGAAACATTTTGAGCATCACTTACAGAGCTAGCATTTACAGGTTCTGTCTACTTTTATGGCATTACTGGGTATTTCAAAGAGTTAAATTCTTTGGTCTCTGTTCCTCTTGAATATATTTGTATTTCTTTTACAGCTTTCTGAATTTCTCTCCTAAATGTTTTGTGTTCACTAATCATGAAAATATTGCATGTGACAGAAAATGATGGTTCTACAGATGATTTTGATTTTTGTTATAACCTGTAACCCTGTAATCTCTTAAGCCACAGAACATAAAGTGTAACTTTTTAATTTGGTGGATTTCTTGGGACTTTTTGTGAGCTTCTCTTTCCTCTGCTTTCCCCCTTGTCTCCCCCTCCCCGCCCATTAGCACAGTGGTCTACTTCATTCTGTTTTATGTCTCTTGGTTTTTCTTCCCTGCCATCTCCCCAGACTAGACACTCAATGTAGCATTCAAAAAATATTACCATGAATCATTATATAATAAATGGCCAATATCAGTATTTTTTTCTGAAAGTCATTTAAAATTGCATGAGAGATTTGAATTTATACAAGCATGATTGCCCAGGAAAGCTGGCAGTAGTCAGTAGGAGCAATAGTGTGATGTCAAATATGTGATCAAACATATGAATATCTGTGGAGCTCCCAGCAGCAAGAGAAGGATCCATTTTGTATGTTTCCTGTGTGGAGAGGAGCTTTTGTGTTCTCTAATAGTGCTTCATTTCTGATATTAAAAGATAATGTATCTGTTCTTAGCATTGCTCAGACAGTTTAATTACCACCTAAGTTCGGATATTATTCCTTGTCAGATCTTTAAAACCACAGTCTTCCAGACGCTGAGATATCTGCCTGTTACAGGCTGCTGATAGCCTAGTCTAAGAAGTGTTTGTGCTTTATAGGAAAGAAACTGTACTCATTACAGGCAGCAGAAGATATGTAGCCAGAAATTAGGAAAGGGAGATGCACATAGAATGTAGGCAGAAGGAATATAAGCCTTTCGGTGACTCACTACCGCTCTCACTTGGAAGGACTGGTGGCTTGCCTCCAGGTCCATTCAGGGTTTTGGTTTTTAATCATGTATCTGGTATTTGGTGATCCTTTTGTTTCTCGATCATATTGCCGTAATTTCTTTGTCCTATTGCCTTCTCCTCCCCACCCAGGCACCCAGTATAGAGTTTCCAGCAGAAGTAGTGAAGAGAAAATTATTTTTGGCTGTTATCTTTAATCTTATGCCTTAAGTATTTCAGTTAGGCACTAAAAATATAATACAGTCAGGGGAGAGATGTGGATCCCTTCCAAAGGTAGGACAGAGCAAGAGCTTCTCTTAGTCATGGACAGAGAATGGATCAGAGAAGTCAGTTCTTGCCATTTAATGTGGAGACCCCAGACAAATAGCCCTCAAACTGAGACAGCTATTGTGTGCTGGAAGGCAGGTAAGCAGGATACCATGGCCTTCACCCTTCCTCTCTCCCTGCAGTGACTGATTACAGATGTGTAACTACACTGTTGTTCCCCTCCCTGGGGAACTTGAGACCATGGGCTGTCCTCCCTTGCCTTCCCTTTCTCCTTGTCAGTCAAACACAGAATTTGCAAGTAGTATTGATTAGAAACCTGGACATTTTTCTTCAGTCAATCGCTAGCTACTAGGCTTGATAGCTCATCCTTGGCATGGTTAAAAAAGCCCCCCTTTCCTATTCCTGTTGACTGTCACTTGTCGTAGTGCTGTAGTCTGGATTTGTTTCTGTGCAGAGAAATATTTTGTAGGACATGCTGGAAAAATCTTGTGGGTAGAAATTGGCTTTTTCACTTTCCTCTTGTTTCCTCTGTTGGAGTAATTCCAAAGAAAATGCATTGGTCATGCAACTCTCTTTGCATCGCTCTTGGTGAGATTGATTTGGCATTAAAATCTATTTTGTGTAGATCACTGATGTTTCTTGTCTCAGTATGAACATAGAGTTCTTGGAGGCATAACATCTTTAAATCTTTCCACTACTTTTTAAAGCCATATCATGCTCTAAAATAGAGAAATTCAGGATTCAGATTCAGTTCAGTTCCTATTAAGGGCAAAAATACCTTGTTATTCTCTTATTGAGGTAAATCAAAAGTCAAAGACAGTCAAAGATGGTTAAGATCTGCAAGAAATCGTAACAAACTCTCCTGAACATTAACAGCAATGCTTTTTGTCAGATGGATATTCACGTTGAAAGATGCTTCTTGCAGGAACAACTTGTTGGTGATTTTTTTCTTGAAGTATTGGCAAATAAGCCCTGGAAATTTTAAGAGGTTTGCAACCCTGATCAGTAAATTGGTGGAAGAAAACTTATGCCAGCTCCCGGACTGCAGTTGTTTACAATCCACCATGTTATCTTAAACCACCACTGACTTCACTTTACATGGGTATGTAGAACATATCCACGTAAAATCAGTCCGTCAAGTTTGGTATACAGAACGTAGGCTGTTTTATGAGGATGCAGCAAATACTTGGGACTCATAGACTCTTTCATAGAAGTTGCCACTGTGTGTTCTTTCCTCTGCAGTAGCATGGAGAGGGCCATTCTAGATTATCATGCTTTTTGGATTTCTCTGTTAATTTAGCAGATGGATTTGCTGCATTCTTAGCAAGTCCATGCATGACAGCAACTTTGTGGGGGCAGTCAGTGCACTGGAGGGCTGGGCTGCCTTTGAGTGGGACCTACACAGAATGGACAAGTGAGCTGACAGGAACCTCATGAAGTTCAAAGCAAGGCAAATGCAGAATCCTGTGTTTAGGATGAAATAAACTCACACAGCAGGACTGTATGGGCTCTGACTTGCTAGAAATCAGCTTTGCAGAAAAAGGCTCCGTGCTTCTGTTTGAGGACAGGTTGAAGACTGCAGTGTGCCCTTGCAACCAAGAAGTCTGTTTGCATGCTGGGCTGTGTTGGCAAGAGCATAGCCATCAGCTTGTGGAGAGTGATTCTTACCCTCTAGCTGCCATTTGAGATCACGTTTGGAATACTGTGTCCAGTATTGGAATCCACAGTGCAAGGAAGGCTTTAATAGAGTCATAGTGAGTCTGGCAGAGGGCCACCAAGCCAGTCCCAAGCAAGCCGCAGGCTTCCCGAGTGATGTGAACAGAGAAGCTGAGGGAGCTGGACTCATTCAGTTTGAAGAAGAGAGGACTGTCTGCAACCACCAAATGTGGAGTGTGGAGAAGTCAGAGCTGAACTCTCTTAAAGTTGCATAGGTGTGCCCTGGAGAACAGAACTGCACCTTGCGCAGTGCACTGAGCTGCAGAGATATTTCCTAGTTACCTGTCTATCCAATTCCCTTTTCCATGTGTTCTAGCCATGTCTGCTAGTACCAAGAGTGGCAAGGCTGGAATTGTATTCACCATCTGTCCTCTAGAAAATGAGAGGACCAATCCATTCCTGTTTCTATTCTCTTGGTTCTACTAATTTAATTTTACTCACTTTATATTACTTTTCTGATAAGGTATTGTGTTATCTAGACTTCTTGATAATACTTGGCAGAAGAAAGATTCTCCTTTCATATGTTTCTCCTCTCCCAACCTGACTGGGAAAAGTCCACGTATTTTAACATTTTTATAATGAGAAATGAACAACTGCTGCATCTATCCATGTGAATGAAGAGCAGGTGTCAACTCGCTGGAGGAGAAAGGTATTCTGGGCAGATTGTGAAGCAGATAAAGAGCCCCATGGACAATTGTTCAAATAGAGAAAATAGTAAGAATTGTTAAGGATCGTTCTAGTAAACAAGAGTGATGTCTATCTTCTATGCTTCTACACTTATCAGTGTAAAGGTCTGTAGCTGCATCTCCAGTAATATCCAAGGTGTCTTAGATATACAGAGAAGGGACAGCGCCCTTTTCTGGACAACCGAAAGAGCTGGGGAATAACTTCTGGATTAATAGGTAATAGCAGGAATATTCCTGCTTTCCTTGTAAAATCTGATACTATGGATGAGTTTATATTTATTCTTTCTTGAAATGGAAATTCATGGTTTTGGCCATGTTATTTAATACTTGGTTGATGGGTTGCTACAGGACTGTGGCTGTGTAGTATTATTTTGAATGTATTTTTTCATTATTAATAACAACAGAAATATTTCTGAGTGGCAAGTTCTTGAGTTAATCAAACTTTCCATTGAGGTCCATTAAAAGATAGTGTCTCACTTTCAGAAAAGTTAGTAATGAATTTCATTTTTAGGGCAAACCTTTGTTCTTCATTTCTTTTGCATATCTTTTGTGTTTCTCTTAGGAGGTCTCTTCAATAAGTTGTGACAGTTATTTGTAGCGTACAGTCCCTACTGTAAAGGTGGGTATGTCTAAATTGAGGCTGTCAAAAGGGATTGTGAATTGCATTTCACAGTGCTGTAAGAACATGTAGACAAGCCTCTCTGAAGACCTCAGTACTGGTATTACATGGAACTGCTGAGCTGCTTGCTGAGGGTCCCTACACCTACATCATTTATTAAAACATTACTACTTATTTATGTTCTGATGCTAAAGTAAATGCCCATTTTGTTTTGTAGACTTTACAGCCTTTTTCTTCAGTACTTAGCTCTTTCATCTCACTGCTTCATTCTCCAATGGCTGGGGTGTTTCTGACTGTCTAAACCATAGCTGGAGATAGTAAAGACATGGTTTGCTTTGCGTTAGCTATAGCTGTCTGACTGCAGGGCAATCTTCTGTGGTTCTGCATACTTATTCAGCTCCCCTCCTTATTTACTTGGGGTTTTCCTAAATGTGATGAGATGAGGCTGAATATATATGTTGCTGACATGTATAGAATGTGATAAATATACCATGATCTCAACATTCTATTGAGATTTTGAATTTTTGCAGAATTTCAGCAAATCTGTATAGTACCTATGTCAAGAACTTTCCGTTCCTATGTCAAGATGTTCCATGTACAGTTTCTTTAACATTTTACCAAATTAGTAAATGTTACCTTTATTTTGTAGATATGGAAACTATACAGGAGGAAGTGATTTGCTTAGTCTCTGGGAAGCTGAGAATGAAACCTGAATTTCTTCTTCTTGTTCCTTACTCACTGAATGGTACTATTTTCCTTAAATAGTAATTTTTTTCCCCAAAGTTTTATAAATAATTTGGATAGCCTACTAAATATGCATGCTCTAAAGTACTCCAACAGTTCCTTTTCATCTGGCACAGCATGGAACCAGCAGTTTTATCCTTAATCTACCCACAAAATATGTGACTACTGTGTTCAATTTATACAGGGGCCTATTCTTAGACTGGATTATAGTTTTTAAAAAATTATTGGCATTATTTCACGAAATTAATCATTTGTAGAGGAAAAAAAAGGGGCAAATAAGAATGTTCTGAATGTTACTTACACTGTACTAGTTCATTCAAGGACTTTTGACTTTCTGCCTTATCAAGAAAACCAAAACCAAGTACCTTCAGCTACCCAAAAATACCAACAAGCTTTTTCTTTTTAAATAGTGCCTTCAGTGACTTATCTGAGTTGGTTGCTTGGTTTTGGGTTTCGTTTTTGGTTTTTGTCTTGTTTTGTTTTCTCAAAATAAAATATTTTGAAAAAATGCCATGGTTTGTGGCTTGCTGTATCTGACTTGCTGGATTAGTCCAACCTCTCAGTGTAGAGGAGGGTGAATTGGGTAATAAAATTCTTGATTTGAGCACGCCAGTGCAAGTCATCAGATCTGCCTCTCTGCTTTTTTGGGGGGTAAAAAAAAAAGGTCTTCAAGGACTGGAGGGAGTTGCGGTGTTTCTCTTTGCCGCCAAATTGCAGGTTGTATCTTTTGATACGTTGCTTCTGTGACAGGATTACAAAAGGAAACATAAAGAAACTGATCCAATCTGTTCTGAGGCCTTGGAAAGCTCTTGGATATTTATTATCCACCACACTTTTTTTCTGAAGAAAAAAACCAGAACACCAAAGGGCTGTTTCTTGTTTTGATCTTCATTTAAATATTGCTGCATTTTGCATTCACCTTTGTACATATAATCCATAGCTATTTACTTAATATTTAATAATTGCACGCAGAGGCTGAAATCTTACTTACAG
Organism: Oreocharis arfaki; assembly: GCA_013398015.1. Classification (NCBI taxonomy): domain Eukaryota; kingdom Metazoa; phylum Chordata; class Aves; order Passeriformes; family Paramythiidae; genus Oreocharis; species Oreocharis arfaki. Next base: position 1,460,706 of record VZRR01009903.1, on the reverse strand, counting down.
TATGTAGTTCAAATATTTACATGCAAAGTCAGTCTTTTGACCCATGTTTTATAGGAGCTATCAATGTAGTGTTTTTTTCATTTGTTAGACCCTTATCTCATATTTTACAGATAGGCTTATTAACACACAGAAATTAGTGCTTATGGATTTGGAATTATGCATTTTTAATTGTACATCTTCTTTTCAAACCTTTTGACCTCGTGTTTTTAAGACTGGACTGATGATTTATGTTATCTGGACTACAGTGAGATTCTCTCTGTGATTTTTTCCACCCTGCTCCTACTGTATAGTTTTGCCTTCTGCAACCACTGGTACCTGGCTGTTCTGTGAAGTGACAGTCTTGGGCCCCTCTCAGCCTGGCTCCTGTAAAGCTCATAAGGGATGTGGAAAACACAAAGAAAGCCACCTCTGAGACAGGAAGAAGCAAGGACAGTTTACATTGTGGAAGGAGTAACAGATATGACAGGGCTGCCTGCAGAGGAGGAAAGAGCAAAGAAGTGGTACCAGAAAAAAATTTTTGACTGAAACAGTCCTCTCAGTTCTGAGGTCAATTGTATTTTGCCCTTGCCCGTTTGACTATTAATTGGTTGGGGTTTCTTTGGTTTTACTTTTTAAAGAGGCTTATGACACAACAGCCAAAGAAACTCTTAACTTTTTTTCTTGTGTTTTCCATTCTACTGAACAATATAGTGTTGACACCTAAAATTGTAATTGCAGTCCACCTTGTATAGCTTTGGCTTCCCATTCCCCTCTGTTCCCAGATTTTTATGATTGTACACACCATGATAATTAGCCATGAAGAGCCAAAGAGTACCGATCTACTTGCTTATTTTGTTAAAAACTGCAAAGGAATTGCCATGACAGACTGGATTTCTTCACCCATCCTGTTTCAGTATCCAGTGATCAACAGCAGAGGTTTCAGAGGAAGATGCAAGAAGCTTGATTTTAAACTGAAAGAGGGCAGGTTTAGATTAGATGGTAGGAAGAAATTCTTTGCTTGGGGAGGTGAGGCACTGGAACACAGAAAAGTTGTGGATGTCCCACCCTGGCAACTATTCCAAGGCCAGGTTGGATGGGGCTCTGAGCAACCTGGTCTAGTGGAAGGTGTTCCTGCCCATGGCAGGCGGGTGGAATGAGCTGAGTGTTAAGGTTCCTTCTTACCCCAAGCCGTTCTGTGATTCTGTGATGATTGTAAACTAAATATTTTTTGGTTAGAGTTTGGGTTAAACTCTGGAACATGGTATTTAATAGATCTTGGAAAATTATTAGGACTCTGGATATTTTTGTTACACCATATAAATGTCTAATCCTTTTTTCAGCCTTGCAAAGTCCTCAGCCTTAATGATATTTTGTAGCAGTTAGTTCCACTGTCTAATTATGAATTGTATGATAGAGTATTGCCTATTTATAATGTTTAAATTTCTTTGGAAGTCCCTCGTGTTAAGAGTTGGAGAGAACAGAAGCTTTCCTTACTTTTCTGCCTTAAGGGCCTTGTGACTAATTTGTTCGTTTCAGGGATTTGCCTCATAGAAGAGAAACTCAACTGCACAATATTCAACTTAGAGTTTCTGAGAGGTTTTTGCAGGCTAATTACAAAGCCATTGTAATGAGCCTTGAGATTCCAGTGTCATTGATCTTTTACGTTTGGGAGAATTTGCTTCTAAGATTTTGGGCAGTAACAGATTAAATTTTATTTCCAGAATAATGTTCAGTGCTACAAGTTGAGTGCTGTATTTGCATAGATCCCTGTGAAAAAAGCTAGTAGCAAATCAATGGGTGACTTCTGAATGTGGATGTCAGAGTGCGGTAGATATGCAGTGTCATGACGTGTCAATGGAGTGTGTTTGACTCTGGGCATATTCATCTCACTGAAAGCATGGTCATAGATAGGCTGATTAATTTGTCCCGAAATACTTTCTTTTTTTTTTTTTTTTTTTTTTTTTTTTTTTTTTTTTTTTTTTTTTTTTTTTTTTTTTTTTTTTTTTATTTTACAATATGATCCCAGGTTAGACAGGCCTTTTTTGACTGTAAAGAATAAGTGTGTTAGCACAGTTCTCCTAAACTTTTTATATGATTTGGTGGTTGTCTCTTGGGAGTATTTCTTCTGCATTATCGGGATTGATTTCAGGATATTTTGCTCCTATTGACTTTTCTGCTGCTGCTAGTCACAAGTGCTAGTCACTGAAAGAGAGTGCACTTTGAACACAGAGCATCTAGATTGCGGTACTATTTATGCACTGACAACTTGGAACCATCTCCCTAGAAGATACAGATACACATTTCCACAGAGTAGATCCCTCCATGTGCTCCATGTGACATTCAGACAGTTGGAAGAGCACTTGTCCCAAGATGCTAGAGAACAGTGAGTGTATCATTGCAAATCTCATCACCTCATACATAAGTCAACAAAATGCCAACAAAATTGAGATGGATAATTTATTTATGTCTGCTTCTCAGTGAAGATAAAACTATGTAAAACCACTTCTTAAACTAGGTCAGTAGAAGGCAAAGATAATTGTAAAGTCAAAGCACATTTAAATTTTCTTCTCTCATGTCCCTGCCCAGTGTATGGATGGCTGTAGAAGTTCCCTTAAAGAATGCCTGTACTTCTTGCTTCCTAATTGCAAATATCCTTTCACCCTTTCTGGAAATATAAACAGTGATTTGTTGGGCCTTAGACCGCCTTTTGTGGCTTGATGTGTTACTTGACAAGGTTGGATTTGATGTCTACTGAGTTGCTGTGTCCAAAATCTTATGAGGAAGATAGTGAATTTATAAAATTCTGAGCTAATATTGTGCTTGTGTGATGGAGCAAATAAAATTGGAGGCAGTCATATTTTTTCTATGAAAAAGGTATCTTGATAGTGATAGTCTATAATTACCCTTATTTGTTTGTTTTCTAAATATTGCTTAGTGTTGATAAAAGAATGCAATTGGCAAGATGAATTTCCATGACTCTATGGTCTCCAGCAGACTGGCAGTAGTATTTAGTTTGTGATCTGAACTTATGTGGATGAAGGGTTTGTAATGATTACCTTTTAGTTTTGAGAAGGTGTAAAAGGGAGCCTTTGAGGCACTTCAGAGCCTGGGGACCCAACTAAACTTTGCCACGTGATTTGCTGTGGCTCACAACCCACTCCAGTTGCCCTCATCTTTGCACCCCTCAGCTATCCTCTGATCCATTGCCTGTCCCAAGGGTCATGTGGTGAATGGAAGGCCTTGCATGCAGAAGTACTCAGCATATTTAATACCATCATGTATTTATCTGCTAATATTAATAATTTCTCTTGATTTGCTTATAATTTATTAAGAATAATTTCAGTTTTGTATGTAGGCTAAAAGCCTCCTGTTTTGTTACTTGCACTTTCAATTCACATTGACTGGATCTTGCTAGATGAGGTAACCCAGGGGTGTGTGAGCATATTCTTGCCTGTTAGAGGCTGGAGAAAATAGTACACGGTTCAAAATCTACTTCAGGTTTTAATTGCATCAGCTGCCTGGAAAGAAGCAAATGTTAATAAAAGTAAATACTTTCTGGTAGTGGAAATAAGAAAGTGAAAAAAAAATCCCTTTTGCTTAGATTTTTTTCCATTTTGTTGTTGAGTATTACTCACAAACAAAACCCCAACGAAAACCCAACAGTCTGCAGGCACTATTTGCTAGTGCAGTCTCAAAACTACTTTAACCTTCAGCCAGATGTCCCGCTGTTTTAACCTTCCAAGACAGACAAGGATGTGTAGCTCCTGTGATGTAGCGTCCTATCTGGTCTTCTGAAACAGGTGAGAAACATGAAAAAAAAAACAAAAAACCACCAACCTATACCTGGCCTGTGAAATACAGAATGAGCTTTGTTGTGTGCTATTTTGGAGGATGACATTAAAAAATGTACATACAAATAAAACACACTATGGAATTATGTAATGTTCCATAATATGAGTAAAGCCTGCCTAACTTTCAGCAACATATTTACCTGAGGGTGTAGGAGGGCTGTCGAAGTCAGTTTTCTGAGGTTAGTGTGTCTGGCTTTTTCTGCTTTATCTTTCCCTGTACCTGCTGTTGGTTAAATTGCAACAGCTGAGATAGCATTAAAAGCCTCTAATAGATGTCTGTAAATTAAAATTTTCACTTTTTGTTATTGTCTATATATATATATATATAATCTCAGTTTTATTGCAAGTTAACCAGTTGTTTGGTGTTTGGCTGTTTTTTTTTTTTCTTTTGGCTGACAGTTTTTTTTGATAGTCTTTGAAGATTTGCTTCACTGCCAGAAGACTGGCCACAAAAGAAACCTAGGTTTATTGAATATGTCAGTGCTCAATCTACTAATTTTCTTTGTGAAAACTTAATAGTAACCAGGTGCTTTGATATATGGCAGAGATAGTTTTGAATTTTATATTAGTCACTTTATAACACACTATATCCACACTGTTAACCAATTTATAGTACTGGGCAAAAAGAGATTTATTTTATTTCTTATGCAAAAGAATTAATAATACAATTGACACCTCTAATGTTATGAAAATCGCATATCCCTTAAAAAAAAAATCACTGTTAGTATTTTTTGTATGAGTTTCTGCTTATGTTCTGACAAGTGTGTTTTGCACAGTTTGTAAAGTTCCATGTTTTTGAAGGATAACACTGTAAATAGGTAACCTTCAAACAAACCAGGCTACGGCAGGAACACTGGAAATCAGAACCTGGCTGGCAAGCTTGCTTTCCCGATCCTGCATTGGGGTTTAAGAACTGTTGTGTTCAGATCTTCCTGCCTGCAGATTAGATGATACTTCTCTGCTTAAAAGGCTGAGGTTTACTCTTCTTTGATAAATACACTTAGATGATACTCCCTGCAGGACATTTAAACTTTTCCTTCTGCTACGGGATATGGGAGTTATAGCAAGTTTGGGTAAAATTTAGAGTGATGCAAACCTCTGTCCTTAATCTATAGAGATTTATTACAGCACTTAGTATTTACAAGGTGGTCTTGCAAAGTCCAGCATCAACTACACATTGGAGTGGTATATTCAATTCAAATGTGTCAGTTATTTTAGGAGTGTTTTCACTTGCAATAGGCCTTTTGCAAAGGATATTGAACTTTATGGAAATGAACTGTGCTGCACTGTCATGGTTGGAGTTGGTTGAGCTTTAGACTTTGTGTTTGTGTGAAAGATTTTAGGAGCTTTACTGAAATGGAATTCCTAATTTAGTGAATAGTAATATACCAGAGAATACGAAAAAGATGGTAATTCTTTGATGGAGAGAAAGAAAGTGCACCTGGGAACAAGGTACTTGAAATAATATTTAGTTTTAATTTAGTGCTGTATGGTCTCAGTTTGCTTTTCTTCTGGATTGAGAATATAGAAAAACTTTTATTCATGTACTTTATTCCTCCAAATTATACTTAAAGACTAGGTCCAAAAGTAGTGATTATGCCATACGTTTTCTTTTTCTTCTTTCAAATCTTACCCATTTTGTATTTGAAAACCAAAACTGTCAGTGGTCTGTTTACTTTATCTCGCTCATATGCAATGGAAATAGCTGGCATTTGTAGAACACACAAACTATTTTTGCCTGAATGCTCCATTTATGATTTATAGCCAACATGTATCCCTGATTTTCTTTTGAGAATGATCTTTATTGTCTTTGTGTACTAACTCATTGCAGAAGCACTTGTCTATTTTGAGCTAAACCAGACCTCTTGTAAAAAGAATCAAATTATTTCATCATGTTGAAAATGAAAAGCTCTAATTACTTGTAATTGGGCTTCAGAATTTTTGAAAATTGGAAAATTCTTTTCCAGAGGTTTAAGATCACTCCAAATCATAACCTGTAGAAAATAGGAAATAATTTTCTGTTCAATTTAAAAGTGATTTAATTTACACTTTTGACAGTTATTTTCCTTTGATATTTTGGTAGGGGAAATCATTCAGCTGTGGTGGTTATTACTAAAATCTTTTCTGATATCCTGTATTCTATCTGAATCACAAGTTTATTTTGATTTCTTTAAGCCGAAACAGAATCTGCTGCAGTTTATTAAGGATGTAGAGTAATTTTGGAATGCTTGAGTTTACTAAACATGTGCTTGCATTTTATTTATTTGTTTGTTTGTTTCCTGATCTTTGTAGTTACTTCATTCTGTTTTAACAAAAGCACAATGTTCTTTGGTGCTTTAATCTTCCTAAATTTAAGTGCGAGCTGGAAAAACCTGCTGTACCTTGTAGTTCTGGATATTTTTTCCTATAGACTTGCAAGTCTGTAGAACCCAGATGTTTGAAAACTACTACTTCAAATTTCTACATTACTACTAATAACCATCATCATTATCATAAATATTGCAAAGAACACGCTGCCTATTTACCTTTTTAAAAATCTTTTTCAAGAGACTTGAGTATGATAACTCATGTAAGATCACATTGTGTTCAGTTCAGCAAGCAGCCAAGACGAGTCTTGCAAAACCCTGATGCTTTAGTAAAGGAAGTAACCTCCAGAGTTAGCAGAGGGTTCAGGAGTTTATGGCTAAGCAGAAATGAATAAAACCAAGGTAGCAGGCAGGATCCTGCAGCATGGGACTCGCAGCCAGAGGCAGACCAGCTAGCTGTTACCTTCAGGCTTGAGGTTAAAACTGGATTCTGAGTGTGTCAGTCTTTTTCAGCCCTTAGCGTAATGTGGGGAGAAGAGTGGGTAGACAATTAGTTTGCACACGGTGGGATTTAAGGACCATTACGTACAGTGAAAAACTCTAGTGCAGAGTAAACCTGCAAGCTTCATTTTTTCCTTGTCAGTTTGGGACAATCACTTAGGTAAACGCACATATTGCTTGAGTTAAGTTTTTTGTAGGCATATTTCGAGTTGTAGTTGGCTTTTTAGTATTTAGCATTTGTAGGCCAGTCCATAGAGGGTGTATGGAAAAAGTCATGCTTCTAGCACTCATTTCTATTGAAAAGGGAGGAGATTTGCAGAAGAAATGGGTATAAACACAGAAAGGAACCTCTTGCAGTGGACACGCTAATGATATAACACTTACATCCCATTTTCATCAGTTTTCATCCTAAGAGAGTATTTCTTTATCTCAGTGAAAAATTGAGGTGTGGAAAGAGATTTGGCCACTGACATCTTGTAAGCCAATGGTAGAGCCAAGACTAGAAATAAGCTCTTTGTGTTCCTACCTAGTAATCAGGATTATAAGACTTGAGGCAAGCCAGTATTCTGTTTCCGGACTAGTGCAATGCCAGAGATATAATTTCTAGTAGTTACTGAGACCTAACCTTATTACAGCCTCTGACTTTCAACTGGTATCCATCTAACTTCAGTGTCATGATTTTTTTAATAATCCAATTCCTCAACTGTTTAAAAATACCACTTGAAAATACCACATATTCTTGTAGGGGAAGCAGGTGGGATCTGCTAGAGCTAACACAACGTTGGATATGATGTATTGGCATTATGCAGCCACCTGCATCGTTCATTGAATGTCTGGCACTATGCAGCCAGTTCATCCTTCATCGACAGTTTGGTTTGTGTGATTGGACCTTTTGAGGATCAAACAATTCTCCTAAAACAAAATAGTTTCAGATTTAAATTGAACCAGAAGCCAAGTACAAATCTGTGTTTTTTGTTATTTTTAAATTTGAATAGCTCAATGAAGAATTGGATCTCTTGATGGGGGGATACTTTTTATTTATATTTTTTTGAGGTGGTTTTATTATACACAGAGCTCTTATTTCTTTTTCTTTTGGAAGGGACAGGATACCATATTTTCCCAAGAATAACAATATTCTTAAAATTATTTTTGAGCTGTAATGGCTAGAAGAGGTTTTCTAGATCTTTTTTGCTGGCTTCTTGCCAATGGCTGCTGTGGAAAGTACATCTTCATGCAAAGATGTGTGTGTTCTCTTTGAAGGTTAACAAGGGCCTGCAGAGCACAGCCTAAGCATCTGGCTCATGAGATTAAAAACCTTATGAAGGAAAGTGCCATAGACCTCAGAGGATGAGTAACCACCTTAAAAAGAAGGATAGGTGTGAACAGACAGCCTAAAAAATGGGGGAAAATATTGATCAGCAGGAAATTTGTCTCTTTTTAGTGAATAAGAAGTGTAAGGCTCTACTGACAACTGATAAAAATCAGGCTCTCAGATTTGGCAAAGGGCATTAAAAAAAGTAATGAGAAGCCTAGTAGGCGATTACTCTGAAGGTTATACTAGGATAGATCTTATTAAATATTTTCATTATTTACCTGTCTGCACACATACACAAACAAAATGAAATTGTAGTTTTGAAAACCTGCTGAGGGCATTCAACTGGGAGACATTGTTGGTATGTTGGAGGGTTGGAATGCCACAAGAATTGCATTATATTGAGGCCTAGAGTCTTAGAAATTGGATGACATATAATCAGAATGCAAGGTTGGTCACTTAGAGACTAGCAAGCTTTTCACATAACATTTGGGAGCTTGGTGGGAGGACTCCAGCAGGTTGTTGCTACTCCAGCAATGCCTCCATTGCAGACCTTAATTTAATGAGTTTTCTCTTTTCTGATTTATTTCCTGATGAAGGCAGTCCCCTAGATGCCTGTTTCCTGACAGTTTATTAAAAATTAAACTGTCAGACAGCAAATTTATAAAATCTGTGTGATGGTTTCTTTTTATGCTTGTGATGAACTTCCATTACAGGATTTTATCCTTATAATTAGAAAAGGAAGTTATTTAGGTTTTTTTGGTGTTTTCTCTTATTTTCTTTCCCTCCTTTATTTATTTATTTTTTATATACCAGAGACCATCCAACAAATATCCCATCATTTAGTTAAACAGACATGTGACACTATGCGACACAAATGATCTTTTGGGCTATGTGGTGTTTGCTGTCCACATAAAAAGTATATCCTGAAATAATTTTCTTGACAGTGCTTCAGGGTTTGTTTGGAGGAGGTTTCTATCTTCATACATACATATGAAAACATAGGAAATAATCCAATGTTGTTTTTTAAGTTGGAAGTTTGTTTCAGCCTCATAAATGTATCACTTGGTAGTCTGGATTTCCTATTCGTAAAGCTGTTGGGGTGTGAGTTTCCCAACAGTAAAAAGGAGTCTGATATAGCATTAAGGATGTGAATTTGTGCCCAGATTCTGGCAACATTGTGGATGCTGTGCTGGAGTGCAGTTACACAAAAAGGCTATGACTATCTGCATGATTAATATTTTTTTCTCTTTTGCTAAAGAGGTATTGAAAGGAGTGTTCTGTACCATTGGGACAGTTCTGTGTCCATGGAGAAGTTTGTAGGAAATAGAAAAGTTCTGAGTTAACGTTCTAGAAAGATTCCTGTATTATTATAAAATTGTGTTTCTGGCATGTTTTGCTTCCTTTACCCACACATGTATGCATGTCCCTTTTCTTAACAGCTGTTCTCCAGCTCAGTCACCAACCTGTAGCTGACCTACAGGTCAACACCCTGTTGACCCCATGAAATCCTCTCATTGCAAATTCCAGCCGTGTTGATTCTGGCCTTTCCAGCTCCGTGCTTGACTCGTGCGCCAGCTCGTGGGAAAGCATCTCTTCCCCATTAGCTGCCTAGCTGGTTTCCCACATCACCAAAGCGAGTTCTCCCCTTTCAGCTCAGCTCCCCACATCCCATGTGCCATGAGTGTTTGTCTCATGGACTGCTGATCTTCCACCCTCTCCTTAGTCTGTTGACTGATTTCTCCAGCATATCCTACGCAGGAAATGCACCTCTCCCACTACCTCTTCTTTCCTCCCTCTGGATTCCCAGGATGAGAAGTTGCAATCCTTCCCATTGTGCGGGTGCAGCCTGCTCAGTATTACAAAGAGGAGAGAAGGGAATTGGCTGGAGGAGCAGGAAATCTCTGCCTGATCAGAACCAGCCTCCCATGGGCTCAGCGAGAGGGAGTTTCTTAACCACACTGTGGTTCAGACTCCGATGATGAGAAGAGGGACATTTCTGGGAGTTGAAGGATGGCATGCAGAACTAGTAGTTATTAAATCTAACCAGAAAGCTTCTTTTTTTGTTTGTTTTGAAAATGTAACAAAAACATTCTTAAAATGTAGAAGCAAACCCACTGCATTTCCTGCAGGGCTGAAGTTAACAGAATTGTATCCCATACTTTTCCTTTATACCTGTGAGTCTTATTGTGGAAGGAAGATTGTGTTGTGTACTTTGAGGTTTTCCCATGCAATTTGGAATAATTTCTAATATCCTTTTATAGTTTGGTAGAGAAAATAGTGATTTTATGTATCTTTAATTCTGCGCTTTATATACGACTTATTGTGCTGTTACTTAAAATCGTTTGCAGTAAGATAATTCAGACTTCTCTGTGAGTCAAGCCTAAGAAAATATCTGTAAATTAGTGCTAATGGTCAGTGTGGCTGAGAGAGAAACTCTTTCATGTTTGGAATTGACTGTAAGATTGAACTTACTCCAATTTATTGGAAAGTCAATATTCAGTTTAAAAATTAAAAAGGTTAATAATTATTAGGTTTTCAGAGGAAAGTACTAGTGTTATGACCTGCCTAACATCATACAGCTACGAAAATGCTATAAAATTATTTTTTAAGCTTATATTTATAGTGAGTAGATGGCTTATTCCTTCATCTCACTACTTATGCATCCATGAACTGTTAATTAATACTTTTGCAGTAATTACAGAATATTTTAAATATACATAATTCTTCTGAATTTTAAAAGATCAGGAATTTTTTATTAATTTAAAAGGATAATAGGACTGACCCACACTTTCATCAACTCTTAATAAAGAGGTGCTTTTTTAGATCATTTAAATTTTTTACATTTTGATTGCAAGGAATAATAAAAAGTCTTTTTCTTCATACTTTTTTCCATTTACTCTTCTAAGCTGGGTCACCATTGTATCAAAAAAGGTCATTGTTATCCATAAAAAGGTGAGTGATTGCCTGCAAGTATTGATAAAAGGGGAACTAGGATCCTAACTCTTTTGCCTCCTGGCATGCGATTTTCTTTATACAGGGAGCTGTGGTTTGTAACAGAAATTTTAATTCCATTTAGTTTCTTCTTCTTTTTCACAACTCTGTTACATGCCTGGAAGTGTTTAACCCAAATAATTTGATACCTCTTCACAATGGAGTTTCTCCCAGCATTTCTTGATATATGGCTGCCACGGAGCACAGAAGAAACCACAGCACAATTTTTCGATGAGCAAATACAGTGTGGAAAATACAGCAGCTAGGTTTGTATGGAGAGATAATACCTCATAATCAAACAGCTGATACCCTTGGAAAAGACACATAAACTTCAGGCACTTTTAGCTCTTCCTCAGATATGAGGTAGCATTTGCAGCCTTTGAGCTTGACAGAAGTAGAGATCAGTTGCCTTGGAGCATAGTTGATTAGGCTTATTAGAAGAATTCAGAGGAAAAGAGGATTGCTACTTTTGGAGCAGAGGAGTCATTTTAACAGGAGAGACAGCAGTAGAAAACAAGAAAAGTGAAAGTCAACAGGCACAGAGAGCTCCTGCAGGACACCTGTGCAGTCTGATCTCAGCCTTCAAAATTAGGGGGTCAGCTCCCTGGAGGCAAGTGTACACTGCCAAGGAAATGCCTTCCTTGGGAACAGGGAGGTGGTGGAAAGGTGTAGCAACAGTGATATAGGTTAGAAATAGTAAGTACTGTTAAAAAGATGAAGTTGTTTGCTGCAAATTTGAAAATCATATAAAACCTCCTATATATCAAGAAAGGGGGCTGTAGATGATTTTCTTAATCTTTACTCTATGAAACACAAGTTAATTTTCATGTGATGTAAAATCTGTCTTCATAATCATCTGCATGCATATATAAGTTGTGTGCCGTGGCTTGAGCATGATGTGAAGAAGCTTCTTTGGATTTCATCACATTTCTATTTTTAATGCAGGTTTTGATAATTACCCCTTTTAAGATTTGGTGAGGTTTGTGTGTTTTGTTTTAAAACAAAGAACAAAGATATCACTGTATTTCCTAAAGTTAAGGCATCCAGGTAAAGGCTAACTGACTGGTTAGTTGTGGTGCATATAAAACTGTTTGTGTAAATGTTTGTTTTCCTGTGTCATAGCCAGATTGACTCACTGCAAGTTATCCATGTTCAGAAATTTTGTTAGACGACGCAAATGTAGAAGCTGGAGGCACAGATGCTTGACCACTGCTCTGTTCCTCCTTAAATCTGCCTCTTGGACTTGAGTAGGTGATTTCCAGTAAGCTGTTTGTTTATGAATCTCTATTTGTGAGTTATTTTCTCACATCTGATACAAATCATGACACAATTCACAGAACTGAATAGGCTGAGCAAATATTTCCACAGGTTGGTTGTATCTAAGTAACTGGATTTATGCCCATGGCAGTTCTCATCGGCTCACCTGTTGCACATTCATGTGTTTAAGGATACCCTTAATTTTGGCTGCCTTGCATTTACCACATTTGTCTTACCTTTTCTTTCTCTTGACCCAATAGTGAGATGTTCTGAGCAGGGCACTCTCCCTGTCTGCAGAGAGAAGGGAGGGTGAGCTGTGTTTGTTCAGAGCAGGTCTTTTGCTTTTATGCTGTATTATTGCCTACCTTGTGCTCTTGCATAATATTGTTTACAGAGTACATAGTAAAACACAACATATATATGCAGGAGATTGTAGGAAGGGAGTGGAGTAGTCTACCATGAACTACATTGAGTTTGCTGAGCTGGGAAGTACTTTGTGATCCTGGTTAGCCCTTTTTTTTGATTCTATGTTAAGGTTCAGAGATTTCTGATTCCTCTTTGTACTTCCTTTCTGTAGGAAAGAAGATCGTGTGTGTCAGCATGTGCCAACAGTGCTCCTTGGTGGCCAAAAAGGCCAACGGCATCCCGGCCTATCTCAGGAATAGTGTGGCCAGCAGGACCAGGGAAGTCATTCTTCCCCTATACTTGGCACTGGTGAGGCCGCACCTTGAGTTCTGTGTCCAGTTCTGGGCCCCTCAGTTCAGGAAGGACGTTGAGACACTTGAGCGTGTCCAGAGGAGGGCAACGAGGCTGGTGAAGGGCTTGGAACACAAGCCCTATGAGGAACGTCTGAGGGAACTGGGGTTGTTTAGCCTGGAGAAAAGGAGGCTCAGAGGTGACCTTATCACTCTCTATGACTTCCTGAAAGGTGATTGTAGCCAGGTGGGGGTTGGTCTCTTTTTCAAGGCAACAACTGATGAAACAAGAGGACACAGTCTTAAGCTGTGCCAAGGAAAATATAGGTTGGCTATTAGGAAAAAGTTTTTTAGACAAAAAGTGATAAAATAGTCGAATGGCCTACCCGGAGAGGTGGTAGAATCATCATCTCCAGACGTGTTTAAAAAGAGATTGGGTGTTGCGCTCAGTGCCGTGGTTTAGTTTAGTTTAGTTGAGGTGTTGGGGCATGGGTTGGACTTGATGATCTTGAAGGTCTCTTCCAACCTGGTGATTCTGTGATTCTGTGATTTATGTTTTGCATGTTTGCTTGTGCAGTGAGTAGTGTAGTGGTGTGGTATAAATTTTTTTGAACCTCAGCTGTCAACCAGTAGTAACCAGTAAATCCCAGTTTATTGTGAAGATTTGCTGTGTGGTTGCTGTTGCGAAAGTTGAGACTTGAGAGGGAGATGAACAGAGTATTTTAGGCAGAATTCAGAATTTATGAAATGTAATGTTTTAGCATATCCTGTGTTCTTACTGATGCAATCTAAACATTTAAAAATAATAAACGCCAAATGCAAAATATGAAGTCTTGAGTAAAAATTAGATACCAGTGAGTTTTGAAAATACCCAATTGTAACAGTATTGCATTTTATAGATTCATACATCAGCTATGAAAGCTTTTGTCATCCAGATTTTATTCTGGGGTGGGTATTTGCTGCCATTTCTGTACTTCCTGAGTTGCTTCCTTCTCTCCTCATTATGAAAATTTTGGAGGAATTTTTATTTTGTATTGTTTCTGTTAAGGACAGTAGGCCTAAGAATCTGGTCTACCAGTGGAATTAGAAGTGGTATCAAAAATATTGTGGTCGAGGGATGTTTCGTAATATATATGAAGTGCAAAATGCTTTACTGAAGAAAAGGTGGACTAGCATTAGATGAATGGCAGTGTGTGCTTGTAGTTATCTAAATACTAAGTTTATTTTGAACTCTCCTTGTCTGTCTTGGAGAAGGGAGTGTTGGGAATCAGTACACACCAAAAACTTTACAAAACAAGTATTTTAGCTGCCATACTTTAATGTAATATATTACGTGTTACAACTGCAGTAGAAAGATGCATTTTCTAAACAGAAGGAAAAAGTGCTTATGGCTTTTCGTGATCTCTTGCAAGCAACAAAGTAAAATCCATTTCACTGTTCCTAGCACCATAACTCTTCCCTGGACCTTTGTAGTTCATGTACATCTCGTAAAAGGTCTGTCAAGCAAAGCAGAGCATTTGTTCGGGCTTGCTGCTGCTGCTTTGATTTAACAAGGGCAGGGAGCAGCCACCGCTGTAGTCTGGTGCTCTGGGCCTCGCCATGGCCCAGCAAACAGCTGCCAGCCCACCACGGGCCCTGCTGTGAACTCTGGTGGTCTCCTTCATGTAGCACGTCATCTCCCGTCACCCGCGCCAGCTACACTCGTGTGTCAGCACAGACAAGCTGTTTGACACATAACTGAGGGAAAAAAGACATTGGACTGGAAAATGTATCAGCTCCACCCTGACGCTAATTCTTTTTTCCTAGTCTTTATTAATGCTCTAGCACTTCTTAGTTTATGAGAAGAGTTCTCGTGAGTGTGTTAACATTTCCACAATGGAAGAGTGTTGTTGGCTTGTGTGCAGGGCTGCGATGTCAGCAAGTGCTTCCTATATCAGGCTGTCTGTCTCTGGGCATTGAAATTAAGCACGGTACAGCCAGTGCTCAGCAGACCTGGATGCAATTCATCTGAGTAGTCAGACACAGAGAAATGCCTTATAAGTTTGCTATGTTTTTCTGATTTCTGTAAATCCATGTCTGGATTCCATTATCACATAATTGCAGTTGGACATAAGATCCCCCTAGAAAACAGTTCTGACCAAACCAGCATTTTGGAAATGGTCTACTGCTGCGTACTTGAATTGAGTTTCAATACTGGCAAACCAGTCAAGAAGAAGATTTGTCTGCACTTATAACTAAGAGCCAAGGACTTCTTGGTCATGAGAGGTAAGATTTTGTGTAGTCTCTCTGTGCCCCAGGTTCACTTTCCTTGGGCAAATTACTAAAGTCAGCAATTTCAAACTTAGGAGACTGGAGTTAGGTGTTGACAGCCATCTTTAAGTACCTAAATAAGTGGTCTCATTTTAAGAGGTCCTGAGCACACAATTCTTTTTGACTTCAAAAGAAGCTGCAAATGCTGTGTCCACTTTGATTAATTGAAAGGCTGACCATCAAAGTGAAATTATGTTGCCAAGCTAAAGGAAAAGAAATAAAGACTTAGCACACTGTATAAATCAATCGCAGATCAGAGTTTACTGGGTATAAAATGTACAGCATCTTATGTGCCCTTTTGTACTTTCTAAATCTCACTAGGCCCAAACCTACAACAGAAAACCCCTCACGGTTTGTGAAATATGGCAATGCCCAGAAACATTTGCCAGTTTAGCCACTGAAAAATAGATATGGCTGCTCAAAATTTATACTGTTTGCTAGGGCCTTAGGTGAAAAGAAAACGAAATTTTAAAATGCTTATTTTTTTTCATTTGAAGGTAATGTCTTAAATCCTCGAGAGATGAACAGCCTACTACCTTCCCCTACTTTGATCGATCTGTCTTTGAGGCATGATTTACACCTTATTATAGTACTTCAGGTTACGGCCTCTGTTCCTGAAAGTTTTGTGGAGATAGGTGTCTGGGGAGGAAGGGAAAAAAAAAGACCTGATAAGTGCCCTGATGGGAAGAAAGGCTCCAGTTTTTGTGTTGTGTGTGTGTTGGTCGTGTTTGCCAGTCCTCACAGCAGAGGGAACACTCTATGCCATGGAAGCTTCAGCTGGGACTGAATAACTCATGAGGCATAATATCACGTTAAGACAGAATTTGCTAACACCACTGTTTGCAGAATTACAGGGATTTTTTTTGGGTTTGGTTTGCCAGCTCTTACACCCTCATGTTGTTCTCTGGGTCCTTAACACACTCAGGCAAACCAGAGTGCCGAGTTTAAACATGGCTTTTGTGGTGCAGCTACGTATTTGGTATAATGTAGACTGAGCCATTGGCAGTGCTGTTACTCAAAATTACCACTAATTTGGCACAAAATGAATGTTCAGTAGTGAGTAAAGGAAAATAGTGTTTTCTATCACAAGTGTGTCACTTCCCCATCTTAGCCTGCTCATTGTCACCAGCACCCAAGTACTGATCTGCCTGTACAGCGCTCTGATGCATCTTCTAGTGACAGAGGCTGCCATTACTCATGTCTGTGGGTGTGGAAACAGGCATTGCTTCCGTCCTTTCCTGCCTGACCTTCAGTCTTGGGAGGTGTGTGTGAATTTGGAAATCTGTTTTATCTTGATTCTCTGCAATGCTTTTGTATACAGCTGAAGGCTAGGTGATAAGTTTATATTGCAGGAGCGCATTCTGTTATCTGATAAGATTAGTAAGTCAAGCAGCATGAATGATTATTAAGTATAATTGTTTGTTTATATATATATGAAAATAAAATAGGTTACTCACACTGGCCAAGTAACTCAATTATTCAGATTTTGAATGTGTAGAGGGGATGTGCTATATTGCTTCACTTCAGGGAAAGAAAACCTATATTGAATTGCTCAGTAAGTTTATTTTTTTTTTACAGTGCTAGTACCCTGTTGATGGGGAACTGCTGGAGAGTTCCTCAATATTACATGTTGTATTTTTGTCCCTAGAAGAGAAAGCTGTTGTAGTAAGTGACCCTTAATAAGTGACCATTTCCTGCAGTGAATGCTGATCTATCCAGGTCTTCCTGTCAGAAAGTTTAATTGGACATAAGTAAAGTGATACCATTCAGTCTCAACCCAAGTCTTCTATAACTCCTACTTGATATTCTCAGCTTCTTGATTTAAAGGTTGACTTGGGGGGTTCCATTAGGATTGCCACAGGCTTTATCTTAACCCTCAGGCAAAAAAAAAAAGTATTAAAATTAAATAGACAGGTTCATTAACCTTCCTGAATTTCTTCAAAACACTTCACTTCAACAGGAAGCTGGCCAAACTGAGGGAGCTAGCCCTCAGAGTTTTTTGTCTGACCATAGACTTTGTAGTCTAGCCATTTGTTTGAAAATCTACAACACAACCAAAACCACTGAAAACAATGGTAAAGTCCCAGTAAAGCAGAAGAATGAGTGTGATTAATCTAAATATTAGTGTTTCAGTGGTTTCTTGCTCTGACATGCCCATTTATTTGTAGCTGAACAGCAGACCATTGTAACAGTGCAGAGGTCTGTAAAAACAGGGCTTCCTCTTGCAGCTTCCTGTTGAGCAGGAGCAAACACAAACTGTACTCTGCTGTTAAGTTGTGCATAGCCCATCTTTATGTGTATCTCCCCTGACAGACCTTTATTGTGCACCTCGGGGTCAGCCACTGGATGCTGCTTTATTTCAGATCATGAAACTGATCCCCGTAGTCAGATTTAAAAGAACAGGCTATTGCCCAGTTCACATAGAGCAGCTCCAGCCCTAGGGAAGGCCAGCTTCTAGACTGGGATCTCCAAGCAAGGTTTCGTTACTCCTCATTTCCTCCAGAAACCTGGCTGAGCGACAAGGAAGCTGTTAAAAATATTTTATCAACATTTTCTTTAAGGAATGTGGATTTGCCCAAAATGAAAAATTCTAAGGAATTGCAAACTTCTGACTTGTTTCCTGCCTTCTTACCTGGCAAATTTTCTGGGACTTCGTGGCAGCTTGCTTGAGGAAGTTTGTTTGAGTTTGCATCCTCCAGGGCCTTCACTCCACTGTGCCACTGAAACAGGAACCTGGCAGCCATGATGCTGTTGGGAGATCTTGACCTCCTGGCAGGAATGCCCTCAGAAGTTAACAGCTTCAAAGGAAATAGGGAAACTGGAATTTATATAGTGGATCCTACAAGGAATTCTTTTTTTCTGACGTTTAACTTCACTGCAGTTCATCCAGCTAGTAAATCCTCAATTGTAAAACATGCTGCAAGGTTTAGAGACTGAAAGTTATGCAAATTACTCAACCTTTCCTCAACCAGTCATAGAACCAAGTCATAGAATCTTCCAGAACCAGAATAGCCAGCTGCTCCCCTTTTATTTAAGAAAGGGACATGTATGTTTATGTGTATTTTTTTGTATATTTCTGGTGGTACTTTTCTGTCTGGGGATGCTCTGGACACTGCAGATGTTACTACTTGAAACTCAGTTTAGAAGTGCTGGTATAACTAAAGAAGTTCTGGTATAAAAACCTATATATGAATGAATAGTGGTTTATTTTTCAGGACATTGAAGAGATTTGCAAAGAAAATGCTGCTTGACATTGCACTTGTATTTATGCGAAAAGCATATACAGTTAGTTAGTTTTGGGTTTTGTTGCTAGATGGCTCAGGTATGTTGATGTCAGCCTTTCCTTGAAAGCAGACTTGTGTGGGCCTGAGAAATTCTGGGAGCACTCCCAATATTCAGTTGAATTGACAGATATATTCTTAAAACAAGGAGTGCATTGTTTTCTTGTTGTTGTTGTTGTTACTGTTTTTGTTTTTTGGTTTTTTTTTACCTTCAATAAATTTTAGGTAAACCAAACTAGTAACATTTAACAAATTCACGCCCATCAAGTTTGTAATGTTGGTATTAAATGAATTTTCCAATAAGCATCAGGTAGTCTACAATAAGCAAGAGTTCTTAATTTTCTTTTTCATACGCACAGATAAACATTCAGCTTAGCTTCGTGCATAATTACAATTACTACCAAATTTTCTTTTGTTCCAATTTTAAATAGTTTCTGTTCTTAAATTTCTTATTTATGTGCAAAAATAAATGTACTCCTTTCCCTATTTCTCTATATTTGGAATTGCATAGTGTTAGTCATGTTTGCTAGAGAGTTAGAACTGTGAAATTCTGTTTTATTGCTCTAGCAGGACTGTTGGATTTGAGGAGAGAAACCCTCCCTGCCCCACCCCACCAAAAAATCCCAAACCAGAACCAAACTACTGAAATAAAAAAGCCATAGCAAAATCTATAAGAAGAAAAGTATATGGCTCTTCTTCTCGCTCTAATTGCCCCACTAGTTTTTCAGATATTTTCAGAGGTCTTTAATTATTTAAAATTTATATGACATTTTACAATTGCTGTTATTTTATACTCTGAAAAATTGGTTACTTTCATGTCTGAAATCACAGGGAAATCATATGAACTAAATATTACATTCTTGCCACTGCTTTTATGCATTGCATGTTTAGCATCTAACTAAAATGCAAGCAGAAAGCTCATCTTGAAAGAGACTACTTAATTAAAAATTAAACGATGAATTAAAACTTAAATTATGCAAAACTAATAAGCTGCGTTACCAAAACACACAATTAATTTGCTACAATATATGGAAAGAAAGTGTTAGCGTTTTTACTTTTGTTTCATGTTTGCACTGCAGTCTGCACAGGCTGCTGTTTTGGAATTCCTCACCCTGAAATATTTGACACATCTGAATTAAGATATAAATCAGTGATTTTTAGGTTGTGAGTTTTGCAAAACTCATCAGAGATTAAAACTTTGATAGTACAAAGGAATCTATTATAAAGTGGGGCGAATCCAATTATTTTTCAATTAGTGCAATATCACTTCTGTGTATAAGATTCAAATCAGTGCATCGTATCACCTTGCGCAAATCGATAGAGTAAAAATGGACTTGTTGACAAAAATTGCAATTTAACCTATTGCTCTAATTCCGTGCTATAACGGGTTTATTTTTTACTGGAATTGCTTTCAACTAATTGCAAATGCTGAGGTTCTGCATACAGTAATTATGTGTGCTTACCTTTATTGAGACCAGACGAAGCATGCCTTTAAATTCTGTGTTCAGTTTAGCTGTTTGAAGGAGGTATTCCCCAAGTCCTGTGTCAGAGGCACAGGAAGGTATTTTCTTAGCAGATGTGGGGATGTGTTCCTGTATGTCTGAAATACTACAGTGGCCGAATAGTAGACATGCTGCAAAGTACTCTGTGCTTTACTGTAACACAAGCAAAGGGAGACATTTTCAGTAGCATCTGCTGGTGTTTTTCAAGATTGTATTCTTCAACCTGAGTAAAGCTTAGATGGCTGAAGGAAGGGAATTAAGGAATGAAAGAAAACTCCATCTGATTAAGTTAATTATGAAGCTTGAATCTAATACTTTGTTATTGCCGTACACTGGAAGGTGGAACTACATTTACATTTGCATTTTTTTACATTTTAGTATTACGTAGAATAACATTTACTTTTAATGTTTCATATCAAATATCTTCAGCACTTTTCTCTCAGATCTTGCTAATTTAGACTTTGTAGCTATATAAGTAGTTGTTTATCTGGCATTATAATTTAAAAGTTTACATTAAAAATAAAATCAATACTGGGATAAAAGCATGAAGAGTACAGCTAAAATAATTTATAATAGCTCTATTGGTGATGGAAATCTAAAGAATGAATATTGTGTATAATAAAGGCAATTACCTGAGCTGCTTATGAGGAAAAATACTGCTCTTGGTGTTGGGGGATGGAAGGAGGAGATCATGGAAGCAGTTACAGCTCTAATTTTCTGGGTTGAGCTATGTTAGCCCTGGCATAAATTGCAGCAGCCTAGAGGTACATGTGCCATCTGAAGATTGCATTCTGCCCTGACATCTCTGTGAATGTCTCAGAGAGGTGTGGGGGAGAGAGAGCAAAGGCACTGGTGTCGGCTGGGGGGTTTGCACGCGCTGAGAGGTCTGAAATTTCCTCAATCATCCTCTCACATGTCAAATACAGGCTTTGGTTGGTTTGCACAACTTAAAGTCCAGTGGAGCGGGTTGTGATAAGAAAACTGGTTTGGTATTTAACCTAAGTGATTTTTCTCACTTCTGCATTTATCAGGTAAAAGTTCTCTTTTCAACAAAATGGAGTGTTTAATCTACTATCACAAAGAGTGAAACGTGAATAAAGATTGACTTGGACATAATCTTTCTAACTACTCTTGATGGACAGCTTAAGATTCAGCTTAATTTAATTGAAATCTTTAACTCTGTCTTTTTGGGAAGCTCGTTTCTTTTATGTCCATGGTTAAGTGAGCAAGGCAATGACGTGCTCCCTTAACAACTGTTCGAGAATCAACGGGCTGATTGACTAATGCTTCTGCCCTTTTTATGCACTTTTGGTGTTCCATCATGGCTTTCTCCTTCCTGTGCATATAAGTGGATTTATCTGAATGATAATAAGCCAGATGGTTAGGTGGTAGGCCAGGTATTTTGAAGGTAAGCATATTCTTTGTCATAGAGCCATGTTAGCCAGGAGCTCTGCACCACATTTCAAATCCTTCAGCAGTCTCCCCAGGAGGTGGCAGCTGTAGAAGCCTAATGGATATCATCACCTTCAACTGTCAGCTCTTTTTTTCCTGTCTGTCATGACTGTTTACTTCTGATCATACCAGTTGACATTTATGTGTCACAATAGAAAACCGAACCAGTGCAGGAGTAAAGGCGACACTGGGTTTACGGTTACTTCTTGTATCACAACAGGCAGCTGGCAACTCATTAACACCATGTGGAGTGTCAAGCATATAGTATATTAAATAAAATTAATGCCTACAGGCCTTGTAAATAAGGAGATGGCCATAACAGACAATGAAATTACATGAGTGGTTAAAACAGGAATAGTGGAGATGACAGATTTTAAAAAAAATGGGGAAAAAGAAAAAAAGAAAAACGGCAGGGAGCAGGGATGAGTCCATAGGCCAAGGTACATGAACATGTCAAGCCTTTGACTGTCATTCCTTGTCATTTTCTTATTTACCCTCTGAAGAAAGACATGTGGCATGGGAGTTACTGGAATCTCTGTGTTTGGCAGCAATGGGAGCGTTAAGATCCTCAGAGATATCCCCCACATTCTCTTTAGCCATTATTCAACAGTGAGCGTGAGTACAGAAGACTTGGGTCCAGTTGTGGTGATCCAGGGAGAGCATTGTAGCTTAAGTACAGTCCTGAGAGTGATGAATAGAAAAGTGCTTTTCTTCTTAGCATTAATAGCTAACATGGCTTTATATAAAGCAATCTCTTAGTCCTTTACTCACATTCTCTGGAATAACCACTCGTCTTTTGTATTAGATAGCTTGTGTGGGCCGTTGGTCATATGCTTTTCTCTCATTGCAAATACTGCTCCATGTCTTCTGTCTCATGTAGTGAAAGGTTTGGCAAGCCACCAGCTTAATTTTATCAGGTAAAACACCTGAGGCAGAGGTCTGGTGAAACAATTAATATAATTTATATAATATGAGATGCTTCATCCCAGATAATCTAAAATTTAGAAGAAGTTTTATACAGGGTAAAGCTTCTTAAAAAAGTAATAAGTAATTTCAAATTAATTTTCTATTTCAGAATCTTAAAAACATAAATTGACATTGGGATCTTTTTACTTAATGGGAATTTTAGATCATATTTGGATTTATTTACTTAAATATGTTGGATAGAGCTGTTCCAGTTGTTCTATAGACTACTAAAATACTATCATGCATTCCAGGAAACATAGCAAATGGTGTCCAGAGGAAATGATGGGTAGAATTTAGTACAGAAAATGTCATTACAATCACAAAATTTTATACTCACTGGATATCATAAAGCACTGAATTTTCCTTTAATTTAACCAGGCAGATCCTGTAGACTGCAAATAAGCTATCTTTGGGCACTGTTGTGACAATGCTGTGCCTACTAGTAGTACATGTGGGTTCAGGTTAAGCTAAACAAGCAAGAATTTACACAGCACATCAGTCTCTTATGCCATTAGGCTGATGGAAGCATGTTTAAAGAAAAAATGAAGAAAAAAATACGTATTTTTGTTACTTTACCAAACTGCTTTACAATTTCTGATAGGAAACAAGAAAAAAAAATGCTATTCATTGTCATAATTAAATTGCTATGAAAAAGTAATTGTGGACCACTGTATTGTCTCATTAAAAAAAAAAAAAAAAGGTACCTGCTTTGATTTCATCTTTTGGCAGTTTATTTTATGCATTTATTGTTCGTTAATTAGAGTTCCTACATATTTGCCCTTCTTGCCTGATTGCCTTTGCCTTTTATAGCTACGGCGAGCTTTCCTTGCCTTTGCATTTGAGATGAGCTGAGATAGCCACCTACAGTGATTGCGTCAGTTCCCTTCATAATTTTTATTAATCCTCACTGAGGATTTTTTTCCCCCTAATGAAAACAGAGGTCTCCTGTATTTCATTTCCTTTTTTCATGTTCTCAGGATCATCTGTCATTCTGGATGGTTTCTTATATCTGTTTTCTACTTCCTCAAGGTGGTTGGGATGCTGTTTTGAGTGTGTGGCCCTGCTAGAGCCGTGCATACTGCTAGAATAATGCTCTCTGACTCATATGTGACAAAAAGGTCAGGTTTCCAAAGGCTGCAGGGCAATCATGCTGATCCAGCTACTGTTGTGGGCTGGCCAGCTTGCTGCCAGTGGAGCAGTTGAAGTGACACGCAGATGGCATAGGGGCATTGCTGCCTTTTCTGGTGTGGCTATAGGATTTGGGGGATCTGATGATGATTACGATGATGCAACTACTGTTTTGTTTTTCTTACTATGCTGTCAGAGAACATCTACCAGTATGCAGTTAAGTGAAATAAGTGGATCTTGTAGTTAAAGCTTGTTAAAAACTCCTGATGTCTAACTTGTAAATAGTTTTTGTATAGCTGCAAGATGTAAAGCAGCTGCAGTTCAGAATGCAGAATCGAACTACTGAGTTGTTTTAATTTTCCAGTTAAATGACACATAATAAATAAAAGAGTAAGTGCCCATAAACTAGAAGGAGGATTAAAAAGCACAATTTTTTTTTTTTTTAGTATTAGATCAGATTACTTAATGTGTTGCTCTATTTATTTTATTAACAGATCAAAGGGGATACTTAGTGAGCTTTGAGCAGTTTGTAAGCATTTGTGTTCAAAATTTTATTGCATTGTTACATGGACAATATTCTTTCATTCTGGGATAATGAGGAAAGGAAAAAAATCCTATCTTGCGTCAAGCATAAATTTAAAAAAATTGATAGACACATCTGAAAAGGAGAATATAAGATGATTATGTAATTTTTCGTTTATCTGTTTAGAATTGCCAAAGAGCTGGTGTAGGTGGCCTGTCTATCTGTAGCCTTTCCCTTTGCTCAGAGGAATGTGCTTTGGTTACCGCTTTCCCCTCAGATGCTCTGGGCAGCACAGACCCTGCTTTGTGGTGACTTTATCCAGTAACTGGCCCAGGAGGCAGCAGCCGATGTTCCTTGCTGTAGGGAGCAGTGTGATGCTCAGCTGTTGATCACCACAGGACCTTATTTCACTCTTCCGTGGCCTTACTCTGTTCCTGAGCAGTGTAGCTGCCTCCATCTGAACATGGCTCATGGGGCTTCTGCCTGTGCCATGCTGGCACTGGGGCAGCCATTCTGGTGCTTGGGGCATCCCTGCCCACTCGGGCTTAACAGGGGCACCACTGCCTCTGCCGCTCCCCAGGAATGGGGTTTGACCCAGGGCTCAGCTGGCAGAGCCTGAGGGGAGAGGGTGCTGCCTCCTGCGTGCTGATGGGCATAGCTTCAGCCCATGAGGGCCTTCTGTGTTTGGGTTTGTGGTGCCAACAATATCCTGCCATTTTCACTGGAAGCCTCGTGATAGTGTGTATTTAGGTAAGAATCCTAAAAAGATCACTTATTGGGATGGGGGGTGTTTGTAGTGATCTCTCTGCCTGCTGGACTGTGTGCTAAAAGCCTCACAGTGCTGCAGGAGGCATGGAAATAGTTGGTTGTGGCTGGGGGTTGAGTGGCTGCTGGGGCAGGCGGGCTTTGTGTGATGGCTGGATGCCCCCAGCAGTAGATTTCCTGCTAATCTGGCAGAGACCATTTTACCTGAGTGCCTGGATCCAGGCTGAGAGCTACAACCTGCTTTCCTACTTGGTGGCAGCTCTGTAGGAAAGGGAGACTACCTGGAGGGGCAGCATCAACAGTGAAAGCATCCGTAATGTCAGGAAGAAATTTCTCTTTACCACATCCCAATACTTTCCTGTTCATGGAAGCTGAGATAAATATGGTTGCTTTGTTGGTTTTTGGTAGATGTACAATATTCACTGCATTATTTTCCTTCCTATCTCTATTTACTGTGAGAAGATAATCTCATTTAAAATTTTCTTTTGTTTGTAAAACTTCGTTAAAAATGAGATTCTAACAGTTCTTGAGCAGATTTTTCTCATCCTGCTGTCTTTGATCCAGTTTATTTGGAGAAGGAACAGCACAATTTAGTTTTCTCTTTCTGTCCCCCTGTTTTGGTTGTCTATATAATTTGAGAAGAATAATTATAAGAATAATATATATAAGAATAATTTCTAGTGGCACTTTAGTGACGAGTTGTTTGAAAACTGAACCAATGCCATACTTCTCATAGCTAGTTGCTTCATTAATTTGTATAATATAACAAATCAATTTGTAAACATGTTTAATTAGATGTAGATAAAGATAAATGCTGAGTAGAAATACACATAAGTATAAAAAGTTTGAAATGCATTTAGTGGATGTGTCTGGCCATCTCTGAAGTCCATTGAATAAAAATGTAAATCAGTGTAGCTAAATCCTGCTGCTAAATGCAGTTTTACTTGCCTCTTTTTTTTTTTTTCCTTGCAGTAAGCACTGAAAGCATGAAGGTACAGGATTTAAGTGGATTTCTGTTCTAAAAAGAAATACTCTCTGTTTTGAGGAATACTTTTATTAGGCTAACTGTTGTATCCTTGACAATCTGCATGAACGTTTTAAAGCTGTTTTGAAATAGAGCATTTTTTAATTTAGTAATGAATAGCACTGTAGGGTCTTACATACCACTTTGATTCAATTTTGGGAAATGGGAGCTAACCACTTTAGGTATTTCAAAGCACACTGTATTCTTTGGAGTTGCATAATATAAAACAGTGTCAGTAGATTTTCTGAATGCCTGAATTTGTCCTTTTGAAGGCGTTTGCTATTTATTTCAAAATAAAAGAGTTACCGCAGAGGCACCTGGGCTTGTGAGGAAGAAAAGGGATGCTGACACCTGGCAGATAGTTTCCTGGCGACATAACGGGGTCTAAAATATTGAGGTGGACAGTGCTTCTTTGAGGTAGTGCGTACTCCATGCTGTGCCGTGTGCTTTAGAGCTACGCCTGACTTTTGCCTGAGACAGCTCTGGCGCTGTGAGCAATTGGAGCCGCGCGTCGCTTCAGGTGTGCTCCCAGAGCCTGCAAAGAATCAAAGCATCTTGGCCGGGCGGCAGTCTGCCCGATGACCTTTTTCGCGTGGAGCTCGATGATGGGTTGTGAAGGGGAGAGCTGGTTACAGTCAGCACTGGGGGGACCTGCCGTGGCGTGACGGCAGGTTCAAATCAAACCCAATAGTTGCTTCTTGTACTTTCTTCCCACGTCCTGCCAGCTTGCTGTATGGCTGCCACAACGGTAACCCTGTGAGTGGCTTGATTGGTGAGGATTTACATGTGTGCTAATTAGAGTGGAATAAATGATTGGCTGTTTGCTGCATCGCCATAAAGGGTGCCCAGATGTACACACTACGTGAACATAATGTGCACGGGCATGGCGCATCAAAGTTTGTCAGCTGCATTACCTCAGCAGGCTTAGGGCCTGTCGGAGAGCATTTGCTGATAATTGTCCCCTATGATTTAGTGTCTGACTTGGTGAAAGTGAAGGACCTCAAAGTACTGTCTTGGCAAGGGAATTTCTGATCGTTTAACAGAAGTAATAAATGAGCTAAAATCTTTCAAATGACGGTGAAAAAAATAAATTTAGATCTATAAGCAAGCAGTCTTAACTGAAGAATTCTGTGTGCTTGGAAATAGTTCGGAACATAACACTAACTAAGCATCAAATTAGCTGCTGCAATTAACAATAGACACTGAACAGAGTGTTTAATTACGCTTAATTTGTTGTGATACAGCACAAGTCTTCAGTTATGAAAATCCCCCAGATGCCCAAGTATCGCCTGTATAGCTGAAATGCACTAAACTTTGCACACTTGGCTAATATACCACAGAAAATACAGAACATTCCTTTTAATTTTAAAAATCTGCCTTAGATGAAGAAATTATATGTTTAGAAATGATCATTCTTGCCATTCTCTCTTAAATGAAAAAAAAAAAATCTAGTCTATGTATTTTTTCATATATATAATATATAATTAAGAAAATATATAATTAAGACAGAATCCCACACGTATCGTATTTATGCCAAAAAATCAGTAATATCTGATTACTTTGACAAGTAATTTTGTACTTACATGTTCACGATATTGATAATGTATTAATGTACAATGATTAAATGGTTAAGCTGCCATATTAAAGTTATGAGTAGGAACATTTATCCAGCATAGCTAAGCAGGAACAAAGACTGTCCATTTACAGGTGGCATTATTCAATCTCTGAACTGCTCAAAGATGTTAGCATTACAGCATTGATTCTGAGCACTGATACTGTGCCTCACTCCAATGACCCAATAGAGTTAAGTGATAAGGTTAAGTTAATTACTGTATCTGTGCTATACAGCTTCCACATGATTACTGCTGAGAAAGATAGTGATTCTTCTTGCTTTAATTAAGCAAAAGAGAATGAAAAGATATAATTGGTTTTTATAATAATCCTGTCTTATATCACTATCAACAAGCGTCATGTGTTTTTTCTACAACTTTGTTGCACGAGTTCCTAGCAGCAAAATTTAAACAGTAGAATGTAGAAGTAAATTATTTAAATCCCTGTCCTAAAACACAGTGTCAGCTAAAGAATTAAATAGTTAATAGCTGTACTAATACTTCTGTAGCACCAAAGCGCCTGTGACAGTAAATTGTGTACCAGCTATGAAAAATCCGTATTTGACAGTTAAAGAGCATCTGCTATTTTTTTCTATTTACATTATTACATTGTTATATTTTAACAAATGTTTTATTTTTGTTTCTAATAATGTGTCAAATGGCAGTACTGTGGCTTTAATGTTGTTTTGTGAATAAGAGCTTTAACAGTATTTTATTTAAAATTTGCTTATTAGTTGTCAAAAATTGTTGCCTTTGGTTTGAAGGTGAAAGGGAGTTGTAAAGGGTTCAGAAAAAAAGCCCAAGCAGTCTTCTGTAGGATAATACTCTTTTTTTTTCTTCCTTCTAGTCATGCATATAATAAAATGTATGTATATCATGAGGTATGCAAAAGCAGTTTTACATTGAAAATAATGAATACAGATGAAAGCTGACAGTGAAAGAAAGGGAGAGATAGTAGGTAGGTTTTAGTCCTTCACATGTTAAGCCCTGATTCTGTGAACTGTTCTGCATAGGTAATCCCATGTCTCTGTATTGAGCTCTGCTAACTCTCACAAGTTTACAAAGGTTTGCCCATGCAGACGAGATTATTTTACCATATCTTTGCTCATGTAAGCAACCTCACAACTGTTCCAGGTTCTTACCATTTTCCTAAATGCTGCCTCCCTAGCAGGAGGGGAGCACATGTTGCCTTTCATTGGTGGTTAGTGAGCTGCAGATTTCTGCTTTCTCATTGTGTTTTTGCTTTTAAATATAATTGCGATGTGTCAAATTAATTGGAACAGGAGTACTGTAGAGATTGTTAGATTAAAAATAGGAGAGTGCCTGTTTTCTAATTTTTCTCTACATGTGGCAAAGGAAAGCTTTTTATTCCTTATCCTGTAAAGAGACATGACTTTAAAACTTCGTTGAACAAAAAAAAAAAATTGGAAAAAGAGGTTCCATGCTGCATATATAAATTTTTAGCAAAGTAATTGGTAGTCCAGGACAAGACATATATTCTTTACTAAGTACTATGAATATTTTTTAATATTATTCTCTTATTCACAACAGTAAAGTTTTATCTCTGTAGCAATGATTTTTTTGCAAATAGGATGCACTGAGATTAAAATTGTGGCACTGGAGATTTTAAAAGCTGCTTGGTACCCTGTCTGCCTATGGACAACCTCCTCCTATTCTGTAGCTACACAGAATTAATTGGATAGTGTTTCATTTCCATAGAAGACTTGTATGCGATCGTATGCAGCTTAAACCATACTTCTTTTTCTCTGTAATTCTAATTTCTTCTTCTTGACAAAAGCATTTCCTTGAAGCAATAAATTCTTAGTATTTTAAATAAGAGAAAAACCAGCTATGTCCAATGTTTGTGGTATTCTTTTTTGATAGCAAGTGTGTTTAGATACTTGTTGTGTGTTCATGAAAACACTGTAGAGCTGCTGTTGCAGAACCTGTATATGAATACAGAGAATCTTGTGTGTAGGGATCCATGGCGGCCATGCAAGGAGATCAAGGGAAGAAAGAGGGAGAAGTATTCCAAATTATCGAACTCTAACATTTATAAATAATTTCAGAATAGTTAAGGTTCTTGTTTGGAAGGAACAAGTGAACTAGGACTTGGATGAGAATAGGGTATGAAGGTATGAAGTAACATACGGAATGTTTTAAGAAATCTATTTGGTTTTGTTTCTAGTTAATTCCATTAATTTGAAAATTTCAGTCACAGGATTTATTGGACCATTTCTTCCATTACCTCTCTATTGGTCTCTGCTCTCTCATTCTCAGAAGAGAAAACTGAAGTAAATAATCACTCTTAGTTTAGGAGATATACTAAAGGATGTGCTAACAAATTATATATGTGGCTCAGTCAATATTAAGGGTTGGACGGGTTGGCAGAGAAGATTCTGAAAAATCAGGGTGTTTTGTGGCTTGGGGGTCCCTGTATTTTCTTGTTCAGTGGGTGAACTGAGGATTTCCAGCTCTTTGCCTGCCAACTTGATGTCTTTTGTCAGCTCTGTAGTCAATTTTTTAAAAGGCTCTTGACATTTATTACAAACAGATGCAATGACAATTGAAACATTTTCTTCTCATTCTTTTGTCTTAATAAATATATTCATCTGGAAAGCAGAATCTCTTTTTCTCCTCACTTGAGTGTTATAGTTTGCATTGGTGATGGGAAAGTAAAGCAATTGTGCAGAAAATGAAAAAGCATTTTATGAGGAAGAATGCTCTGAGAATTTCTGATTTCTCTGTGTAGAGTAAATATTTTGAAATGTAAAGAACGTCCCAACTTCTGAATTCTTAATAAGTCTTCAGATAACGTAAGCACAGATACAGAAGGCAGACATTATGTATTTCATAGTGATAGCTGCTCTCTTTCTGTTTGATTGCATGGACAATTTGACAGTGATGGACATTACTCATGCTTAATTATTTTTAAAAAACATTTCTAACATTTAACGTCTCATAGGAAGAGAAATGAACAGGGGACAATTTCAGTCTTTGTGACAACTGAGCATCCGTGTCCCTTCAGTACTTTGACATGCAGTGTAATACAGAAGAGCTAACAGCTGTGAGTAAGCAGAGCCCATATAGCATTTCTTTCCTGCTAGACATATGATGGGTTAGCGCTGTGTAATAATAACAGTATTCTTTACTTATGTGCTTCTTAATGTATTGAGATGTTTACGTATTTCAGCTGAGGTGGTGCTTATTTCATTAGGTCACATTGAGGAAAAGCAGCTTGTAAAGTTGCTTTCATATGTCAAAGTAATGATAAAATGAGTTTGAGGCCTTTATGATCAAGAACATTTTCTGCCTCTTTTTAATGATATAGAATAGTAATGACCTGCAGTTTCATTTATTCTTGGAAAAAGTATAATTGCAAAAATTAACTTGTCATACACCACAGCTCAGCAAAGTTACTTTCCTATAAGTCTATGGTCACAGTATGTTTTTTTGCAATTCAGCATCTGGCTCTGTGGGGTACTGATGGCTTCTATGAAGTAAAGTACCAGGGTGAGCAATTAAATGTAAAATGACAGCATAAAATATGATCATTACGGTTATACAAAAGACACATTTATGAATTTTGCAGATAACTGTCATTTTTTCTACTCATATTTGCTCTTTCTTTGTTAGCTTAATATTTCTCATGCAATTCTTTTTTTTTTCTTCTAAAAAGTGAACAATGCCTTTTTAATTATCCTGACACTTGTTTGTGTCTTTCTTATTTGTCACATTTGAAGGCTAATGATAACTCTTTCACTTTGTTCTGACACCATACTTTCAACTTTATTTCAAAATCAAGGACTATTTTTTAAATTAACACGAAGGTTGCATGATTAGGCTAGAATTTCTTATGGAAATCAGTTTGTGTAGTGTTGATCAGATAATGTGCTGCACCTGAAAGAAAGATTATCTGTGTTCAATTCTCAGGGGCTAGCAGGCAATGTTTTGAAGTGTGCTTTTTGAATTTAGCTTGTGTTTTGTCATTGAAGAGAGAAGATTGGTCGTGATAGAAGTTATTTAAGCCATATTAGGTATCAAAAATACTGTATAGTTCTTTCTCAGTGTGTTTTCTTTGCAAATATCTGTTTCCATACTAGAATAAGAATTCTTTCTGTAGTTCATATTTTTTGCTGGTTTGTGTGCGAGTTGTGTCGTGTTCATAAGATATATATATAGATAGATAGATAGATAGATACACACACTATATATATGTAATTGCATAGCATACTGATTATGATAGTACTTTTTACAAATATCTTTTGGCTATATTGAAAGAAAGGGAAAAAAAAAGGAAAATGACCACAAAACCCTAACATTCCAGAGAATCCTAGTAATGCAAATAAACCCATTATATTTCTGTTCTGATGCTTTCACTTTTTCTTCAAAAGCACTTACTGGTTTCTACTGCTGCCACAAAGGACGCTGCAGCAATACACAGCTTTTTCTGCAATTTCCAAAACCCTGGCACCCAGCAACGGACAGGGGAGCGAGAGCTCTTTCATTCCCTTTCCCAGAGAAGTCATAACCTACTTCCAAAACCTCATTAAGGATGGCAGTCATCAAGATTGCTGAGCAAAAGGTATCTGTTTACCATGTATTTAAAAAACAAGCAGAACCTAGCACTAATGACTAATTATTCACATTTGCTCTCTCTAGAAAGCAAGGTGCTCTTCCCTTCCTTTTCTCCCATAGTAGCTTTTCTTAAATGCATGTATCGCCTTGGAGAGCACGTGCCCTGTGAAAGTAGCAAATGCTATTTAAATGTCTGAATGAGGGAGGCAGTGTTTTTCTTGGAAGCCCCTGTCTTCCCAGCTGCCTTTGACAGGGAGGATTAACAGAGATCCCCAGTGTTTGGGAGAGGGGGGGCAGTGGGGTTTGGGGTAGGGGTGGCTGGGCTGCGGTCCAGCCTTCACCTGGGGAAGGTCCCTTCACCACCACAGGTCAGGAGGAGGCAGGATCCCATTATGTTCAATGGGAAATGTGAGATAGTTTAAGCAGCCCTCCCCTCAATTAAATTGATGGCACAGTAACCTGGCATTGATTCCCTGGTGATAAGGGAGATGACCCCACTTAAGACTGTGGAGAAAAAAATGATAGGAGCAGAGACTGTAGTTCTCAGTCAGCATTATGCGTAGAAATGGATGATACACAGAATTTAAAGGGCTAGGTAACTCAAACTGGAAATACTTGCTTCACCAAGACCTTCCCTGTTACGAAAACTCTTCAAAGTTGACTGGCTTTTAAGTAGCAATTTGAGATGGAGATGGAGATTTAAGAATCTTGGAGCATTTCTATTTAGAGCACCTATTGTGTAATCTCCACAGTCCCGTAGCGTAGAGAAAGGTTTGTGATAAAAAGAATTGGAAATTAAAGGGGATAATATCTGTGGCAGACAGTCTCAAGGGGATTCAGTATCTCTCAAGCAAGTATGATTCCAATATAAGCTCCTCAACTGAAAATGTTATTAGGTACAAATAAGAGCTAATTTTTTACAGTTTATGTCTCTGGGAGTATGAAATGGAAAACAGGTGAAGAGTCAGAATTAATTAAGAGAGAGGAAGAAGAGCTAGCTATCTTAGCATCCTTTAAAATCTAAAATGCTCTGAATAGCAAAGAGTGTTGTGGTAAAGACAGTGCTGTGAAGAGAAAGAGGTGGAATTGCTGTAGCTGTGGAACCCTCATAGGTTTGGAAAACTTGGCTGTAATGTGCAAACCTGTTTTCTTTATGGTGTGGGTTTAGGTACTCAGCTTGGGGTAGATTAAAAGTCTTTAGGAAAAAATTGTTCTGATTATTACTATGAAGGTATATTATAAAGGTGGATGTGTTGTCTAAGCACTATACAACCATGTAATAGCTGCTTGAATGTTTGGATGAGGTCTGATGTAGCCATGGAGGAAGCAGCTCCTGGGAAAATTGTTCCCTGGTTTCTAAATTACAGGTTAGCTGTTGTATAAAGTGCTGCTTAGAGTGGTGCTGCTTGAAAAGGAACTGTTTGTCTGTAGTCATATGGAGTAACAACTGATAAAAAACCCCAGAGAAAATCTCATGAAAAGGAGCACAAAAATTTTCCTGTGGTGTAAGCAACCAATTTCTGCTAATCTGAACTTGGGCAATATTGCTATGTAATACTACAGTATACTTTTTCAACTACTTTCTTCTTCACTGACATAGCTTTTATTAAGGAAAAATAAATTGTTAACTTTTATGGTGCCTCAGAAGTCTTAACCGAGTGTAACTGGTACAGGCATGTCTACAGCAGTGCCTTTAGCCCAGTAGATTTGAAAGGTGTGAACTTGTCTGTTCATCTCTGTGAGGTGTTAATTCAGATGCCCAATGATGATGGTTTAAATGTCAATATTGTTAACTGCTCTGTTATTCATGGCCACGAAAGGAGAGGGAAGACAGACTCTTCTGCACAATTAACTGAACTGACATCTCTCTTTGATTCCACAAAACTTAGCTGTTGGAAGATAGTGCTGTCTCCTGTATTTTCTTCCCGCATTTCAGGAAGAGTGAAGCATAAGCTGCCTTGCAAGGGCCATCAGTGTATGTGATTTTCTGACAGGCATTATCTACTTAGACCACTACTTTAATTAGCTGACTTGCAAAATAAGCTCTGCGTATCTCGGGGGTTTGCAGAGAGACTTAGAGAAACTGCTCTCTCCTCCCTTTTTAGCATGGGTGCCAGTTGCTAAAAAGATGATACCAAAAAAGAATATGTTTAGAGTACACCTTTTATTTCCATATGACTTTAGTTTATTTATGTCTTTTAAGTCCAATATGTTTCTGGCTAAACACCTAGAGGCTTGCATCATTCTCTTGCTTAGGAACTTACCTCCTTGAGAGTACACATTGTTGAATAGGTGTAATGGGCCTCATCATTTAACTTTGAAAAGACAAGAATATTGCAAGTATGGCCTTTTTATATTGTTATAGAGAAGTTAAACATTTACTATAAGTCTTTTACTTTTCATTTTCTGTTTTCAAAAACTTCCACTGTCCACGAGAAAATATACGTTAAAGACAGCCGCTGCCTCTGCCTCTCCTGCACAAATGAAAATGGCGTAATTCCAAGGTTTTCAGTGTTGTATATAAAAGGAGAATTACTGTACTGCACACAGAATATATCAGCTTAGGAGAATGTGACCATAATGAGGAAAGAAAATCAAAGAAGTCACAAAGTTCAAAGAGTGAAAACCATGTGCTAAATAGTGCTATTGGATGTCTTGCATTTTTTCATCTGCCACAGTGCTTACCAGCTACCTGAAATGTGAGGCTCTGGAAGAATGATAATATTTGAAATGTTTTGTTTTGTTAGTACTGGTATAAGCAAGTAGGGGAAAGGAAGATATGATGGTATTTTTAAAGCATTTGATGAAGTTAGCAAACATGCCATGAAGTTTAATACCCCAGTATAAGGATAGTCCTGCCTTTAGGTGAAGATATCGCAGTCTTGAATTACTTAATTGCCAGCATGGCAATGGCCCCTTTCAGTTTGGTCATTTGAGGTTTCCCCTCTTCTTAGAATATTCACTACCAGTGAAAAAGAGTAGAAGGCTAAGTTGTTTTATTTTTAATTTGATACATGAGGGAAAAATAATTACTGCTCATGGTTATGGAACATATCTTGTGTTTAACATCTCTGTTTAGTGTTTAAGCAGCTTTTTAAAGGAATCTTCACCTTTCAGAATAACCTAGGTAGGTTAAAAAATATTGGTAACAGAGTCTTCTGGCCTTCAATAAGCAAATGTAGTTCTATCTCAAATATGCCTACATTTATGCTTATTATGAACACTTCTCTGTCACTGGCCAAAGCTGTCCAAGTGAATGGATTATGATAGCATATGTTTTTGTCATGTAGAATATAGACATGAATAAGGGAATATTTTGTGTAAGTTTATTAAATTAGTTTAGCTTTAATGAAGGTCCCTTGGAAGGTCTAAGCTCCTAACAGTTGTGTTGGCTCAGCTGATAGTCTGTTCATATCTTAGTGCTTTAGGTTATCAGTTTTGTTTGGTGTGGTTGCACCTGTGTTAGAGAAACTACTCTGAAAGGCAAGGAGGCACAGCCTTTGCCACAAGGAGTTTGCATTTAACAGACAGACAAATTAGGTTCCAAGATTAACCTGTGCCCATCTAACAGGTTAAAGCCCTTACAAATTAGTGCCCTGGACTGCTGCCAAAGCACTTGTGTGATTGGCTCTTGTGTACTTATACTCCAGTACTTAAGAATGGGAAAAAAACCCTATTTGACTGTAGATGGTACTTTAATATACTGCTCACAGATAGCTAATTCCAGTTATTGCCAGAGAAGATGACAATGCTGCAAACATAGCCTAGCTGTTCCCCCACACCCCTTTTTAATCAAGAAATCCTATAGATGAGTGATGATAACGGAGGGTACTGCAAAATGCCAACTGTCTTGTCCATTTTGCACATGACAGTGGTGTCTGGTACAGTGGTGTTTCATTAGGAAGGACGGCCCTGTGCTCTGATACTTGTAGTGTGCGGGCTGAGGGCATCCACTCATTAATGAAGCACTAAGAGCAACTCCACCTTAACATTCAGGGTAGCAGGGATGTGAAGGTATATAAGGTTTCTTATGGATCTGAGGGCTAATTCTGGGTAGATCCAGTACATGGTTGGATGTTTTAATTTCTTTACCTCACAAATGAAGGAAATAAAAATATTAAACTAGAATGACATGCTATTTTAATGCTGTGCAATATATGAATAAAAGAAGTGTTTTGATGCATGGAAATAAAGGATTTTTATTCTGGTTGCTGTTGTACATTTGTAGCTGGGCAAGTTTCTACCTCACTGAATTTATGTTCTGAGAAAGACTGGAATATAGTAAACACAGGTATTTTAGATTGCAGCCCTATAGCTGTAGAAATTGTTCCTTTCTTTTTGATAGATGTCACCACTATTCTTTTTTGTCTGGTACGTATACATAATGTGATAAAGTGTGTGTAATAGTTAAACATGCCTGGCCTGCCTGTTTACAAGTGCCTTGAGAATTCCTATTAAAAGAGTCTTCTTTTGTTTTATTTAATTTGGAATTAAATTTTCTGGATTTTGATACCTGCTTTAAGTTGAAATGTTGGTATCTGTTTTACACAGACTTACTTTTGAGTATTTTTGAGCTGAAATGTTTGGATTCATCATCAAAACTGAAAATAAGTCTGAAACATAGTGGAAGTTTTGTAACTATCGAGTAAGATGCATATGGACAGTGCAATGGGTTGTGATTTCAAAGGTAATCATGCTTTTGGAGTTTCCTAAGCACTAGGTGCCTGAAAATACAACCATATTGTCATTTAATGTGCTTTCTGGTTTGTATTTGCACAGTAAGTGTGTGGTATGTCATTACATAGTAATAGGTTCTAATAGCGAATGATCAATTTTTGTGAGCATTCTCCGTAGCATTTTTTGTTGGCACAGTCAATGTTTCTGTTGTTTTAACAGTGAATGTGTAAGGAATCACGTGTCAAAAACGCTCAGCTGAAGGCCTTGCAGAGACAGGATATGCATTCAAGTATAGTAAAAAGGCTTAGTCTGCTGGGGTGATGGGGTTGCAGCACCACAGCACTGCTGAATCTTTGCGAAAGAAGTGTAAGCTGCTGCTACTATAATAAGAAACGTGATCATGCTGTCATGGTTGGTGAGGCTCTAAAGACCAGACAGGGAGTGGTCCAGTACAGAATATAGAGGATTTTTGATTCCGTACGTTATGTCATAATCCTCAGTTGTGCTTTATATTTCAAATTAATACTTTTTTTCAAGATTTCATGTCTTAGCAAGGCCCTGGAGTTGCACGCACTGCAGTGATAAGTAGACCTAAGGGCAGGAGGAATTTAGAGCCAGTGGTGAGTTTAACTTGAGGCCAGCAAGGTAAAACCCATGCTAAGAGAAAGGAGAGAGCTTGTTAGACACACGGGAATGGGAACAACCACTGAGTTACAATTAAAGTGCTGTTGGCTTGTTTAAGGATGGAGGCATCTGTCAACCAGTCTTCTGTTTGAAAGCCCTGAGAAATCATACGAAATAAACTGTCCCTCGTTAACTTGATTTGTGCTCTTTCTGTGAGAGATGTGTTTTCCTTGTTTGTGTGAGACAGAATGATCTGATTTCCTCTATGCATAGCTCGAATATTGTAAAATTGCGTATCTGATTTAGGGTAAAATAAACCTTTTCCAATTAATAAACCTGCGAATAGGTCAACTTCAAAGACAGCATCATAAAACACCCACAAGTGGCCATTAAATATTTATGGACCAAGCATTTGTTAGAATTATCAATGGGTATCATAGATTTGAAAGGCTGTATCCCTGTGAATAAACGATGATATTAAGCATTTGTAACCACTTTATAATTAAGGATACTTTTAAACTAGAGTTCTGGTACTTTCTTTGTGGTGGTTGTTGAAAATGGCAGATGTTAGAGTGCTCAGCTCTACAATGTGGTCTTCCTGGTAGGGTGTTGTCAATGTAGGAGTGTCATAAAAAGAAAGAAAAACAACCTAATGTCTTTTAGACAACAGAAAAGAAATTAGTAGAGAGAATGAACACTCAAGGGAGGTGACAGCCTAGCTCCGACTAAAACATCAGGCACTTGTGTAATTTCTTTGGATTGTTTGGACTTCAGACCTTTGGGCTTCAGTTTGGAGACAGGTTCTGGATATTGCCTTTCTTTTAAGGCTGTTATTTGTAGTGTAACTAGTGACCTAGGACCTCATAAAAATCAGGCGTGGGATGAAAACAGTATAAAGCAAAACCTGCATCTTCTAAAGTAGGGACCTGTTATGACCACAGCCTTTGAAGAGCTGTGAAACTGAAGCTGATCTGAGTTTGTGCAGCTGCCAAAATCTGGTGCTATTCTAACCACAGAGCCTTATCCCTTGCCTCTTTTTGTCAAACATGGCTCAGAAAGCTGTAAAGTAAGCTGGCTGAGCATGACATTAGTTTTTAGGCTAAAACAAAATTAGCCACTGGTTGTATCAGTGAGCTCATCTTGTGGCTGGCCGAATGAGAAGCATTGGGGATGCTGGTAAGGCAGAGTGTGCGGGAAAGGGGCAGTGCAGATCTCAAGTGCCTTGTGAAATGCCAGGCTTTCTGAAAGTGCTACCTTTGGAATCTCAGGTTCCTCATGGTATTTGAGAGTATTTGTATTTGAGAGTATTAGTATTCTGGGTATTAGCAGCAACACTAAGAAATGATTGGGTTGGCTTCAGGCTTGTGCCGATTGCATAAATAAAGTAAGACTCTTGTTGGCTTTGGAACAGGAAGTTCCACTTGAATATGAGGAAATATTCCTACTTCTTTACCATGCAGATGACTCCCCACTGGAAGAGATTGCCCAAAGAGGTTGTGGGGTCTCCCTCACTGGAGATATTCAAGAGCTGTCTGGATGCAATCCTGTGCTGTGTGCTGTTGGATGACCCTGCCTGAACAGAGGGGTTGGAGCACATGACCCGCCGTGGTCCCTTCCAACATGACCTATTCTGTGATCCAACCTTTTAAATACTGATGTCTGGTGGGCAGTAGCTATGGATTTGTCCTCCCTGCTATACAGCACCGTTCTGTCCCTGTTGAAGAGGCACGTCTAGGTTTTGGGAAGCACTGCATGTATGTGCTTCTAAGTATTTTCACCATTGTCTCTGTAATGGCTCCGCTTGTTTGAATGTTGTGCGGTGCCTGTATATGTGTGTATATGTATATGCGCCTATTTATATAATAAATTAATATTAAAATAACCAAATTTTCCCTCTCTTTTATAAACTAGGCAGTTTAACAAGTTAATTATCTCCAACTTATTCTGACACTTGAAAAAGCCCGTTTTTTTTCCATCTTAAAAAAAGAAATAGTTACCGTGTTGTCTTTTATATTTCCTGGAAAGAGCAGAAGTTTCAGGAAGGGGTGGTTTCTTTTTCATATTCTTTTAATCTCATGTCTGAATTCTGAGGTGCAGCAAGCTTAGTCGCCTCCTTTTTATTTGGTGGTATGTGCTCATTCTTTTTCATGATCACACTGTGGTTTTGGCGTTCCACTTACGGATTTTTTTTTTCTAAATTTTCCCTCCATATTTTCTTCTTGAATGTATATTCTTGTAAACTGTTTCTTTGTGTTGTCTGTTAATGAAGTATAAGCTCAGCACTGATTGCAGGTAGACCTTTTAACTTGTAGCGGAAGTGCCAAGCAGGGATTATGTTGCTCTTATTACTGCTTGTACAAAGTGTTCTTTGGAAACAGTAGTGCATGCTATCAGATATTTTATCAGTTCTGGAAAACAATGCTAAGCTAAATGAATGCTAAAGAATGTGGTTAATATGGAGAAAAAATCGGAGAAAGTAATTAAGTCTTTATTTGTCCCTTTAGAATATTCTGTGTTTACTAAGGTTGTATAGTTAAAATAAGTTCCTATTTTAAATGGTTTGTGTCAAGGTTCTTGCATTTCTATATTAATAATCCTTGTTTGAAGTTGAGTGGCTTTTTATAAATCAAGAATGTGTAACAAGGGTTGTGGTAGAGATCTTTGGCCTTTTTGCCCATAGGTACGGGGATATTAAACTATTTCAATACTCTGTATATGTCAGTAAATTATCAGTGGTACAGCATTTTGACTGTAGCAATACCAACAAATCAGTTAAGCTCAGGCCTTTGCATTAGGGGCAGTACAAATGGCATGGTGTCCTTGTAACTGTAACACAGTAGACTCACACACTTTTAAAAAAGAAAAAAAATCTTAAATGTATGGGAAAGTAGGAAACTTGCTTTTCCTTTTTCAAAGGGGCGTAGGTAAATAAAAGCATGTTTTGCCTCTTCCCTTCTCTTATACCTCAGTAGCCCCACTGTGAATGATGTGTGTCATCTGCCATCCTAACTAATAATCTGGATGACCTGACCCATCCTGCCTGCTGATCCACCTGGGTGCGTTTTCAACACCAATGCCTAAGGCTGCCTTATGGGGGATGTCTTATTGTGTTTGTGTTTGTCTGAAGAGGGAAGTATTTAAGGAATAACCAGATTGGAGACATTTGAGGGAAGGAGGCTGGGCCATAAAGTCTTAATTTATAATCTTGTGCTATCTCCAAAAATAACCCGTTCAGTTTGGTTTCTTCTGTTCTGATGGTCTTTTATTGTCTTATGAATTCTGT
The DNA here is from genome assembly GCA_013398015.1 of Oreocharis arfaki. Lineage (NCBI taxonomy): Eukaryota > Metazoa > Chordata > Aves > Passeriformes > Paramythiidae > Oreocharis > Oreocharis arfaki. Next base: position 1,420,088 of record VZRR01009903.1, on the reverse strand, counting down.
TGGTCCTATCAATCTTTACAGTTTCACTAGTTTATTGTGCATTATTTCTTTAAAAAAAAGAAATGGAACTAAACAGAAAGACCCCCAACTCCTCCTGCATTTGTTGAACTTCTCCATACATGTTTTTTTTTTATCCTTGGGTCACATTTCTATTTTTTTTCACATTGTAGCTCAACATTTTCAATCTGTTCAATATTTAAAATGGGTAATTTTGAAATGTTTTGAATGATTGAACCAATTCAATTTTTAATCAATTTAATTTTAAACTTTATGTTTAGGTCAATCTAAACATTGAACCATTTCAAAAGTTAAACAAGATTAATTGTTGATCCAAAATTATGGTTATCAAATAAGATTCAGGATTGATTTTGTTGCATGCACTTTATTCTCCTCTTAGAGTTTCAAAAGTTGAACTGCTAAAAATTATCAATTAAAAGATTGATTTTGGGTCACACTATTTTTAATACGATATAATAAGAAAGATCATTTAATATCACAAAATATGATTTTAAATTGTGATTTTTAATTTTAAGGTGCCTCATGTACATTATTAGCTTACTAAAAAAAAGCCTGAAATGCTGAAGTAGTAGTAATTTAGAAAATGTAATAAAGCTGAAGCTTTCCTTTCAAACTTAAGTGTTCAAAAATCTGAAGCATCATGGCAGCAGTAAATCCCTTTATGTTGCTTTTGATTAAAATTTTAAGAGTTTTATTTCTTTCCATGTAGTTATTTTCATACTTAAAAAATATTTAGTCCTTCTCAACTGCATAGCCTTATCTGTCCCATTGTTTTCCTTACATTTTATTTTATAATGCTTTTTTCAAGTGTACCTGAAACAAATATTCACATCAGAGAGTCAGAGTTAATATGCTTCCTTCTTGCCTTGACACACTTCCAAGATTTCTGCAAGGGGTTTACACTAGAAAGTTGCAAGTCCTGGCACTTGCTGAGTTGAAACAAAATGGGGATAAAACTGCTCCTTTGAATAAGTCAGAAAATATCTTGAAATTTAAGGAGGAACATCTCTTTGGCTGAGAAAGTGTGGTCTTCCATCATTAACCACATGGGATTTATGCTTGGTTAAAGACATAGTAATAAGAAGAAAATTGGCACAGAGGGTAAAGAGATCCATCCATGCTTTTTGAGGCCGTGCAAAGCTTATGGTAGTTTGGAAAGATGCTCTTAAAAATGCCCCCCCCCGCGGTCCTTTCTGCCTTGCTGACAAAGAGCCAGGAGTCTAGGATTTCCACTGCTTTTTTACAGTGTGCAAAGTCACGTCAGCCGTTCTCAGAGATTTTTGATGCGTGGATGTCTCCTGTCATCCCCAATCACGGTCGTACTCTTGAGCCAGGCCTATCGAAACTGAACTCTGCTGCTTTGCTGCAGGTCAGCTTTCATGGACAATTAGTGTTGTAACAGCACTTTGGTCGCAAGTTGTCGTGAGTGTTTATCATAAAGGCATCATCCCGGGGTGGATCAGCAGTGATCGGCGAGTCTCCTGCTTTCTGAAGCATCTCCTGCTCGCCTTTTCGTGGGTGCCGGTCAGGTGACGGCTCCGCGAGGCCTTCCTCCCCGCTGCCGTGTTGCCGCGGGCGGTCCGGGTGCGCTGCTTGCCTTGCCTGCTCTGTGCTGCCCGTCTTCCCTGTCGTCCCTCTCAGTAACTGTCAGATGCCCCCGTTGCGGCGCGCTCTGACAAGAATGAAAAGAGCGATCTTCCCGCTGCTGGGCGCCGTGTCAGGATTGACACCTCGGACGTGCTTGACGCTGCGCGAGGTGCCTGGCTCCAGCAGTATGCAGGAGGGAACCAATAAATCTTCAAAGTCACTCTACTTATTGCAAATTGATTGCTTCCCCCCCCCCNCCCCCCCCGTCACCATGGAAACAAATACCTGACTTTTATTATTTGTAGTTTTTTGCTTTGCACTTTTATTTCAGAAGTCCACATTATTTAGGGATCTTCCAAATGCCTTCCTGAACTGCCCTCTTTACTTAATGGAACACAAGCTTAGCTGTGAGTAATGCTACTTTCTTGCTGAGCAGATATATTTTTTTAATATTTTTTTATCCTTTGGAATATCTCTAAGCATTTTTAAGAACAAGGCCAAATAAAAGTTTTCTTATGCTGCAGATGAGTCGTATTTTCATTTTGCGGTTGAAAAAACCAGAAGAGTCCACTGTAGTCTTGCCTCATATGAAACTGTAGGGAATGTTGCTCTTTTCAGTGTTCTCAGAATTGGGTCCAGAGTGATAAACCCACAAACAGGTGGCAAGTGAGGAAAAGAGTTGATGTTTTATTGCTATGTCTTTATATGCATGTGTAGTCCTTTGACAGTTTTCTTTAGTCTTATGTGTTAATAATTTTAGATTTTGATAGTAGGTTTTTTTTTTAATAAATGGTTCTCTTTATCTGACGCTTTACTTTGCCAAATGATACATGCCTTGCAACTGCTTTACTGCAGAATATTTTGTAAACTAGAAATGCTCAGAGCATTGGCAGTGTGATATGGGCATGCAAGGAAACCAAAACTCACCTTCACTCCTCTGTCAAAAAATGTGATTTTTTAAATCCCTGTAATATAATCATTTGCAGTTCTGTTCTAACTCAGAAAACCCAACCGACTAACATTCATCAAACCTCAAAAAATAGCAAGATAGAAGCTTTTTTGCTGCACAGTACACATATATACTATATGCAAAGTGCATGTGTTTGTGTATTTTTTCAATGTTGAATAAACGGCGTCATTTCTTAGCAAAGAAAAAAGAAATCAGCATAGTTGTAAATCAGAAAATGGAATTATTTTTTATTTCTTTGATTTCTTACTTCTTATTTCTTTCAAATCTGGTTTTGTTTTGAATGTGCACAGAGTTGATTTTGGTTTCTTAAACTGCTTGGATGTGACTTCTGTAAAGGGTGTGAGTATGAGAACACAAACCTGTTATCTGTGTATTCTTCTTTGTCTTAAAGTTCTGGGTTTTTATCAGATGCTATAAAGCAAGTTAATTTGAAATTGTGGCATAACTTTCCATTATGTCTGGTTGGTTTTGATATGAAAACCAACAAGTGGGCCGTGTTTCAGTTTGGAACCTATTGTGGAATAAAATAGACATGTGCTAAGTAAGAAGATAATTCATTTCAGTTGTGGAGAACTGTAGGCATGATAAATGATTTTCCTGCATAAAATTCCCCACTTCTGAGACAGTATTAGTTTTTACTTTAATTACCAGCTCCAGTAATGTTTCCTATCCATAACTGTCTACAAAATAGACTGTTGCTGAGCAGAGGGTATGGCCTGTTTACTCATCCATTGAAAAGAGTGCCTAAGTTCTACCAAGTCTTCCTTACTTGGTCTGAACTGCCTCATGGGAGAGTGTCCTTCATTTAAATATTTAAATATTAATGTTTCATTTTACAGGCGAAAAACTTCAATGTCATTTTAAGGATATGTAACTTAACGGGGGAATCAGTACCCATCGCAGGAGTGGGTATTATTTTTATTTTTCACTGTAAGAGAAAGCATTTTAGAAAATGCTACAGTGCTTCCATCTTGAGATGTTTGACTTGTATCTTGTTTTCTCGTTGCAGAATAACAGCAGCAACAAAAACAACAGAAAGAGGCTGTCAGGGTGGTTTTCTCAAAAATGGTTTAGCTGACATTAGCCACAAATGAGCAGAGCGACACTAACTACTAATTGATTACAGTAATTACGCAGTCTTTGGCTAGTTTGTATTGGCAAACTATATATACTCCTCACATAAATGTGAACTTGCAGAATGCACGGAAAAGGTCACTCTCATTTGCATGATAGGCTTCATTAGAATATGCTAAGGACAAGACCTAGTGTTTTATGACTTCAGGTGATGAATAGCTACCATATTACTCTGCTCGCTGAAAGCATGTTTCAGTCACCTTAATTTACATGCTGTTTTTTAACACCAAGAAAAATCTGTGGGCTGGTAGGGAACTAGCAACAGATAACTGTTTCATTTTATTATGGTTGCATTGCAGATTGTGTTTCATTTTGCTCTTTGTTCTACAGAGGGAACAGACATTATTTTCAATACTTTCTTTTGAGGAGGAAATTCTTTCCGTGATGTGTGCATTTCTCTCAGCAATGGCTATTTTGACCCCAAACTACAATTTTGTTGGCAAGGACAACAAAAAAATTTACACCATAAATATAGATATTGTACAGTAAGTTTTTCCTTTCAGTATGGGGACTGAGATAGGAAGGCACTTTCTTTAAAGAAAAATCTTTAAAACTGGACATTCCTTGTTTCACTATTTTTTCCAGCAAGAATGGGAAATGCAGTGTTTTACTTCCAGACTGACTTCAGTGTCCACATGTAATGAAGGAAAAATAATTCTAAAATCTGAGACAAGAAATGTTTTTCTAAAAAAAAAAAAAAAAAGTATGTGTTCAGAGTGATGGGAATCTTGTATTAGATAGTAATTCTTTCATTGTAACTGCAGTTCTTCTTACAAATCCCATTGTAAAACAGGCAGTAAGGTTTCTCCTCATACCATTATTTGTATGTCATAACACACTGGAATATGGGCCTGATGTTTCTAGATATGTAGCTTTTTAAAAAAATTCTTGGATCACAAAAGATACTTCTTTGAATAAAACTGGGTAGAAAATAAAAAAAGAAGTGGACAGTTTTATTATAAATTGCAGTTTTGTAATAATATTGTACAATGAGCTTGCACAAGCTTTTTAAAATATCATTGCTGCCACTGAACAGGTCTGTAATTTATTTATTCAGGAATGTTAGAGGCATTTTTGATTTATTTGTTTTTAGAGAAGTTTTGTTAAGCAAGATAATGAGCAGAGCTGGTGTTAATCATTTACTATGCAACTCCGAAAAATGAAAATTTTGCATATCTTTAGCACTGTTGGGGAAAATAAATTCACTTGTAGTGCTAATGGTCTATTGGTATAATTTTTTAAAAATGTTATCTGTTACTCTGGAGAAATCCAATAGATTCATATGTTATGCTAAAAGCTAAACTAATCAATATATAATTTTGCATCCATATGTACATATGTATTGAGTAATCAGAAGTATTTGTTAACTGTAAAGATGAAAAATGAATTTGGGGGTGGTCACTGCCATAGGTGCCTACATATTTGTTTATGAATAGCCCTTCAGGTGAACATGTTCTCTAAATATGCACATAATACAAATAATACAAAGTTTACTTTTTAGAACAGGCTTTCAGGAATACTAAATGAGTTTGATCCTATTCCAGGTGGCCACGGGTTTACAAATATGGCACAAGTTGTCATGGCCTTTGCTAAATAATATTTATTTTAAGGATTTACTGTAACAGTCTAACTAGTATAGGATTTAGTGTAACTAATTTAGAGAATTTAAAGATTAGATGCTCTTTAACTTGTCTCTGTTTATACAGCTCAGAATTGCGATGTGTTCTGTCTGGCATGCTGTCCTCTGGTTTTTAGGATTAGTGTTTTCCATTTTTCAGTTTCCTGCTGAGCAACTACAGATGGATAAAACTGTCTTTGGGTACCAGGTCACCTGATTATCTGTCTCTCTCTTTTCTCTCTCTCTTTTTTTCTTTTTTTTTTTTTTTTTTTTTTTTTTGTTAATCAAGAGGTTCTTGGGAACATGCGTTACTTCCCTGGGATTAATGGAGTTAGTGACTTTGGCTTTTGGAGCACGTTGAAACTGTCAGCTGTGTAAGGTGCTGGCAAGGTTGGTTTGGGACTTTGTTGTTTCAGAAAAGGACTGTGTATGTTTTACCTGTTAAGCACTCACCACAGAAGTTAAGGATGGGGAAACAGCCATTTGTCAGGAACTTGACTTATAAATAAATCTAATAATCTATTAAAACTAAATTAAGGAAAGTGTGATCTGAGGAAGACAGAGTCTTGGTATGTTTTTTTCCTGTTGTGGCCTCCGTTCTTCAGAAGTATTGTAAAGGATAGGATCCTTTCTTGGCACTGTCAATAACCTAAGACATTTCTGAATGATGCATGAGCTTTGTCATTTGCCTGTCAGGGAGAGATGAACCTCCAGTTTAAACAGGAGTAGTTTGACTTACTCACGTGCTGGTCGACCGTATGCTGTTGGAACAAGCAGTTGAAATCTGAGCGGGCGTGTCATGCCCCTATAGACATTCTGAAGGAACATGCTTCGTTTAACTAAGATTTTCTGATACCTGATCTGGTGAAAAAGAAAGGAGGGGAAAATGGTACCATTTTACTGAAACATTTTTTAGCATCTTTCGCAGAAACAAGCATAGTGACTTCTGAAACATTCTGCCACTGTACGCATGAACCTCCATCATTGAGGTTGATAATGAATTTGACTGTTCCTTTACTATGGGCTAAATTCCAGGCTGTGTTGTTACTCTGTACTGCACTCTGTTGCTTGTCCTTGTTGTTACGCTCTTTTATGCCAGAAAAAGAATGCAGTTTGACAGCTATCACTACAAGTGCCTGTGGACATCATACACAAGCCAAATGCTAGATGGTGATAAATATGTTATGATTAGACCTTGTTATCTAGATCATATGTACTGTAGTGAAACCTACACTTGTTTGCTCTCTTCTTGGGAGGAAGTAGGCTTGCATTAATTTAGAGATACACTGGAAAAAATATTTTAAAAAATATTTAAAAATAATTTTAAAATTACTATTTTCTGTTTGTCTTGTTGCTGGAATGAAAAACATAATTTCTGAATGCTTTATGATACAATTTTTAGTGATGCATCTACAAAAAGGTAAGAAGAAATGCTATGTTTGTGCTTACCAAAGTGATAAGCAGAATCCTTTGGCAACTGCAAATGTAAGAGCTACAGAGGTACATAGCTAAACATAAGAAGAATGCTGAAAAAGGGAATTCCATTTTAACCTGAAAAATACTCAAAAGAATTTGCTTGTTCATTTCTGTCAATGACTGCCTGCTAGCCCTACTTTCCCTGTGTCGTGGAAAGTATGAAAAGCAAGGGCAAAGATGTGTAGGTTATGTTGGTCCCTTCTCTGCTTGTAGTTATGTCCCAGAAGAGGGAAGAGTGAAGTGCTGATGCATCCCATTTCTAAACATCTCCAGCTGAGAGGATCCATGGAAAAGTTGATAACATTTAAAAAACAGTTCTTCTCAGGTGGAGTTCTTCAGCAATAAGGTTGGCTTTCCTGCAGGTAGGTTTCTCCACAGCACAGCTAATGGGGACATGGAAAATCCAGTTAGCTGAATCTTCAGTGTGCCATGGTGTACTGGTGTGCCAGCTTCACCCTTAGGCACAGCAATTGTTGCATGTTCTGAGTAATCCAGGGGTTTACTTGTGGTGTAGCTAGCATGGTGTTCCTCTTTTCCAGACTGGTGGGACTTACTAGAAAATAGTTGGCTTGGCTGTGAATCCTTGTGTAAGGATGGTTGTCACTCACACAACTTCATTTATGTCATGCTGTGATAAAAGAGACTGTGTGTTTGAAGGCTTTTAGGACCCTTTCCAACTCGGTATATTCTGTGATTCTGTGATCAGTGACATTTTTACTAACTCGCACCCAACCTTCCTCTGTAATCCCTGATTAGAGGCAGCAATATTGGGTAATTACTTTGACTGGCCTTAAAATAAGTAAGTAAACGTACTCACAATTTTACAACATATACTAATTTTCATCAAGGCTGTTTAAACATGTCTTGAAAAGTAGGATGTGTTTTTAGTGTAAGTGATGGTAAATTCTGAACGAGTTGTCAGTACTGCTAGGATTTGTGAAATTCTCTAATAGGTATTCAAGAAGGTAACTTCAATGCCAGGTAATATCTGTGTTCTGAAATGTTATGAAAGGGTTTTTCATACTTCCGTTCATACTTGGCACTGCTCAGTTTTGATTTGTAAATTGTGTATATTGTTTTTTGCATTGCTTTTAAATTTGAGTGATTGTAACACAACTGTTGAAGGATCCATATTTGGAATGATTGTACTTTTGTGATTGAATTAAGATAAGGGCTTGCAGTTGATAGGTCTGCATGCCATCCTTCCCACTTCCCGTCGTGAAAAAAAAAGCAAAAAAAAGCAGAAAAATAGAAAAAAATAGAAATCTGGTTATGTCTTCTGGCTTTCTATGCTGTAGCCCTAGTCAGAGTGCTTGAGATGTATTTTTTACTCATATTTCCAAGTGGAATTTCCTAGATGGATGTACAGGAGTCTAAAGCATAATGAGATCTAAATTAAGGAGATAACAGGATAATCTCAGCACCCCATTGAATCCACTATGCTTTGAGAAGTGAGAATTTCCTTCAGATGACATGTAAAAATGGGATTCCTGGGGGGGTGTTTGACCAGGGATATTGGAATTGATGCTCATTTCTTCCACATCTGTTGTCTTTTAATGTCTTCTAGAGGTGCTTGCAGTATTGTATTCTTCCACTCTTCTTGCATTGTGTAAGCAGACAGGGTCAGGTAATGAACACAAAGACTACTTTAGATCTAGTTATACAAAATCTCTCCTTGTGAACCTAAGTATGTTGACATTATCAGCAGACACATGTCCATTTTGTATTGCAGGACTGTGCAGGTTCAAAGAGGCAGAAAAGTGCGATAAGAAAACCTGGCATGAACAACCAAATTCCACTGATGCATGAGCACAAACGCGCCAGCTCACAGATACACAAAAATTCTGAGGCTAAAATAAAATAGTTTCTTGGCAGTTCTTATTCACACTTAATTGGCTAATTGCCCAGCCTGACACTGGCACTGGAAGCATTACAGAGGTAATATTTTTTTAAGAGGTGAGCAGTTCCTCGATAATGTCTCTGATATCCTTCAGACAGGTATCTTGTTCTTTAACAGCAGGTGTAGAAGTTTAGCCATTTTTTAGGATCGAAGTTTGTTCAATGCTAGGAAAAATATGTACGTTGAAAGCTTCTTTGTATGCTTGGAGTAAGTAGAGAAGACAGAATATTAACGTTAAGCCAAATAATTTTATATGCCTATTCCTGTTTTTGTGGGATCCATTAGATGAGAAAAGAGGTCTGGGGACTTTCCAACATGAGTATCCTGTATTGTGGAGATTTAAATAGAAAGTGCAAGGTGTTTTCCTTTTTGTCATTAATGTTGCAATGCAGTAGCATGACCAGCTGGTGATGGGTTAAGGGATCAGCTTAAAGAAATTTATTGTTCAAAGGGCTGAATAGCTCAGGGGGTTGGTAATTGGATACAAATCCCATCACCTCCAGATTGTCTGTTCTCATGCAGCTCGTCTTCATACTGACCACAACTTGTTGCTGTCCGGTAATTTTTTTATAACTTCTCTTTTAAAAAGTTTGACTCCTTTGTATTCCAGTGAAAGTCACCATCAGAAATGACACTTAGGTTCATTGTCACATTGGAAAAAAATCACAATTGAAAGGGCATGGAAAATGAACTTTAAGTAACAGCGACTAAAATTAAAATTGGTGGAAAATAGAGGGATATTAAGAATTACAGACCAGTGAACTGTAAGTGCTGGGTAAATTGAAGTTATATTTTAGAATACAAGTCTAAAACACAGTCACAATGACAAGGCAAACCAATGTTACAAAGGAAACGTATTTCCAAATATTTATATGTGTATGCAGGCTACCTTTTTGTAAGACGGAGAGCAAATATAGCTAGTCTGGGTAGCTATGCATCCTTTAACAAATTCCTCTATAACAGGACAATAAGTACCTAGCTAATGGTTGTTTTAGAGCATTTTCTTTATGAATTGGAGTGTGATAAAAAAAAGTTTGAGACTTTTAAAATTATTTAAGTGTGCCGTATCTCTAAGCATGTAATAGGCATACCACTGCTGACACACTTCTGCTTAAAAAAAGAAAAAAAAAAAGGAAGAAATCTCTCAGCTATTGTTATTTAATTATTGGCACCATTTATGAGATTGTTCTGTTGAAACCATTAGTTGTTCCACTGAGGCAGTTTGTCCATTTCATAATGTCTTATCCTGCACTGGTCAAGCTGCATTTTTGATGTTTTATTTTTAAGAGTACGAAATGAGTCCTACAAATTATGTACTTGATAAATATGTGATCTAGTCAAAAGAAAGGAATTCCTTTTTCTTCTAAAAACAATTTTCTCATATGTTGTTGGATTCTCCAGAGGATGTGATCTGTCTGTCACTGTACTTCACAAGAAGTTCCCTTGAACTTGTGCAGAAGACAAGCGCTTGTAGAAATTGTAGTGGTAGAGAAATTTGTATAGTTTATATTTGGGATTTCTCATACATTTAGGCTCTCATTATGCAAGGTTCTATGTGTTCTTGAGGTATCTTGAATACCTTCAGGACTGTCTGGGTGGTGCTCATCTTTTAGCAGAATAGAAACCTTTGTTGCATCATTATTTCCTTCTGTCTCTTCAACTGCAGTTTAGGTCGAACTTAAAAAGCACTAATAGAGAAGGGCGTGTATAAGTAAATTCTCAGAAATGCAGCAGACATAACCCTTGCTCAGCAACACATTTTTAAGTTTCCATCTATTGTAGGGGTCTTATGGGAACCACAGCGTTTCTGCAGCACTGTCCTTTGTCAAGAGTAGCTAAATTGCACTGTAGCATTGTAGAGATTTTCAACTCTTGCTAGGTCAGTGGTTTCAAAAATATTATTTCAAAAACTCCTCGATAAATTTTAAAAAATTCCAATAAAAGAAACAAAACTCCAGCAGTTCCTTTTCGGAGGATCCTGGGAGCTGGTAACTGCTGGAAATCATACTATCTGTACAAAAAATACCGTTGCTTTTTATTTTTAGGTGGAATTTTTAAGTGAAACTAAATGAAGTTTAATGGCTTATAACATTGCATGAATTTGTCAAAACTGATCAGCTGGATTGCTACACAATGAATACTGAAAATGTTCTGGTTTTTAGGCTTATAATAGCCTACAGCCATTCAAAAGTCAAAATGTTATTTGATGATTTCAGAATGTTAATGAAATTATTATTAATAGCACATATATTAATCTTAATGATATATGTAAATATGGGCAAATGTAAAGCTCTGTTGACACCAAAATAATTATTCTACTGCTGAAAGTAAACCTGGGGTTAAATTTCAGTGATCAAGCATAAAACAGTTTGCTCTAAATGCGTCAATAAAAGAATTTCTGATGAAGTTTAAAATTGTATACAGGCTCAGGAGATTTGGAGTGTTTGTTAGTACAAAAAAAAAATTGAAAAGGAGAGGATGATTCTATTTGCTTTTAAACTAGCAGAAAATAGTAACAGACTGTTCTGATTAAGAAAAAAGATGTAAGAAGCTTTGCTTTGTTGTTATCTTGGTTCCAGAAAGTATCATATCTAATAGATGTTTAAGTGTGGGGTTTTTTTTAGGTGAGAGGAAAGTAACATTTATCATTCTCCACTGTGAATTCATTTGCGTAATAATTTGATTTTGCTGGCTTGACTTTTGTTTCTGTGCTTTTTGCTCTTTTAAGTTAAAATGGTTCTTCTCTTGCAATATACATATAATTTTTTTTTCCCTATTTGGTGGTGTTAATCAAGAATTAATATGGTTTTCATGCTTGCTTTCTTTTTTTTAGGAAGGCAAGGGTTATGTTCAAGGAACATAGAGATTTCTTGTCTGTAGTTGTATGCAGTAAACAGCATGATACATTTTTTATTGTAATATCTATCTCTGAAAAGCTAAATGTTGGTAGCAGGATATGATCTCTCTGTATTGCAATGTGAAAAGAAAGAGAGTGAACTTTCTTGTAAAGGAGAATTTCATGGCATTTTACCTGTTGAGGGCCCTGTAGAGCCAGAAGTATAGTGACTTGCCTAAGTGACAGGCAGTAGCAGCCGTGGTGTCACTGTGTATTATCACCTCATGCTAGCTGGAAGCACTCCCTGAAGCCGATCTAGGTTGTATAGTCCTAGATGAGGTCTTCATGGGTGCTGACCATAAAAAGTTCATCAAAGTAATGAGGCGAGGCGAGAGCTTGGCGCTCATGGGCAGAGCTCAGCACCAAGGAGTGTGAACTGGCTCCAGCTGTGACAATAAAACAGCAGGTGGCTGCTGTCATTAGGGGTGGCAGATGAGGCAGGGGACTAACATTCAGCCCACAAAACTCTCATTTGTTAGCCATCGCCACTGTACCATGCAAAATAGCTTCCATCTCAGTCAATTTTACTTTGCAAAATATTACGCAGTCGCCATAAGAAAATTAGAGCCTTGGGTTTACAGGTTCCTTGGATCTTATAATCAGAAAACTCTGTGCTCTCAGGTTATGTGGAAAATTGGACTTTTTTCTCCCTTGAACAGTTTGAGGATTTTTACAGTAATTTTATAATAGGTTGTTTCCACCCCAGCATGTGTTTATCAGTTAATATTTTGGACTATTTTGTTTTTTACTCCTTTATAAAATCAATTCCATCCATCCGTTCAGCTATGTGTTGCACATAACATTGCCTACTATTCAGTATTATAAAAGTTGTGCACTGATCAGACTATTTCTGTCTCCATGTCTGTGCAGGTACAGACATTTCATGGAATAAATATTTTTTTTTTTTTGAGAGGAATTCTGCTAATCTGAGAAATTGTAAAGAATCAGAACAGCCCTTTGATTTGTTTTGGGGTTTTCTTTTTGCTTATTTCTGTTCATATAAAATGCGAAAGCATTTTGTATGTATTTAATCTCTGCAGAATGTTTTTAAACTATGTAAGATTTGAGGCCTTTCTCCGCTGCAAACCGTCCTGGTGCAGCTCATCCCTGCAGCAAGCTCTGTGGGTGTCAGGGGTTAAACAATGGGGAGGTGTTGTTGGCTCCAGTGTGAGAGCCATTTTACTTGCATCCCGTTACAAAGCCAAGAAGAGAATTGCATGTCAGTGATTGCATGCTCTGTTCCATAACTCTGAGTGACCTCCAGGAAATATGGAGAATTCAGGTGGTCATTTGGACATGTGTCAGTTGTGAGCATGTTAAATTCTAGTGCTCTAACAGGAACCCATTCATGAAAATCAAAATGTGATGCAATACTGAATAAAATGGAGTACCACAGCGTGTGTTGGTACCTGTGTCACCTGTGCTGTCAGGCTCCCCTCCTACTGAAAGTGGACCTGTGGAATCCAAATCCTGTCATTTCACGCTGGCACTTGAGATGAGGCTATATGGGGCTGTGGTTGCAATGACAGTGTAGATTAGGAAGGAAAACCCCTTTAGCTTCATTTCGGGAAGATACTGAAAAAGCAGTATTTTTTTAGACGTGGTTTATGTCTCTATAGGACTGGAGTGTCACTTTGTATAAAAACCCTGAAGTTCTGTAATTTTTCCTGTTAGCAATATACATTCCTTTTGTTGCATCTTTTTGGGTAGTTTGTCAATTCGTCTTTCTTTTTTAGATAGCATGCCATAAGCTTTTGTTTGAAACTACAGTGATTTCTCCTTCACTTCTTTGTCCATAGGTACACCCAGCATGTGTATGTAGGTTTATCCAGGCTCTTGAGATCAAAGATGTTTTTTTTTCTCAATTCTGTTGGGCTCCCATGTAGTTCCTATATCTCTCATGTTTGATTTGTGGCCAGAAATGGTCAGAGTTAATCTCAGATGCTGGCTGGAATTGGAGTAATCTTTGCCAGAGAACATCTTCTGCTGTGTCACAGATATCATCTTTATGACTGTACTGATTTGATCTGTATTCCTGTGGTTTTTCCAGACTGATGACAGTCTTCATACCAAGTGCGTGCAACATCCATACTGGCCTGCAAGAATGTGGCCTGGTTGTGTGCATGTGTGTGTGTGTGTGTGTGTGTGTGTGTGTGTGTGTGTGTGTGTGTGTGTGTCTAAAATATCCATTTAAATCCAGTGGGATTTTTTCTATTCTCTTTATTGCTTCAATAACAGTTATATCTCAGGTGAGTACCCTTAATCCCTTCCGTCCTGGCCTTGGACTTCTGAAGTGACTCCTGCTGGGCATGAGAGCAACACCAGACTTTGTGCTTGGTAGCTTTAGTGATTCCCCTGCTAAGTATGTGGCTGAAGTGATGAGAGGTGTTAGCATTTGCGTATGGGATAAGTGGAGTAACACCACTGTTACACCTGGAATTCTTATTTGGATAGACTTCCGTGCTGCTCTTAGTATCATCTGGATGCTCTACATTCAGTGCCATAATTTGAGAGAGTTTTGTAGATCTGTAATACCTGGATAGGGCATAACAGTCTGTCTGGTCTGTATACCATGATTTGCTCTGAGACTCTATTACTTTCTTCAGTCAGCCTCCTTCAGTGGTAGGAAGAAGTTGTTGCAACACTCTGCTTGTGGGAAGAGTTATTCATGGCTGTGATAGGAATATCTGGAGGGACTGAGATGCCAGTTGAAAATTAAAGCTCTGAGCTTTTAGTTATGCTCAAATACTAATAAAGATGTCTTCTAACAATGAAAAATCAGACACTAATCAGACACACTTGTCAAGTGTTAGGTTGGTTTGATGACACGGTGTTAGATGGTTCTTAGTCCCTGAGGCAGCAGTGGCCAGGCCCAAGAGCCCTTGGACAAGGAAAGTCAGAACCATCCTTGTGCTTTAAACGTGTTTATGGGTATACACGTGTCAGATGCATTTGTTGTGGACTGAAACCCATCCGACCCAAACGATGGCCTTTTTGTTTCTTTGGCTGGAGCCAGTCAGTTCTGATTTGGCCAGCCTGTTGTCAAAGGTTCATGCATGTGGATGGTACTACTGATGGTTACAGATTAGGTCTTGCTGTCACAGATTTACTATTTTTATGCAGCTACTTTGGCAAAAAGATATTCTGAAGTATTTTGCTTTCTACCTGAAGTCAAACAGTCTTGTGGGATGCCTGGATGTAAGGCAAAAAGGATGTGTTTTACAGCTGAGTTTAAGTCTCGGGAATAAACAAATCATCGAGCACTTGCTTTTCTATGTCAAGCAAAGACCTAAGGCAACATTCTCACTACTCTCACAGATCAAGCGGACTGCAGTCTTCTCTCCAGCCACCATCTATCACCAGCAGCATTTCAAATTGTGGGGAAATTGTCAATTAAAATTGTGTATGTCTTCTGATTGTGTATGACTTCTGAGCAGTTCAGTCATCAGATAGTGACCAATTTATTCATCTCATTCCTTTCTTGGTACCTCTCAACTTTGCAAAAGGCCACAGGCACTGTAGCTGCAGAATTGACTGAGTTATATATGTGGCACTGCTACTGCAGGCCCTGTGTGTTTTCCAGTCCACAAATCAACTACCTTTAGATTTGTTTTGATTTCCTTTAAAGACAGGCAACAGTAGATTCTTTTGATGAGGAGAATTTCATTCTCAAGATAGCTCTTCCTGTAGCAGCTCTGCATAAACCTGGTAATTCAGTCTGCAGTGCGATTTCTGAGCCATCAGGAAGAAGCTACATCAAAAGTGACTTTTCATTCTAGAATAGCGAAGTTTTAAAAATATTTGTTTGGCTCTATCTGATGCGGGGTGCTGTGGGGTGGCTGAAATGGCCGCGTTAACCCAAAAGCATCCCCTGCAAGGGATGCCCTGGGGGTGCAGCTCGGCACCTCGCAGGCCGACTTCCAGCGCCCGTGCCGATGGATGGCACCGAGACACAGCCCCGCACCCAGGCCAGATAGCTCAGGTGTTACCAGGAGCAAGGAGCGTGGAGGGCTCTCCGCATGGGTTCCAAAAGGTTTATTCTGAAGGATCCAGAGGCAAAAGGGGGTGAGCAGGCCTCGTGTACAAGCTTATAAGGGGTAACAGAAAAGGGGCTGGCAGAACACCAGCAGCCAATTACCTGGGGGCAAGGGGCAGAGAGAAGGCAGAGGGATACAACAACCAATGGGGAGAGGGAAGGGGTGGAGTGGGGGACCAGGTACCAGACAGGTACTGCCTGATGGGAGAAGAAGTCTTTCCCTGTAACCTGAGCAGGGGGAGCTTATTTATTCTCTGAGTTGACCCACCAGCGCAGGGGGTCTCCTGGACCAGGGTTTTCTGGCATCCCGGCTTCTACCGCTGCCAGCTCACCCACCCCAACATCTATCAACTCTTCTTTTAAGTAGAAAGTAATTGGAACATCCTTGTTTTGAGATGGTCTTACGGTCTGTTTCTTGCACTTTTGAAAGTCACAGGCTTTGTTCCTTGGGATCAGTAGGAAACTCTTTACAAACTGTCTGCAGAACTCTGAAGGCACCTAGAGATGTGCTTCACCTGGCTGACCCAAAAGATTGAATCTACTTTAAAGAATTTCTCCCTTTCAAATATTAGCCTGTTTATCCTTCTGTTGCTTTCCAGATGCTAGATGATGATATGTGAAACTAATGCCAACTGCATCAAGTTCTTTATCTGAAGTCCTGAGCATGCTAGGGAAGGGACTGGAGCATGAGTAGGAAGACAAGCCAGTGTCTGAAGAAAGTGGAAGGAGTGGAAAAGGGAGGGACCAGAGTTATGGGAGTATGGATATAGAAATCATGAAAAAAGAAAAGACATAGCCCTGTCTCGGTGGCAAGGTTGTAAAGCACTGTTCTGGATCACAATGCTTACAGCTGCAAACATTCATTTATGTTTAAAGCATTTCTGCAGCCTCATTTAGCATGGCAAGTGTGTTTTCTGGTGATGCCCTGGTTTTGGATGTTAGTATTAATCTCTCTTAAATGCAAGGCACTCCCAACACCTAGCCTGGAGTTGCATTTCAGACTTAAGGAAAAGAGGTTCTGCATCGTGGTAGACTTGAGAGGTTGGTAGCAGCGCTAGAGAAAGCACATTGTGATTCTGTCTTTTTCTTTCTTTTTAATTTTTTTAGTACTTTGTGCAGCTGTTAGATTACCAAACACCTGTTAGAGGTGACAGTTACAGATGCTCAATAACCAATGAAAATTAATAGAACATGTGATGCTTTTAGCTTAGAAGTGATTTGGTAAGATGTGTTTAGAAATCTAATTACATAGTGCTGCTGTCTACCATTACCACTTAACATTCATTAACTTCTCTGAATATTGAAACAAACATTTCTTGTAGTGGTACTAATTTTCTCATATATTTGTAAGGTGATTTTCTGACAGAGGGAACACCTGACTTAAAAGTTTTTGCCATTGTTTAGCTATTTTAAGTTTGCTCTTTAAGCAAACAAAGGCAATGTGCCATTTCTTTACTTAGAGTTATCACTTGTTATTGTGTCTCCAAATATGAAAGTTCCCACTTCCACTCTTAAGTTTCTACTCACTTTTATGTTAATAACAGTTATCACTGGCTGGATGTGGCTTATTCCTGCAGCTGGCATTGAAGGGTACTTTTTATATTTAAAATAAATACAAAATTATTTTTTGTATTTAAAATAAATACACCTCTACACAATACCTTCAAACCAAAAAAGTTCAGAATGGACCTTTTGCTAACTTAAAGGAAGCCCTTTTGATTTCAGTTACAGTAAAAGTAACTTCAGGTGAGGCACACAGGTAAGTGAGCTTCCTCATGGGGGACAAAAAAATGTAAATACTGCCATTGAATTCTTCTTTTTTTTTTTTTTTTGCCACAGTGCTTGCACTAAGAGACTAAATTTCTGTCCTGGATGGCATATTTTATAGCATCTACCTCTTAAAAGTGCGATGGTGAGAAGACTCAACAACTTCAGATGGCAGGATAAGCTTAAGTGGAATAATAGAGGATGTTTTCTGTTTTATTTAGTTTGCTTTTTCTTTGTACCCATGTCTTTTCTGCCAGAGTATGTAAGAGGAGATAATTGTGCCTGTTGCTACTACCTTATGGCCATGGGGATAATAATTCTTTCCCATCTTGAGAGTAGCAGATCGGTGGCAGAGAGCAACAACAATATGTTGAGGGATGTCTCTCTCTTCTGGTTGATAGAGGCAAGAATATGCAGGAACAACGCAGCCGATTGATTGATTGATAGCGCGCAACTCATCTATAATGATCTGTCTGATATAGCAGTAAATTATTCTTGAGATTGAAGCAGGTCATTGAACAGCACATTGACGATCCTGTTGTCTGTCATCCTGTTCAAAGCAAGGCAGGAACAGTAGCTGCTGTGATACTCAAGTCTACCTGGGGTGCAAGCTGTGTACGGGTGTTCTGATAATACAAGTTGTTGTCTTCTCTCTTTATTTTTTTTTCTATTAGGCACCTTGGCTTCATTGCTAGCTTGTTACAAGTAACAATAAAAAAGAGATGAGGTGTTTCTGGAAGAAAAGTTTGTAGTCATTACACTGATGTTTTCATACTAATATAAAAACCACTTGAAAAAGTTGGGTTTTAAACTTCAGCAGCAAAACTTCTTCATGGAACAGAAGCTAATAAATAATTAAGAAACATACCTGATTGTTGCATGGAAAATGGTAAAAAACCCCCCAAAACCAAACAACACCATAAAAACCACCCAGACTTGAAGCAGAAAAGCTGACAGTTCTCAGAAATTCAAAAGTTACATTAGTCTTTAGGTTCCAGGAATTACCACGGTATTTTTCCGTGGTAATCTGGGTTCTTGTCTTGTTAGTGATGGCAAAATTGTCTTCATTTACTTCTGTTGGTTTCTCTTTTCAAGAGGAAAAGTTTGAATCTTCCAGTTTGCCAAGTTACTCAGGCTTGAAGGTGTGGATGGATGGATGGATGGATGGATGGATGGATGTGTTTTGCTTCCCAGTTTAGTTACCAGTGTTGATGAGGGTGGAGCATAAAATAGCCATATCCTTCTTTGACACATGGGGTCAGCAGGGAGTAGAAGGCAGTGTGTCACAGCACTCTCAGCATCGCAGATGGTGTGATCATGCATGACTTGTTAACCTTTTGAAATATTATTGATTTTTTTTTTTTTTTTAAATTACGAAAAATAACCATCGCTTTTATTTAGAAGTAATAAGACCTGCTTCATTTGGCTAGTAAATGAGTCTGGAGAAAACCACGTCCTTCCTATGCAAGGTTCTAGGACTTGACGTCCTGTCACAGAGGGCATGAAGTTTTTCAGATATTTGGATGTTTTCCACATTAGACTTCGCCCTGCCAGATATTTACTTGAACCTGACATCTTGTCACAAAGGGCATGAAGCCTTTCAGACTACTGGATATCTTCCACACCAGACTCTGCCCTGCCAGATACTTTCTTTTAAATTGAGTCCCTTGCGCGCAGTCATGCAAGAGAGTTATCAGAGCCCCAGTCTGGACCCTTCAGAATCGGCAAACATCTGCAAATGATGGACTTGAAGAAATTCTCAGGAATTTAAGACTTTTGATGCATGGAAAGAAAAGTTTACTTGTTCATAGAAAGCCATTGCTTTCTGGGCAGTTCTGCATTTTCCTCTGTGCTCTTGTTCCTGAAGTTAACTTTGCTGAATACAAAATCCTGAGGGAAACATGAGATTTGGATAGCAACTTTTTATATAATTTGGAGAATTTAAAAACTTGACGTTTTTTAGTTCATGTAGACTGTGTAAATACTATTTGACTAAGTGCTGATTTGAATATGTGAAGTTCTTCTTTTATGGGTAAAACATGCACAACTCAAGTGCATGCAGAAATCTGTAATTACATATACAAATTTTATTGAACATTCTGAAATAAATACAGGTCCTAGTATTCTTTGAGAAAATGCTCTATTTCTTTTTCCTACTGGTTGCTATCCCTGTTGGCATGGCTCCCTGTGAACCACACATTCAGCTACAAACAATTAAAGTTTCCAGTGCTTTTTGAGACACAGTAAGAACAAGAATGCTTCATTAAGGTAGTAAGAACCATAGATTCCACATTGTTATTTACTTGCCTGAACATATCCCAGTCCCCCTTCTTGGCATGATCTGTGAAGCTTGCCTTGATATTCTGGTTTCTTGCCTCGGGTGGAGATACAAGAACAGAAATTCAAGCACAGACCACGGAAAACAAAACCTGATGTGAACAGGGTAATATATCATTTCATTGTATTCTGTGATGGTGTATAAATGTTTGAGATCCTTTTTCTTATTATTCCTTGATACTGTCAGATCTCCCAGCTGATTCATCCAAAATGGTAAAACATTCTATCTTTTCTATGTGCCTGAAACCTATGCTAAAAAAAAAGCACTAAATACAAATAATTTTAAAAGAATAGCATTCTATTCTGCTTCTCTTGAATTTGTTTATGGGTTTGATTTTCTTTTTTTTTTTTGAGGCTCTCAAGCAGCTTTTTAAAACATCCTATGTACTTGGGTCATGCAGTAGCTTACCTGTATTCTCAGAGTTAAATTTGTGTATAAAGAGGTTTTCGACAGTTTAAAGGAGATGTAAAGGATATTGAGAATATGAATAAAGGCTAGATATTCATTGTTATTCTCCTGGACTTTTCTGCTGTCATTGAACATTGTCGTCTGTAAGATAAATTCTCCAAGAGCAGTTGCAGAGAGCAATGTATCCACTGAGAAGTGATTTAAAATTGCTCTTCAGCTGCTGGATACCTTGTTTGTAGAGTCTCACAAAAATAAATTTCCATGCGGGTCCTCCTGAACAGTTATGTACCGTTAGAAAATGACTGGTCTGCCACCATGGCTTCACATGACTTTCGGGTAGAGATAAGATGTAGCTCTTTCCTTGGAGCTAGGCCTAGGCTGAGCACTTGGTAAGCACACAGGAAATAAGAGGTTTCATGACTTTATGGCCCAGAATTGGCTTGTTTTGGTTTGTGTGTGTGTGTTGTTGAGTTTAGTTTAGTTTTGTTTTTTTTTTTTTAACTAAAAACCACTAACCCAATGATGTACTTATTGAAAAGGAAAGAGCTGTTATGGATTCAAAACATAATAAAGCTTAGAATCTTTTGCCCTCTCAAAGCAAGATACTTCACAGAGAACAGTTCTCTCCCCACAGAGAAAATAGAGAACAGACAATACATGACAGATTATTCATATTCCTTGGGTACTGTGATGATTAACATTGTACATGCTGAAGAATTTGTATTACACTAGAATAAAAAGTGGAAGTAAAGATTGTCCAATATGTTTCTTTATTCCCAGAATTAGAAGTCCCTTTGTTTCTTTTGTACTTTAAAATGTGCTTTTATAACTGAAGACAAGTCTGTAGAGGCTCCTAAATCAGTTACAGACGTTCTGAGAGAGAGTCCAAGTACTGTTTGAAGATTAACATGGAGTATGAATGGTCACGTTCCTACAAAGCCACAACTCTCTCTAAACTGAAACCAGAATATTCTGCAAACTTATTTTGGGAAAGGTGCTCATATATTTATGATTTAAAATAATTTTTATTTATAGTTTGTGTGCAAAAAGTTGTCTATAGGGAATGAAGATGCTATTCTAAAGCTCTGTGTAATTTTTCAGCTTGTCTTTAATTTATCCTGTATTTTGAACATAGAGCATATGACTGAGGATATTGCTGGTTTGGAGCCAGAGTAGTTCAAAACCACTAAAAAAGTTAACCCAACGTAATGCTACTGCGAGCAAAAGAATCCTGCCTGCTCACCTTGTTCTACTTTAAGAGGAGGCTTCTAGTAGTTTTCCTGCCAAATGAAGGGAACTCCCAGTGACCATGACTGGGATGTATAGGCTAGACATGTCTACCTTTTGAGACTTGACCCACAGGAGAGCAGCTGGGCTGACTTCTTGTCTGCATGTGGGTTAGGGATGAATTTGTCCAGATAAGAGTTTGTAAAACTGGTTCCAGGCCTCTGTTATGGCCTGGTTTGCATGTATCTGAAACAGTAGAGTTTTGCAATTACAGGCTTTTTCTACTCTCTTTTGATGTGTTTCTGAAACTAGTTAGCTTTTAGCATTTGAATGTTTATATTTCCACTAGAATTAAAAACAAGAAATGAGAAATTTGGTGGAGCCTGAATTGGTGCTTAGTAACTGCTGATGGAAAGATTTCTTCTGTTTTGAAGATGTATCACTGCAATATATCTTGAAAGCATTCCCTCAGTGAGTCCTTATAGGTGCCAGTCAAACTTCCCTTAAGATTAATTTAAAAGGCCAAGGCTAAGTCATGTCTATCACTTCAATTCTAGCAGTAGCTTGGGAATAACTGATTTACCTCAGCAGAGGTAAATAGCGCTGATAAACCCATTATTTTTTGACTACTAAACCAGTAATTGCTTAGAAACCTAGAGTTACTGAATGTGTGGAAAACATTTTTGTGTTTGTTTTGTAAAGCCAGCAAACACTGCTACCACCTCTCTGAAAATCACCTGCTGGATTTAGTAAACAAAACCAAATAGTTCCCACTTGTCTCTCTTTGTGGGCTGGTTGGTTGGTTTGTTTGTTTTAATGGGTGGTCCTCAAATTCAGCATCCAAACCAGGTTGTTTAGACTTTACCCCATGTTTTAATAATAGCTGTCTCTGTTGATAGTTCTTTTTCATCGTTCTCATTTTCTTATGAAAATGGCAACTCTGCTTTTGAGGTCTGATTCTGTAAGGTGGCCCCTGAGCTATGCTGAGCACTCCAGACTTGCACTGGGGCATTCTTCCCTCCTCAAGTCTGAAGTCTCTGAGCATTACGTTAAAAGCTTTAAATGTTAGTAGGTGCTGAGATGCGACCTGACTCAGGGTTCATGTTATTTGTGCTGTGTAACAGCAGCAAAATGGTTGCTAGAACATAGGTACAACAGAGAGGAGGCAGAATGTGAGATTAATTGTTTCATGTTATTACCAAGGCCTTTGTCTTTGATTTTGCAGAAAGGTATGTCTGTCTGTACCCCCTGCAGTTGTGTGCTATATGAAATGGTCAGCCTTTGTTTGGAAGCTTCAGCTAAATGGGCTCAGAAACCAAAAAGCACTTCCCTACAAATATTTTGTAGCTGGTTGGGATCTTTATATTCCATGTAAATAGCAAAGTATCCCTTTACAGCTCTGATTGCACATTGCCCTTTCACAGTAATATCATTGAGTTTATTTTTCTTTTCGAGAAGGGGGATAATGGAAGTTGTAACAGGAAATGCAGGTATTACTAAATGAAAATATGTTTGGTACTTTTCACAGCTACATGGAAATACTGTTTCTGTCGAAAAGCAAGGGCAGTACATTTTGTATGCCTTATGTTTTTATTAGAAAACATTTTTTTATTTTGTTACAATTTTTTTCCCTATGTGCGGTAATTCTGATGGCACTTGCATAGTAATGATGGTAACGGTGTAATAGATTATTCATGGTTGTAATGGTTATGATGCCATAGTTATAAGTTGTGTAGGGAAAAGTATTTAAGATACTTTTAAAATGTATTTTTGTAAAAAATAAGGAAAACTACATCATTTAAATAAGACAGTATTATAATCTTAGACCTTAAGGGATGCACAAGAGAGATTCTCTGTAATAATGTGCAAGTGTCCGAAAAAGATCAGACACAGAAAAGCTACATTAACATAATTGTAAAGGAAAAGTACTGTGCCTTTGCTTTTGTGGCTCTTATACTCCATAGAGCTGGTGTTTTACGGTCCTTCCATTGTCCATTACTGCAAACACGTCCAGATGAATTCAGCGTTTAATGTTAAAAATCTTATAACATGCCAGTTTGATTTGTAGCCCTTCATATCATGGAATGCTAATTAAAATCATATTTTTGCATATGTCATGCCTTTCATGTACATATGCAAATAGACTCTATTGCCTTTCAGCTATTAGTAATTAACTTTATGAAGGACAGCTGTAATACATAATTAACAAAAATGTTTGCAAGCCCTTTTCACACTGAAAGTTGCAGCAGTAAAATTTTTGCTTATCGAGAGAACCGTTTTAGTTTGGAGCTTTAGTCTGATATCTAAATTGTTTGAAGCAGTCACATGACATAATTAAATTGATGTTACGGTCTTATCAGCAGAAGAGTAGTATTTGATAGGCTTCTATCTGTTTTATTACTTATGTCACCAAAATTAAAGTAAATTATCTGTCTTTGGTTTGGTAGAAACATGATGCCAGGTAGTATGTATTTTGTTGCTGCTGTTGGTGCTTTGAAGAATGTCTTGCCAGTTTGAACAATATTCCTGCTCATAGTGTATTCATGAACACGTGCTTCACGTTTTTCATCCTTTTTTTTTCACAAGGCTATAAAATAACTAAGGCTATTAATTTGTTTCTATGTGTATCTCTTTAAATAATTAATACAATGAAGTTTGACCAGGCATAAACAGTGACTAAAGCATCTTATCTTGCTGTTTTTTCATGTTTCTCATTAAAAACAATGGAGCTACTTGTATGAAGAAAGGTTGCAGGATGGGCCCATTAGGCTTAAATAAATTCAAAGGTGTAGCTAAAACTGTGTTAGGTTATATCATGAGACAATGTTATGTAGGTAAAATGAACTATATTATCAGTATAATGTGTGAGATGTTCTAATTTGCAAAGGGAACCAGAAACAGGTTTTCCATTCTTTGACCAATGATGGGTAGTTGGGACTTGTAAGAGAGAAAGCCAAGGGACTGCAAAATGAGGGAAGCCTGTTGTGACAGAATGGACTTCTCAATCTAAGTTGTACCCTAGCAGAGGAGGGGTTTTTTAAAGTCTGCCTTTAATGAAATATGTTCAAGTGCATGCTCAAAACAGAAAAACACTGTATTAAAAAAAAAAAAGTTTAATAAAATGGTCTTTCTCATTTGCTGTTTGTTTGACAGGGTGGCATTTGTGATGAAGAAGCATTTGAATACTCATTTACTGGGCAAACATGGAGTTGGCACTCCCAAAGAAAGGTAAACTACTTTAAAATTCTTTTTCGTTGTATCTTATGAAGTATGTGGAGACCTCTTATAGAATATCTAGCTTACCCACAATGAAGTCATCTGGATTTTTACCTCAAATCCCAGAGAAATCCAACATGCTTAAGTGTTCTGATATTGTGGTGCTTATGACACGTCTGTAGAAAGAAATTCCATGTAAAAGGTGTAGGATTTGCACCTTTTGGGGCTTTTCTTTGACAGGTGGTATTCTTTTCTCAAAAATTCCATAGTTGTAAATGTCACTCTCAGTACAAAATCAAATGTTTGGGGGTTTTTTTTCCTTTTTTGTTCTTTTCTTGCTGACCTTGATGCTCATAGGTTTATGAGTCATTACGAAAATGACTTTCTAAGACATCAGAGCCACAGAGGAATTAAAAAGCAAATTTCCTCAAGTGTTCTTGGGAAGGAAGAGAGAGTTGGTGTTTTGACTGTTTTTAAAATGAATTAATTTATTTTTTCAATCTGTACACAGCTACTTATCCTCCAACTTTGTTTGCAAGCAGGTTATTTTTTATGTGGTTTAAAATATAAATGTGTTTTACAAACTCAATGGCGCTGTGTTTGCAGATAAACAGATTTTGCTTCAGATTTATTTGGCACATTGTGGCTTAGCTATTGCTATTTCACTGAATCTTTGGGGCAACTAGAAAATTGCCCGAATTTAGTGTTCTGGATAGCCAAGAGATCCCGTATTCTCTTTCAGCCTGGGTAGATGGCAGTGTTCTTTGCTGGATACTTGATACTGTTTCAAGTATTACTGCCTTGTAAGTCATTCTTCTGTGGTAGGCTTTTATAAATAAAGAGTATTTTCTGGTTTCCGATATGAAAAAAGAGGAAAATAAATGATAGGAGCTGTAGGAGAGCACAGCAAAGCTCTTTCTGGGCCATGTTCATTTCTTGTTAAAGACAATGGAAATGGTCATCAATTAGACCCTTTCCTCACAAGTTTGTCACACTTAAATCATGGAGGGACTTAAGAGTAGGGTTTTACATTAACACCCCAAATACATCTTAGTTTGACTAAGCACCGATTTAGGCAGTGCTTTTATTTTTAAGGAGGTTTCCTCTACAGAGGGCTTAACCAGAATTGCCCTAACATGTGATTATTTAAGAGTTTTGAGATATTCTGTTTAATCTAAAATACAGAATGATGCATTGAAAAAAACAATTACAGTTTCATCAAAGCAGATATCATATTTAAGTTTATGTTGGTTATCTCTTGTCATAGCACAACAATTACAAAAAGTGTTTTGTTTTGGTGGCTTATTTTATAACTGGAAGGATTCAATACCAATATGTTCTTTTACAAGGCGGTACTTACTGTACAATCATCATAAATACAACGTAGAGATAACTTGCATTACCCTAGTGAATAATAATAAAGGATACATACAATAGATTTCCAAATATAGTATCTTAGCCTGAGAGGCATATTTTTAGCGATGATCATCTTGAAATGAATTCCTGAACAAGCAGGATGCTATAAGCTAAATCAGTTGTTTCTGGCTTTTGTTTGCGTGTTTTGTTCTGAAAGCCTCGCAGCTGTGGCCATTTTCCTCATTTCTTCCTGTATTCCTTCAAGGCTTTCTGGCTGGCTGGCCAGCATGGCATGAGGAGGAGGAGCAGGAGGAAGGTGGCAGGCTCACAGGCGCCGGCTGCACAAGGAGCAGAGGAGCTCTGCTGAGGCCTGCAGCCTCCTTGCCCTGCCTCCTGGCATGGCTGGGGAGGCTTTGCCCCCAGGCCGGCATAGGCAAATGGGAGTGACTACATGGCCTCTTCTTTTGCAGTTTCTTCATCCATCTTTTGAGTATTTCTTTTCCACAATACCTTTTTAGGTGGCACTTCAGCTTAATGTAGAGCAGCATCAAACAATAGTGGCAGAGCTACAACAACAATATAAATTTCTAGTAACAGTCTCTCGCTGGGGATGGGGGATGTTTAAGCCACGTGACCTACTGCAGTAAATACCAAACCACCATTGCTTTTATTTCCACCTTTCCTCTCCTGTTATGAGAAAGTTTGATGCCTTTTAATGGCTTTAGGAACCAAAGAAATCCTTCTTCGGCATGTTAAACCATCACTTTGGGCATAAACATATTATAAATTAAGTTACATAGTTTTCTTACCTATGTAAAACATTAATGCCTTGATTATAATTTTGCAAGCTTG
This sequence comes from Oreocharis arfaki, assembly GCA_013398015.1. Taxonomy (NCBI): domain Eukaryota; kingdom Metazoa; phylum Chordata; class Aves; order Passeriformes; family Paramythiidae; genus Oreocharis; species Oreocharis arfaki. Next base: position 1,393,289 of record VZRR01009903.1, on the reverse strand, counting down.
CTATTTTTTAATTTCTCTAGGACAATATAATCAGTTTATTCTTTATGTTTTGAATTTGATTCTGCCCTCTGATACATTGCATATTATACCAAATTCTAATAGAAGCTAGCTAAATAGGCTGTGACAATTAAATTAATAATGCATTTTATTTGCAAGTGTTTAGTCTTCATGGTTTGACTGATATATGCAAAGATGGTAATTTATTAAAAGTAAATTCATGTAATTGTACTACAGAATTTGATGGACCAAAAAAAGTTGTCAGCATGACTATCATCAAAAACAGAAAATTGAAAAGAAGTTCAAAAGGGTGCTTGAAAAAAATGGTTATAACCTATACACCCTGAGAAACTGAGGCCCCTTTAACAAACTTCTTAGAATGGAATTGTTGGTGGTAAGCATTGAGATAGTTCTGAAAGGGAGAGGAAAAAATACATTTACAATTTAGTAAGAAGTACCTAACTTGTGCACCTTGCTCTCTCTAGTTTTCCATCATTATTGGGGTTTTTTATGCACAAAAGGGAAGAGTTACGGAGGCTGTGGAAGTGTTTTAATGGGCAGATACAGAAAACAAGTATAATCCATAATGAGATTGCTACTAAAACATCTTTTGTTTAGGTTATTTTCTTTTTTTAAAAGACAAAATTGATTTAAGGGGTAAATACTGTGCAGCTGAAAATCACGTAAGTTTTTAAAAAATAGACTTGTAGTAAAATGTCTGCACATTTCAGACACAAAACCCCCTACTGCCTAGTCCATTATGATCATTACCATTTAATAGCTACCTCAAAAGTGGAATGTTTTAACAGAAAGAATTCCTCTAAGGTATATTTTCTTGTTATTGGAACTGTGATACTGATTTATTGTCAACTTGAATGTGTCTCAAAACTGGCATGTTATCTGCTAAGTCCAAGGCCAGTACATATTTGGTACTTCAGTGTCAGTAATCTTCATGGGACCTATAACTATATCTTATTGGCAGGATAAATCTTTAGCTACACCTTTATTGTGTCTAGGAGACATTGTGGTTGAGGACAAGGTGAATGCATCAGTAATGTTAATGGTGCCAAGTTCTAATTTCTGTTACATCATTACTTAGGTGTAAATTGTGTCAGAACACAGAACAAACAGATGTTTCATTATTAAGATATACACATACGCACATGTAAAAATATGAGCAAGAAAATAAAAATAAATTCATCAGTGAGATTGAATTTTGTCACTGTTAAGTACAACTCTGGATTTAGAAATTTTTTATATGAAAAATACACATAAATATTCTTTAAAGATTTTTTAGACACCATGAGTACTGTACAATATACATTCTATAGTATATGATACTTTCTTAACTAGAGGTCTGATACATCTGTTTAAACAATTTTTTTACGTAAGAAAAGGCCACAGAAAAGCCTTTATAGTTGTTTAATTGCCTCATCTTCCGTATGAATTTTAAATGATGAGTTGCTTCTGAAATAACTTTGCACATGAGTAATCCCATTGAATCAAATAGAATCATTCAAATATATAAAGTTACTGGTAGCACAAACAGTCGCTGAATTGGAATATCTGTTATAAAACAATTCCTGTAAAGGTCATTAAAAATATATTTGGTTTTGCAAGGTCCTGGTATTTTTCATGTGCTTTAAGAATGGGATCAGTGTTACAGTGCTAGTAACACCCTATGAAGATCATATGATTTTCAAATGATCTTGATTGATTGAAAAACGTGTGCAGTGATTTCATCTTGAGAACGAGAGCTATTGGTAAATACCTACTACTGTGGAATAGCAACCTAAATATGTTTGAGATGCTTTGTCAAATAATGTTGGACTATGATATACTTCTAAAATTTATGTATTTTTATAAAACTGCTTTGAAGTAAAAGGAGGAAATTGTTAGGTGCCAGTTGTTTAACGTGCTTGCATAAGCCCATCTGAATTTTTGGATATTAAATTTTACCAATATATAAATATCATGAAATATACAAGACTGTAGGTATGTCAGTGGAAGGGATTGTTGAGGTCTGAAAGAACAGTAGCCAGGAAAAATTGTTGATCTGCAACAAAAAATGAATTCGGGGGTGATGTTCTGTATGTTATTTAGAAAACTTTCTTGTTATCAACTCCTGTATCCTGATATCTCCATTTTGAATGTAAACCTAGAAGTGTATCAAGTCCATCAGTGCAACCGTCTTTTATTTAATTGAACTGTTAATTGTTCTTTTGCAGCATTTTTCTTTCTTTGAGTAGAGAAATCTGTGGTAGTAACTGTTTGATACTCCTGTTTTGGGTTATGCTACCCTGAACCTGCAAGGTAAAAAGATCCAGTTTGATGTTACAGCAAATTTTGGGTAAACAAGTGGCAAAAGTCACAAAGTGATGTGCCATACATACGAAAGTAAGGTGTTCCAATCATATGGCCCAGCTTTCTGCTTCCACTATATAAGTCAGCCGTGCAGGCCAAGAGGGTAAGTGTTAGTATGCAATCATTTTGTAATAACTTGCTCATGTTCTGAAGGAATGAGTTCTGTACAAGGCTGTCTCACAGAAGGGTTTCCGTTTAGAGGCACTGGGGGTATATATGGATCCACTGGACAAGAGGCCACCTGTAATATCAGAGGGTGGTGTGCTGCCTCTTGCCTTCAAGCTTTGTCATCACCTTTTACTGCTTCTTGCAAGTGTGTTTGAGCTTTTTGACTGAAACCTAACACGAATAGGTTAACTGGATAGGAATGAAAAACTTCACTTAATCAATTATTTCCTGCATTTTACTTTAAAAGTGTCTTAGAGAGTTACATAATCATTCTTTGGAAAAGCCCTAAGGAAAGAAATGTAGCTTTTTCTTGAAATATTTACTATTTGGAAGTTTGTGATGAGAGGATGGGTGTGGAAAGGACTCAATTTTAGCAGTGTTTGAGAGCTGAAATTTTGCCCAAGATGCTTGCTCAGCTTTCAGTGTTTTGGAGGCTTACCTGAACTTCGCAAGCAGTATTTCCTGGTGTTCAGCTCTTGTCTGGTGCAATACTGTGTCGGAGTGTGAAACAGCTTCCATAGGTACAGGCTCCATAATCACTTGCTGCCTGAGTGCTTTTGTCTGTCTGTGGCTAACCAAGGAACGTAAGGAAGCCATTGGAGTTACCTGTGATTCCTCAGGTACTGGAGGTAGAAAATGTGCTGAAAATTCACAGTTTTCCTCATGGCTTGCTGTCTGTACATGCATCATATGTATTTGCTTTGCTACAAAGAAATGGAGACTAGGCAGGCATTTATGCTTTTGAAGACTGCTATCACAAAGACAAGTGATGACTTCAGCATCTTTTTAGAAAGAAAAATAACAAGTGAGGGACTGTAAAAGAATGAAGTTATTTTGCTACTACTCATTATTTGTTCTTCCTATCAAATCCTGGCAATATTAGAATTCAGTTCAGAAGGAAGTGCAATCTGAAGTAAGTTTATTTTAATTGCGTGGTATGTGAGATGTTTTGGAAATTCCTGTAGTCAGCAACAGTCTTCCTGTTGCGAAGGCTTAGCTGCTATGGATAGAAGATAGAGGGAGTACCTAATGGGATTCATGCTGCCCACAGTGAGCACCTTTGGCTAATTTTAAGCATCATAACAAGATATAAATGATGATCTCACATCCATAGACAATCAAGTACTGTCTAGAGCATAGGTTATTAGTTGCATTAGCAAGTGTATGCTAACATTGTCTTTGAATCTATGGAAGACAGTGTGGGTAGTTGCTGAAAGCACCAGCTTTATTTCACAATGGTTTGTTTCCAAATTAACAGTTCCTTGTTGCGTGCCATCAGACAAAAAGTAGTAGGCTGCAAACTGCTCCCTCCTCTGCTGCAGACAGCTGAAAGTACGTTGTTCCAGCTGTGTGTCCCAGCTTGCTGCTTCCACTGTGTAAGGCAACTGTGCAGGCCGAGAGGGTAAGGATGAGGGTGGCAATATATCTCTAGATCCCTTTTTACCTGCGTGGGACTGGTAGCAAGGGACCTGTCCAGACGATTATGCAGTGTATGTTTCACTACCTTGAAGGTTGTACTTTGTGACATTTATGGATGTGAAATGTTCCATGTCTTGGGTGGTATCATGACTTTTAACTTTGATCAGTCTGTATAATACAACACTAGTATTTATTGAGAGCACTGTAAAGGAAATGGAAACATAATCTCTTGACCATGCTTCAATGAAATATTTTCCATACATTCTGAAGAATCAAGAGGAGTATTTTGTAAATTTTGGAAGTGAAAACAGAAATTCTGTGGCAAATGCTGTTCATGACTGATGGTAGAAGCTTACTTTCTACTTTTTAGCCACACACTTCATAATTCTTGCATCAAGTTATAATGCCTTTAGGACTACTTGTCTGCAGCCAAAGCAGTTGCATAATCATTAAGTACGAATGTTTGTTTGTTCAGGTTTACTTAAGTTTCAGCGCCTCAAGGTGGGAAGAAAATGTTGGAGAAACATGTTCTGGAGTTGAACAGTACCATGAACACAATTCTAAGATCACCTCCACAGTGCTATAATGTTTAAAAAAAAAGTTGACTGAGACTTAAGAAGTAGAAACTTAAAAGTTTCTACTTTCTACTAAAAAGAAAAGTAGGAAGTCTTATTCTATTGTAAAGAGAATCTTTTGCAAAATGAGCCTCATGGTGTGCTCTATGCTGATCTCTGGTGGCTGGAATCATAGGACAGCCCAGCTCAGAAGGGAACTCCAAAGATCATCTGGTCCAACCTTTACTGGGAAAGGGAACCTAGAGGAGATCACTTACCACTCTGACCAATCACATATGGAAAATTCCCAGTGATGAGAGCTCTGCCACATCCTTGAGGAAGTTGCTCCAGTGAATGATTGTTCTTAGTATAATTTTTATTTTCTGTTAAGATGAAACTTTTCCCAGCATAACTTGTACTTTTTGCCCCTTGTGTTCTCTCTGTGCTTCTTTCTGAAGAGAGAGTCTCTGTCCTCTTTGCAGCAGCTGTTTAAGTTCTGAAATACCATGATGAGGTCCCCCCGTTCTCTTCTCCAAAATGCTGGACAGAAAGCTGACTGTTCTAGATTGGGTTTTTGTTTTATACAGAAACTTTTGCTGCTCTCTAATGATAGTATATTTTGTAAGAAAAGAGTAACTGTAGCATTGTGCATCTTAAAACACCTTTTGATCCTGCAAGTTAATTTGAATGGCACTGTTCTGTGTATAGGCTTGTAATTAAAAAATACATTATCATTATATTACAGTATAAATTTACTTTAATAAACAGTAGTAATTATGAGGTTTCATAAGTCAGCTTCATACAGATCGTTCCACCATCTCTTGCTGTCATAGAATCATAGAATGGCCTGAGTTGGAAGGCACCTTAAAGACCATCTAGTTCCACTCCCCTGCCGTGGGAAGGGGTGCCTTCCACAATACCAGGTTGTTCAAATCCCCATCCAAGCCCTCTTTGAACTCGTCCAGGGATGGGGCACTCCCGGCTTCTCCAGGCGACCTGTTCCAGGGCATCACCACCTTCTGAGTATAGAATTTTCTCCTACCTTCAAATATAAATCTCCTCTTTCAGTTTAAAACTGTTCCCCCTTGTCCTACCACTAACTGCCTGTGCCAAAAGTCACTGTCTGTCTCTTTTATAAGCTCCCTTTAAGTACTTGAAAGACACAATGAGGTCAACCCAAAGCCATCTTTTCTCCAGGTTGAACAACCCAAACTCTCTCATTCTGCTTTCATGGGAAAGGTGCTTTAGCCCTCTGATCATCTTCATGGCCCTTTGTATCATTCCAAGTTGAAATATGAGGTCATATTCTCTGATGCCTGATAAAGAGTTGGTCCTTTTAGACAAATATCATGGATTCATGGAAGAGTCAGGTTGGGGAAGAACTCTGGGATTTTTTAAGTTCAACCGTTAACTCAGCACTGCTGCGTTCACCACTAACTCATGTCCCTGAGTGTCACAGCTACACATTTTTTAAACACCTCCAGAAATGGTGACTCTACCAGTTCC